>KV751390.1:2326069-2342179 GCA_001698575.1 Mola mola
GGAAGTGGCTGGGGAGAGGAGCGTCTGGATGTCCCTGCTCAGGCTGTTACCACCGCGACCCGGACCCGGATAAGCGGCAGAAAACGAAACGAAACGAAACCAGTGTCTGATGTAATGTAATAAAAAGAATATCTACACAAACACTTTTAAGCTAGTGTGAGAAAATTACTTTGTCATAAACATTTGGGTGGGTTTTACAGGTCAAAGAATATCCACATGCATGCCAGAAGTACCATTGATCTGTCATTGGTTTTAATGTTGATGATGTTTAGTATAAACCATCACAAGACACTTTAGTTGTTATATGAGACTAATAGATTAATTGTTTATTACCACTGGGAGACAAAAAAGTCCACAAAAATTACAAATATGATTGTACAGTGTCCTTAGTATTTTCCTAAGACAATACATGATCTTCAAAGTTTCATTATTTACTGTTTAATATTGTCAGATGCCTAATTTTACAATGCAAAGCTACCTATCAGATACTCCTTGATAACGTTTTCCTCATCTTCACCAAGGTACACAGTAAGGCACTTCAGCTGGCACTCTCTTTTGTTAGGGTCATTCAGTGTTTCCTGTTTTACTTTGAAGTTCTGTTTGTGTCTTACTCCCCATGTCCTGTCAAGTGTTGTCCCTCAGGTGTGTCTGATTATTCCCTCTCCCTAATGTGTCCCACCTGTGTCCAATTGTCTACCTCTCCCTCATGTATTTAACCCCCGTGTTCCCTTCCTCCTTGGCCAGATTGTCTTATCTTCCCCCTGAGCAGTCCAGGTCCTTGTGTTTTGATCTTGTTTTGTCTCCCGATTACTGAGTTTGCCTTATCCTTAATCTGTACCGTTGCATCATTTGAATTCTTGGTTTGACCATTGTGAATAAAACAACTATCGATTTAGAACGCTCCCTGTAGACTCTGCATTTTTGCATCCTCCAGACCTGGTACCTGACACTTATATGACATTATATGACATTAATATCAAGGCTCTATGTAACAGCACAAACGAACTGTAAAATCTCTGCATAATTTTTCATCTTGACTGGAATTGAAAACGTTACATGATGCAAAAATGGGCTTTTGCAGTTAATATAATTATAATTCATAAGATGCTATGAATAAACAATCCTATTGTTTATGTGATTAAATTGAAATTTAAATGAATTTTAGCAAAAACCCACCTGATCAAGAACTTTAAGTATATTACCTTTTTTCTTCTGTTGGACAACTCCGCCCTTGTTTGCATGATGTCAATAAATTTGGTATGGTGCTTGTCCAATGAAGCCAGGAATCAGGGTTGAAGTGGAACAGTTGTGACTCTCATAAATTCAGTATTGATCTGTGGAAAACAAAAAAGCATATGCAAGTGTTTTTAGATTACACTTAACATTTATACGGCATCCTGTGGGATCTTATTTTTATTACCAAGGGCTAAAACATGGATTTTAGATTGAATTGACTCAATCTCATAGTTTGTTTCTTTTGATAGAGGATTACTATTACTTTCAGATTAAAAAAAAAGTTTCTTACTCCATCCACTGTGAAACTTCATCCAATGTGAAGAAAATAGGTATCGGAAACTCACTTGGCATTGTTTGAGTACTTGTAGAGACAGAGCTGGAAGGTAACAACAGGACCTCTGTGTCGTCTGACTGAGGAGACTCTAAATCTTCACAGGTAAAGGAATTAAATCCCTGGCTGCAACCATCATGGGGATGACCTTGATAGTTGCCAAATCTTCTAGTTCTGCAGTAGATGTCAAGTTCACTAGTGCATCGCCAAAGTCTCTGTCTTGGTACTCTAGTTTTATATTCCCATTAATCCCACAAACTTTTCTTACTTCACTCACAAGCCGTTCCATTGTCTCTGGAATTCCAACTGGCAGAATCAACTTTCTAGTGTCATCAGGATTCAGAATAACTCATAACTTGGCTTGCCTTTTCACTGCCATGTCAGCCACCCAAAAGGATCTGGTGACAAAAAGAATTAAAAAGAATATATTAGTTAGAGCACAAAATTGGCAACATATTGAAAGAAAAATTTATAAAACTGAATTAGATCAGAAGGCATTTAAGGTAAAGGGGAAATTCTGTATGAGAGGTGTATTGACTCAGAATCTACATTAATAAAAGAAGGAAAGTTTGGAAATCTCTCCCACAATTCCAACCCCACACAATAAATATAGAACATTATGCATGTAGGTATCTCCTCAGAGATAAGGCGCCGTCCTCCAACCATGTAGTGAGCGAGGGGGTAGGGATTTGTCAGTTCATGTGCCCCAACAAGAATTAGTTCTGCAGTAGTAGATATGACCAAGTGATAAGCCCAACAATGTTCCAGGTACCAGGCATTGAGTTTTTTCAAAATCAAAATCAGTTTCTCTTGCAGTACAATCATATGTACTATTTCAAACAATTCTGGAAGTCCAGCCAGTGATCCATGGGCTACTACCATTCCAATCCTATAGTTGAAGCCAAAGTAGGTTACATTTTTTGCAAGGTTAATATTGTCCATATTTGAGTTGCCCTTTTTCACTGCCAATGCAATATCCTTACTCAAAACCTCAAGGAGAAGTGTTGGAACATCAGCAACTTCCAAAGATGCATTAGAACATCTACACATGTGCAGATAATATTCAGTCTGAAACTGGTGCCTTTGAGCTAAGGAATATAGTATATTTTTGTAACAGTTTGTATCTCTAATTACTCTTTTGACGAAGCTATGTTTTGCTTCAAATCTCATAGTCCATAGCGAAACAAGGGGACCAAACTGACTTGTCAACTGTGGTAAGTAATGATGTTAGGGCAGAATTTTTGAATGAGGGAAAACTTCTTGGAATACTGCCCTATGTTCAGAAATATTAAAGTCAAAATAAGAAATGGAGTTCTCAGTATGATATGGTACAACAAGAAGTTTGTAAAATGTCCTTTAAATCACAGAGCACTTGCAACACTGGTTCATTTGAAGGAACCCTGGTTCCATTTTTGAGAGGAAGAAATCTCAACAGGCTCCAATTTTCATGTGCATTTCCCCCAATGGTTGTCTTTGAAGTATAGGTGAGAGGCACAAGATGAGGACGGTTTGTTTTATCAGTCCACATAGAACGGATGTGTTGATGTTGCATCATTCAAATTAGCTAATGTAAAATTCATTCATTCATTCATTTTCTACCGCTTATCCCGTTAGGGGTCGCGGGGGGGGGCTGGAGCCTATCTCAGCATCTTGGGGCGAAGGCGGGGTACACCCTGGATGAGTCGCCAGTTCATCGCAGGGCTGACATATAGAGACAAACAACCATCCACACTCACGGGCAATTTAGAGTGACCAATTAACCTACCCCCAGATTTGCATGTTTTTGGAATGTGGGAGGAAGCCGGAGTACCCGGAGAAAACCCACGCAGACACAGGGAGAACATGCAAACTCCTAATGTAAAATATTTTTTAGAAATTAAAACTGTAAGACTAAGTGTAATCTCAACAGAGACAATTCTCTCCAACAAATCATGAACTATATCTGGGGGAAAACTCTGTGTCACATTGAAATATGACTGACTTTTTGACTGCACACACTTTGCTTTTACACTAAAATGATTAGGTAATGAATTTTTTTCAATAGCTTCAAGATGAGAAGAATGAATGTCCTAATTTCTTACACAAAATTCTCCTGACTTGACTTCTTTTTTTTTGAATGTCTGAATTTTCTGCTGCACAATATCTGCAAATATCTTTTCCACAAATCCTGCAATACTGTGGGCTGCAAGACTGTCTGCTAATACATGATGAACAAAGCCTTTTACAATTTTCCCCAACTTAGCAATAAACACCACTTGTTGTTCTCAAACAATAAGATCACTTATTAATGGCTTCAATACACTGTCATAACCATAACACTTAACATCCTCACGATGAATAAGTGCAGCTAAATATATATTAGACAGTTTGGAGTGACAAACACCAGGTAGGTTCCCTATTGACCAATATACTCCACAGACTTTGTACTGTTTTGCCAAGCGGGTTACAGATTTCAAAGTCATCTATATACAAAATCTGTGAAATTGCACACACCTTTGAAAAATGCAAATTTTCTTTCATAAAATGACTTGAACACAATTTTACTAGACTGAATTTGATGAGGGGATTTCAAATTGATAGCTCTGTCCAAAAATGTTTCACAGCTTAAGATCTGCTGTAAACTGAAGAAGCCTTTCGGATGAGAGGTGAAATATCTTCAAAACCCAAAAAGAAGTCCAGATGCCTTCAACTGAAGCACTTAAGTCTATCTCAACCTGGATGACTGAGAACCTATACAAACATACTATGAAATATCATTCCATTGCTATGATAATGACACACAATTGCACACGAAAACTGGCACACACCCCTCTGAAGCTCTGCCATTGTCATCATCATCACCATTATCCACACTCACCACCTAACTAGAGGAGACAGAGGCAGTGATGAATCACAACTAAAGCAATTGTGGTTGGCACCCTACACCAGATTCAGTCATCTATAACCATCACAATTTCCAGCCAGGACATTTCCCTTTGCTCTTCAGTCACCAAACTTGGTGTAGGATTTGACCCTCAACTGACCTTTGAGGCACATATCAAATCCTTCTACAAAAGTTCTTTTCATCATCTCAGAAAAACCCCCAAACTCCATTCCACACTTACCTTATCTGATGCTGAAAAGCTTGTTCTTGCCTTTGTGTCCTGCAGACTTAGTAATAAGTTCTAGTACATGCATAACAGTGCTGTTAGGATCATGATGAAAGTGCAGAAGTATGAATACATTACATCCATTCTTTATTCATTTCACTGGCCTTCCATCTCTGACAGGATTGATTGTTGAGACAGTGATGTCACAGCTTAATTTATGCCATAAACTATGCAACTAAAAGGAGCACCAATGTCAAAATTTTGCTTGGGTGCTTGTCCCAAGCAAAATTTGGGACAGGCTCCAGGTAGCTGTTCAGGACAATAGCAGATGTCTGTGGTATATAGCTGCAGCATGTTGACTGAAGTAGAGAGTATTGTATTAAGCAGCTATTCTATTAAACAGAAAATTGCCTTTTTACTTTGTTCCTATTATCAACATCCATTTAGATACTATAAGTCATGTAAGGCTACCAGAATCCAACATTAACTACTTATCAGTTGTTTTTGCAGGTCCATGTACAAGGATCTTTATCACAACATTAATATGTGAACATGGATTTTCTTTTTTTTAAACATAAAGGAAAGACTTTTTTGTTTTGGGGCAGTTGTCTTCTAAAAGGTCTGCACCAATGGAGAGCAGACCTTTTGCTCTGCCGCCCCTCGAGTGTGGCCTGCACTCCCTCACCATTTGAGTTTGTGAAAAGGACTTAAAACTTTCTTTTTAACCAGAATCTATTTTGAATGCTTTTATACTGATCTTTTGTTTTGCCTCCTATTTGGAGCACTTTGAGATTTCCTCCAAAAATGAAATGTATTTCAAACAAAATGTATTATCATTACAGTTTGAGCTGACCCGCTCCACCTCCTCCCAGTTGATGTTCAGGGCTGAGTGCAGTGTGGTTCTTGACTTCTGGAAATCAATGATGATTTATTTTGTCTTCCTGGTGTTCAGATTGAGGTTGTTGTCACTGCACCGGGCCGCCAGTGACTGGATCTCCTCTCTGTATAGTGCCTCTTCGTTGTTGCTTATCATTCCTACAATGATCATGTCATCGGCAAACTTGATGAAGGTGTTGGAGCCGTGGGTGGCGACGCAGTCATGGGTGTACAGCGTGAACAGGACTGGATTCAGGACACAGCCTTGAGAAACACCTTTGTTGATGATGATGGTGGAGAATGTGGAGGTGCCCATCCTGACGTGCTGGGGTCTGTTCGTCAAAAAGTCCTTGATCCACAGACAGGGCGGGGGTTCTGAGTCGAAGTGTCTGCAGTTTGTTGATCAGTTGGCTGGGGCTGATGGAATTGAATGTCGAGCTGAAGTCAACAAACAGCATCCTGATGTATGAGTTGGGGCTTTCCAGGTGGTTGAGGGTGGTGTGGAGGGTGATGGAGATGGCGTCTGTGGATCTGTTGGACCTGTAGGCAAAGTGATGTTGATCGAGGGCCAGGTGGAATGTGGGATTTGATGTGCTGAAACACCAGTTTCTCCATGCATTTCATGATCACCGGCGTCAGGACCACAGGTTTTGGGCACGGGGATTATGGTGGCTTTCATGAAGTTTGGTACTGTGGCTTGCTAAAGTGAGCATTTGAAGATGTTAGTGAATACAGTAGCAAGCTGATGAGTGCATGATTTAAGCACCCTCCCTGGTACTTTATCTGGTCCCGGCCCTGCAGGACCCAGAGTACCTGGTGTTGCTGAAGGGTGAGGGGCAGTTCATGCTCTGATGGTGACAGCAGTGTGTTCTCAGCCTGTCTGCTGTCCTCTTCGAAGCGGGAGAAAAAAGTGTTAAGCTGGTCCAGGAGGGAGGTGGGGAGAGGTCTTGTGCTATTGTTTGTATTCAGTGATGTTGTGGATGCCTTGTCACATAGAGGGTATGTTGTTTTTCCTGAAGTCGGCCTCTGTTCAGGTCTGCTGTGGCTTTCCTGTAGGCCTCCCTGTCTGCTGACCTAAGTGCTGAATCCCTGGCCAGTAGCAGCGCTCTGACAGGGGCGTTGAACCAGGATTTTTGATTGGGAAATGTTTTCACCTGCTTCCTTGTCCTCACATTGTCTATACAGAAGCTGATGTGCAACAGCATGGAGGAGGTGTGGGGTTCAATGTCTGGCTGTTCAAAGAGCTCCACCTTGGTGTCCTCAAAACAGTCCTGCAAGGATAGTGTGGCCTCCTCAGTCCAGCACGGCACCAACTTGTACTGTAACTTAGACCTGAAGATGAGGGGCCTGTAAGCTGGTGTCAGGAACAGGGAAAGGTGGTCAGAGACTGCTAAGGCTGGCGGAGGGGTTGACTTTGTAGGCTCAGGGAATGCTGGTGTGAACCTGGTCTCATGTTCTGCCCACCCTGATGCAAACTAATGTGGGTCGACAGGAATGGCTGACTTAATGGTAGATAAAATGAGTCTCTCAAAGCATTTGTTGATGATGGGGGTTAGGGCAGCTGGGCAGTAGTCATTCAGGCAGCTCTCTATGTATTTCTTCGGCACTGGGACTATGGTGGTTGACTTAAGGCAGGTGGGAACCATAGACTGCAGTAGCGAGAGGTTGAAGATGTTGGTAAAAACCTCCGCTAACTGGTCTGCGCATGCCTTAAGTACCCTTCCTGTGACTCCATCTGGGCCAGTGGCTTTCCTCACATTGATTCTGCGCAAGGTGGCTCTGACCTGGTGCTGCTGCAGCTGGATTGGGCGTTTTTGTATGTATGTATGTAACAGGCTGGGAGGATGCAGGGGGTTTTGAATAGCAGGGGGAGTTCTGGTTCTGGTTCCCGCACCTACTTTGAGTGTTCACATTAAGAACCTTTTAGGTACAGGACCCGAAAAGTTGATTCCCACGGGTACCAAAAAATAGCTGGTTCTTCGTTGCGAACCGTGATGTCTCCAGGGATGGTTCAGTGATGTCTTCGGTGGGCATATCTTATTATAAGGAAGGAGACATAAACTACTGTTGGTTACCGCCCGCCATTAAAAAAAAACTAGAAGACAAGAGACAAACAAAAACGGATGGAGACCAAAGCTACATTGAAGACATTTGTTCAGTGGTCTGTGGACGACACAAAATGTTTGGTTGCGATTTGGGCATCCTGAGTTTCAGGAGAAGCTCACCCGCACTCGCGAAAAGAATCTGTATACGGGTGAGTTCGCAAAAACACCAGACCAAATTATAATAGAATTTTATAAAATGCATTTTGCCCTCCAATGGTGACGTCGGCCTTGGGAACTTCTGGTTCCGCTTACACCAGTGTGAATACAGGCTGGTTCGCGCGAAAGCACCATGGTTCTCAGACCGGAACGGAACCAAAGCCAGAATGAGAACCATGTCAGTGTGAAAGCGCTAAGTGAGGCTTTGGTCATGAAGGACACACAGTATGATCAACAATCATGTCTTCCTTGAAGCTTTCATCTTCTTCTTTTGCAACTTGAGCTGCTTTCCAAGTGACTCAGCAGGTATTCAACACTGAGCAGCTTGTACTTAATTTTAAATATTTAATATATTTAATATTTTTAAATATTGCAGTCAGATGTCACTCAGATATACCAGTGAACTTTACAAATGGCCTGAAAGTTGGAATTAATCGATGGCCAAACACCTTCAGGCTGTTGATGTTGACTGTTGATTTGGGCCACATCCCCAGCATAGGTGAAGAATGAGGGCTGCCTGCTGGTAACTGCAGCAGTTTCCTTATCCTGGTTCCAGATGTTCAGCCCTTTCAGGAGGTCCAACTGGAAATTCAACACATTTGCACTAATTCCTGGGAAAACAACAAAGTATTTATATCCATGGAAATGGTCTTACTCTTACAACATAAATATTACTCATCATCATAATATACGTACATAAATGAAAATAATCTACCAACCTGGAATGAACCTGTTCAAGCAGAGGTGGAAAGAATCCAGTGGCCTGGATCCTCTGGCACAGCGGTACCAGTTCAGGAAGGTGCCCATCGTGGTGATGTTGGTGTAGCTGTACACCTTTTACATCCTGGATGCATCTGATGTGATGTTTTTGCACTCACCATCTGATCAAAGTCACACTCCCATGAGATCATTCTCATTTGCCCCCCCAAGGTTGTGCAACTGCTACTCAATAAGCCTCATGGTGAACTCTTCTCCATTTGTCCTCCTGCGGCAGTACTAACTCAGCTCCTTTTTTAGTGATCCTTGACTCCACTAAGCGATCAGTGATGTTAGGGACCCCCTCCAAAATCAGCTGCTCTCTCTATGCCTGCTGTAGCAGACTTATGTCTTGTGCATCCTACTTAAAGATGCATGCAGAGAGGCAGCCCATGAAATTGGGGTAGAGAGGATGGGTGTCTGTGGTGCAGCCAACTGCCAGCCTCCTCATAAAGTGTGAGATGTCTAGTCTTATGTGGAGATCTGGCCACTGGGCAAATCAGGTCTGTAGATTGCTTGTCCCTGTCAGTTACACAACAGCAGCCACAGTCAACATAAAGCAACACCGATGGTGTGACCCCTGCCTGGTTATACTGTTCCATTACCCCAGACATCATTTTGTCCAGTGATGTCCCGGCCCCCAAACTGGATAGGTTCTGACCAACCTCATTCCCAACAGAGGACAAACAGAGTGCTGTCCCTTTGCCATAGCCAGTCAGTTTTTTTTATGAACTGGAAAACAACAGGCAACAGTGTGTAAGATAATGCAATTTTACACATCAGAATCTGAATCAGAATCCTTTTTATTGTCATTTTATAAGTGTACAACAAAATTATAGCAGCAACCGAGTATGACAAACAACATAAACTAAGAATAACAAGTACAAGCAACAATACTTAAATATAAAAATATAAAGTAAATACAGTGAGTACAATATGAATATATAGTCACATTGTCCTTGAGTGGTGTTGGTGTGTGTGTGGGGGCAGGGGGGCCATGTCATTGCCTTCTTATGTTTAGTACAGTGATGGCTTGTGGGAAGAAGCTATTTCTGAGTTTGTTTGTCCTGGTTTTGATGGACCTGTACTGCCTGCCAGAAGGTAAGGGGTCAAACAGGTTGTGTGCAGGATGGGTACCTTGTGATTGCCTCAGCTCATTGCCTCAGCTGCAGTCACTGCTGTGCCTTCTTGATGACAGCTGAGGTCTTTGCAGACCAGGAAATGTTAGCAGAGATCACGGTGCCCAGGAAGGTGAAGGTGTGGACCATCTCCACGCAGTCACCATGTATGAAAGGGGTATAGATCTGCCTTGTGTTCCCTGAAGTCCAGGATGATTTATCTGGTCTTTGTGGTCTTCAGAGACAGGTTGTTTGCTGAGCACCACTCAGACAGATTCAGGACCTCACCCCTGTAGGCAGACTCGTCTCCCCCTGTGATAAGTCCCACCACTGTTGTGTCGTCTGCAAACGTGTTGCTGGAGTGGGTCTGCAGTCAGTGGTGTAGAGAGTGTAAAACAGCGGACTCAGAACACGCCGTTGTGGGGAGCCCGTGCTCAGTGTCCGGGTGGAGGAGAGGTGGAGGCCAAGTTTGACTGGGGTCAGTTCGTGAGTAAGTCCTTAATCCAGGAGCAGGTGTGGGGGGGAGTCCCAGGTCAGACTGTTTGCTGACAAGGTTGTCAGGGATGATAGTATTAAATGCTGAACTATAGTCAATGAAGAGCATCCTGACATAGCTCTCCCGGTGTTCCAGGTGGCTGAGTGCAGTGTTAAGTGTGATGGCTTTTGCGTCCTCTTTCGATCTTTTTGTTCTGTAAGCGAACTGGGGAGGGTCGAAGGAGGGAGGAAGGCAAGTCTTGATATGGTTTAGGACCAGTCGTTCCAGGCACTTGGTAATGCTGGGTGTGAGTGCAACTGGGCGGTAGCCCTTGTCGCTAACGGTGGCTGATTTTTTTGGTAACGGGATGATGGTGGCAGACTTCAGGCAAATGGGCTGGTGGACTGTGTCAGGGAGAGATTGAAAATTGTGGGTGAAGACCTGCGAGAGTTAATGCTAACCCTGAACACTTTCCCAGGAACACCGTCGGGTCCAGAAGCTTTCCTGGGGTTAACAGCATCCATTCCATTTCGTGTTCCCTCACGGTCAGTGGCTGGGAGTTGGAAGCTGGATGGGGCTGGGATGGTGTGGTTGCAGACTGTTGGGTAAGGGTCTTGAAGCGTGTGAAGAAACAGATCAGCTCTTCCGCTAGTCAGATGCTTGAGTCTGCTGCTGTGTTCGTCTGTCCCCTGAAGTTGGTAATCTACTGGATTCCTTGCAACATCTGCCAAGGGTTGTTGTTGGAGAGGCCGGTTTCGATCCGCTGTCTGTGTTTCACTTTAGCTTTCCTGATTCCTTTCTTCAGGTCAGCTCTGACAACACTGTATAGTTCTCTGTTTCCAGACCTGAAGGCAGTGTTGCAGTTTTTGAGGAGTGTCTTTACCTGGCTGTTCATCCAGGGCTTCTGATTGGGAGACACTTGGATACGTTTATCCACTGTTACATTCCTCATACAGAACTTGATGTAGGATAGCACAGCCTCCGTATGGTCAGGTCCTAATGTGAAGAGACTCCATTCGGTGTGTTGGAAACAGTGTTGTAGTTGAGAAGCGCATCTTCAGGCCAGGTCGTGATGGTCTCGGTCACTGGAGTTGTGCTTCTTCTCTGTAGGTCTGTATGCAGGTGTGAGGAGCAAAGAGAGCTGGTCTGACTGGCCTAAGTGTGGTGTTGTATGGCTCTATATGCGTGTTTAATATTTGCATAAACATGGTCTAAAGTGTTCTCCCCTCTAGTAGCACAACTAACATGTTGGTAGAATTTAGGCAGGACAGACTTCAGGTTTGTCTGGTTAAAATCTCCCGCAATATTGTGTACTCCGTCGGGGTGAGACCGCTGTAATTTGTTTATTGTGTCTAAAAATAGTGAGAGAGCTATGCTAGTGTTAGCATCAGGTGGTATGGAAACAGCCAATATTAGTACGATGGTTAGCTCTCTGGGCAGACGAAATGGACCGGATTTATGAAAAATTAATCCTAAGTCTGGTGAGCAATGTGTTTGCGTGACTACATTGTTTTTAGACCAGTTGTTGTGCATGTAAATATACACGCCACCACCTCTGCTCTTACTGGAGCCTTTGTTTCGGTGCCAGCGATACAGAGAGCGGCCTGCTAACTGCATGGCAGCGTCGGTTATCAGCGGGTGAGGCCAGGTTTCAGTAAATGATCGAAACATAGCAGTCCGGACCATATCAATTACCCTCAATGAGTAGTTCCAACTCGTCCACTTTGTA
The DNA here is from genome assembly GCA_001698575.1 of Mola mola. NCBI lineage: Eukaryota > Metazoa > Chordata > Actinopteri > Tetraodontiformes > Molidae > Mola > Mola mola. The sequence continues at coordinate 2,337,941 of KV751390.1, forward strand.
GATCAGGGATCGTGCGTTGGTGAGAAACATACTCGGCAGGGGGGGGGGTTGTGTGTGTTTCTCAGTCTGGCCAGTAATCCATAGTGGGAGCTTCACTTTTGCTTCCTCTCTTTTCAATGTCTTCGCTGCCTGCCAGCACCGACAATAATCCATGGAGCATCCGTTGGTCTCGCTATGGCATTTGGAATGTTGTAGAAGCGGCTAGACTCTTCTGTGATTGTCAGTGCTCTAACCAATGTCAACTAACTACCGAAGCCTGTAGAAAACGTTCCTGAACAAAACAACATACGAAACACACAAAAGTACGAAAAAAGCTGCGAGCCGCTGCGTCTGCGCGCGCCGCCATCTTGTTGAAAAGATGACACATGATCTATAGCAGTAAATGTATATATATCTCTTCCACAACACACAAAACACATAGAAGAAATGTGTGTATGAGAGTATACACCATGTTTTTGTACTTTATTACAAAGATATATATTACCTTTTTTGGTTGAGTTCATTTCTAATATGGAACCAAATGTTGATGTAATCCTGGCCTTAATATGGTCTGTGCGTGTGGATGTGTCTGCCATAGACAGACAGCAGCCAGCAACTGGAGGGAATGTCAAAGGGCTCCGGGGGCTCCTGGCAGACCACTGGGAAAAGGCTGGGCCAATCCACAAAATCGCAGTACACTCTCCCAAGTAGAGTGCCAATCAGTTAACCCATTCCTCCTTCAGTTCTCATTCAGTTGCTTTACCAGTCACACTGGACTGTTGCCAAGAGTTGTGAAGCAGATGAATGACACGATAGTCACAAGCATACCTAAAAATGTTATTTCTTCTTATTCATTTATTTTAAAAAATGACAGCATACTTTTCATTTATGAGGTAGCAGTTTATTTATGAGGTAGATAAAAAAAACTTCATCATCTTGTGTTTTTGCACTCAGATACATAAAACACACCATTCTAATTTAGCTCACCACTATCTCAATAAAAGATCTTGAAGTCTGTTTTCTGTTCAATTCAACCAGGGTTTATTATTCTTGCAGAAAGGAGCACACAGCAATCATTATTCTATGACCTCTCAGCTGTAATGCTCAAAGCACAAAGGTTTCGCTTACCCTTTTATAGTCATACATAAACATGTCATACAACACTCCGATCCCAGTTCCTTATTAGCTGTCTGGTACTGGAATGCCTCATACTTCCACAAAGCAATGGGAATATACGTGCTATCTTCAGATGATCTCTTATTTCTTAAAACATTGTCTATTATAAAGATTGCCATGTTCTCACACAACATAATTCCTTTATCTTACACAACAAGCTAGTGAGAGCACATGCTCATTTTTTCTATCATTTCCCCCCTTTTAATGCAAATTTGTCACATAAATGGATAACACAGTAAAAAGTAAAATGACATATATATTAAAGGAAGATAATGATAATACATATCAAAAGAATAAAAAATACATAGACACAAGTTATATATAAAATCCTGCATTAGTAACCTACTGGGAGTCTTCTTCGGGTTCATTTGTCAAATTAAGTAAGGCTATCTGTTCTTGAACTATTATTTCGCAAAACATCACCACCCTTGACTGGAACGTTCTTTGAATTAAGTCTCTAGCACAACGAATTAGACAGTAACCACAAAAGGCAAAAATGGCCAGAATAACACGCACAGCGATGAGAATGGAGATCATAACACCTTTCCACTTTCCGAAGAGGGATTCCAAGAATTCCCAGTGTGACTTGTCAACACCAGAGTTTACTGCGAGCTCTTCCCTAAGGGTTCTCAGTCCCTCCAATGCTCAAGTCACTAATCCATCAGGAGCTGTGTTATTCGGAATACATTTACAGCAAACATCTCCAAACATCACACAAAAACACCACCTTTTTCAGCTAATAGCCTGTCAAAGCGCCATCTGTTTTGCCAAGCCATCTGTGAAGTTGCTGATAGCTGTTCAGCTAATCCCTGAAGTGCATCATGCATATAATTACTGAATCTCTCCAATAAATATAATTAATCCAAGCAGTCCGATTGTCGATAGTTACCATGTAAAATATATTTTCAAATCCTGCTCCTATTTCACGTCTAGCTTTGTATTCATTTGGTACTCCTCAAGGTACACCAATAGAATCTAATCATACTATTTCATCAAAGCTTCCTTTCGGTACATCTCTCTTCTGTCTAATAGGATGTCATCGTTGAGTTAATGAGGTGAAGTCATCCTCGGACATAAGCAATATGCCTCCCTTTTAAATAATCATAACATGCGCACAGGGTCCAATCCAATTTGATGGTAATTTAGCCAATAATTTAATTCATCCACACAGCCAAAACAAATCTGTGACATGTACATTCTGGTTTTGTAATAGGTTTTGAAGGTGTTGGGTGATGCCCATTAGCCTTAGCATAAGTAATATTAACCAGACTCTCCATTCCCACATGGTTCGCAAGATTTTTAACTTTAACTATTTTAACTTTAAATTCACCCACATTTGTTCCATTATTACTGTTAGCACAATAGCATTCAAATAATAAATTGGGGGGGAGCTCAGTTAGAACAAGGAGGATGTAAGACGCGTTTCGCGGAGGCTCCGCTGGAATGTGACTTCTTTATACTTTTATATTACACTTATTCATTATTTCCGCTGGCGTTAAGCCCTAATATTACAGCCTTTCACCACATGTAAAAAAGTTTTGTTTGCGGGCACCAATGACGGCAAGCCGAAGGAAAGGTGACACTTCTAAAGCAGGCCGCGGCAAGCCCCGGCTATCACCTGAGCCACAACCCCAAGGTCAGCCAGATGCTGATGCTAATGCTAATGCCACCCTGCTGCAGAACATGAGGGAGATGATGGACGAAATGCGCTCAGACATCCTCAGTAAGTTTGAAACCACCATCTCGACAGCAGTTAAAAGAGAAATCGTGGCGGCTTTGGAGCCTTTTGAGAACAGACTTGCTTCCTATGGCGAATCAATCGCGGACCTCGAGCGCTCGGCTAATGCTCACGACACGGAGCTATCCGCCCTCCGAGCTAATGTTAGCAAGCTAACAGCCACTGTTGACTCCTTGTCAAAGAAATGCGAGGACCTGGAGGGTCGTTCAAGGTGGAACAATATTCGCCTAGTGGGCCTGCCTGAGGGCACAGAGGGCCCCTCGTCCCACCGAGTTCACTGCCCAGCTCTTACAAGACATACTCGGTCTCGACGACAAACCTATGCTGGACCGGGCCCATCGCACTCTACGAACCAAGCCCAAGGACGGCCAGCCCCCTCGTCCAGTCGTCATTCGGGTAAATCTATTTCAAGTCCGGAACCAAATTCTACGTCGAGCCGGAGAAGCTTCCCCGCTTTCCTACATGGACAGGAGGGTCTCGATCTACCCCGACTTCACCCCAGCGGTGGCTAAGAAGCGGGCCGCCTTTGCTACAGTAAAGAAGGAGCTCCATTCCTGTCCGAATGTCAAGTTTGGCCTTCTCTACCCGGCAACGCTAGGCATCACTCTGCCCGGCGGGCAGACCCACAGGTTTGAGGATCCGGCCTTAGCCTCGGATTTCATTGAGAAAAACATTAAAAAGGGACTCACCCCTGACTCTATTTAACAGACATGTCAATTTGCTATTTAGCTGCTATTGTTGCTAGCCTTGAGGACTACATTTACTACTCACCCTGGATGCCTTGTCTTGTATTCAGTGAGCTGCAGTTCTGATGTGACACTGACTTTGTTTTCTTGTTTATTCCCTTCATTCTTGATTTTCTCTAACATGGCTCATTGTGATAATTTGAGTGCAGAATACCTCAAGCAAAAACACTTTACACTTATTATTGTTCAATCAGATTGTTTCATGTATGGATATATTAGTCAACCTTAGCTACCCGGCTCAGTTATAAGTACATTTATTACAGTGTAATTTCATTGATTTAACTCCACGTCACAATTCCAACGCCTAAGTAGTTGTAGTTCATTAGTAGTTTAGCATAGGCTCTCCTTAGAGCTACAAGAGGTGTGACAGTTTGTGTGTTTAAGGGGGTACATTGCGCGCATCCCGTTTGGGGGGATGCTTCTGCTAAAGTTTATGTGGGTGGGTGTACGGGTGGGAGGGAAAATGTATGTGTGTGTTTTTATGCGTTTGTTTCTGTTTTTCTTTCTTTTTGTTTCACATCATTCACATCAGTCACGTTTTTACTTCCAGTTTTGCTTCAGATCATCACTCTTACATAATGCTTCCGTTACCTAGCTATG
>KV751390.1:2345824-2358995 GCA_001698575.1 Mola mola
GTTTATTTTCTTTTTAAATGTCTATTTCTGTCCTAATCCTTATGGCTGTTCTAGTTCTGTGAGTTGTTCGGGCATGCAGCAATACTTCAGTGATCACTTTTGTTTTCTGTTGTTTGTTTGTTTTTTCTATAAGAAAAAATGACTACTTTACTCGTTGTGTATGTTTTAATACAATTGTACTCATCTGCAAAACCCAATAAAAAAAATTTTGGAAAAAAAAAATAAATAAATAAATTAAGATGTGGATAAAAAAAAAATTGGAGTATGAGGGTGAAATTCTCACATAGGGTGACATTATACTGGCTGGAACCCATATATATATATATATAGCATAAAATAATAGGGGCTGAACACAGTGAAGTAGTGCAGCCAACATTATTGCAGGTGCACAAACATGGTTATTGGTCACATGCAGTGGTATTTATTGCAGACTTGTTGTAACATCCATTGTAATAAGAGTTGTTGTCAGGATAACAAGGATGCTCTTCATTCCACCATTGTTAATAGATTAATGAGTCAGAATAATTAAATTGAACTTGTCCCACAGTTACAATAAGGTTCATTAATCCTGTGGCACAGATAACACGTGATTCATTTGTTGTAGTTTTAGCAGTGAAAGTAACATATTCCAACCGGAGATTGCCATGAATGTTTTGTCTTTTTTGTCAATTTAACGCCTGATATGTAACAAGAAGGAAACATGTAAAACAGAATACAATGAGATATATGAACAAAAATCTAGTATGGGTCCAAATGATGGTAGCAAATAACCAACCTACAGCAAACACTTTTTCCTCTAATACTTCAGGAACCTGTCGGTCGCTTCTCCAGGTTTGAGACGAGTGCACTTATTGTGACGGCTCCCCTTTGTAGCCTGTTTCTCAATGAAATGGCAGGATCAGTGTAGTTTTTTGTCCTTTCTACTCATCAACATGTGGCATCCTCTTACAGTGAGTCTTTAGGATTCAGGTAGTGCGTCATTCTACTTTCACGTCGGTGGGAGTGGTCAGCATCACAGCGTAGGGACCTTCCAATCATGGATCAGACCACTTCTCCCTGCGGAATACTCTGATGAGAACTAAGTCTCCTGGCTGTAGGTCACTCTCGAATCTGGAACAACAACATACATTTGGGATGGTAGTATTTTGTCTTTTACATTCCTCTGTATGAATTTTTTTTACATAATCAGCACGAGTTTATTCCATTTCAGCTGCAGGTGTAGGTCTTAGATTTGGATTTTGATCAGGTCGGCCATAAAGTATTTCAAAAGGTGACAACCCTTCTTTGTTAGGTGTTGTGTGTATACTCTGTAATACAAGGGATAAACAATAAATCAAATTTTTCCAAGTTTCAGCCATTGCCTTTCTGAGTTTACTTTTTATTCTTTGATTTGCATTTCACTAAAAATATCTGACATTTTGCACATCCTGATGTATTGCTAGCCAGAGTTAAAGGTTTATGTTCCGCCTTTTTGGCAGTTTTGTCTGCTTTGCGGTTTCCCAGGATAAAATTATCTATTCCTTTAGTGTGAACTGCATATTTACACATCAACAAATTTTTCTGGTAGTTGAATTGCTTGTAGTAATTGTAATAACTAGATCTTTATTTGTAATAGGCTCTCCTGTGGAGGTATTAATTCCTCTATTTTTTCCATTGTTTTTTCCCCCTAATTTACAAGCTTCAGTTAATCCTATTAATTTAGCAGCTTGTGCGGACATGTGAGATGGTAAAGACTCAGCTTGCAGTACTTTTGTCAGCGTAACTACTGCATAATCTACTTTATTTTTTCCATCAAGGTTTTTATTAGCTGAGCCATCAACATTCATGGCAATATCTGAATCTTCTAATGGTGTGTCACTTAGGTCTTTGAAAGGCAAAACTTTTTCATCTACCTCTTATACACAATCATGTGGTTCCCCATCTTCAGCGGTTGGCAACAGTGTTGGAGGATTTAAAGTCTTGCAGGTCTTTCACCAATCTCCATTCATCTGATGGCTTTTTTTACTGGCAAGATCAGTGTGCGCAAGGTGAATTTGAACATTCAATTAGCACTCGTTTCCTCAATGAAACCTTGTACTTCTTCAGATATACCATCTTCTGCCTCAGCTTCTTAAGGATATTGCCATACAAATGGTCTATAAGTACTTTTGGGTGTTATCATAACAGACTGAGCTATCTTTAACGATCCTAAATCAATTGGTTTTATTCCTATGTTTAGATTACACATTCCATCTCTTCCTAACAGATTAGGAGGACAGGATGTAGATACTACAATTTTTAGTTTTGTGGTGAGACCAAATACTGGATCACAAATGTTGATTTTATTAATGGTTCAATGGTTGTATTTCCAGTGACTTATTTGACCATCTTTTTTTTTTCTTGACATTCGCAAGTCCTCTGGCATTGTATTTGCACTTAACACAGTTCTACAAGCCCCAGAATCACAAAGAAATTCTATCTCCTGGCCACACACATTTAGTTTAACAAAAAGGTTTTTCTCCTTCTGTGTTTAATAATATGTTGACATTTTCTAAATTTAGTACATCTCCATGGGGCTCTGGATCATATTGTTCATGACTGCCATTAAAGTCATCTGAGTCAGATTGGTGTGAGGAGGTGTCAGCGTGTGCATGACCTGGTTTCAATGTGGTCAGTCATGCCGGTGCTTCCTCTTTTCCACCTTGGTGTTGAAAACCCCTGCGTCCACCTCCACGTCAACCTCTCCCCCTGCCTCCATAGCTTCCTCGTCCACGCCAGCTGCCACAGCCTCCAAGCCCAGTCTTTGGACACAGAGCAGTGCACTCACGGGCAATGTGTCCACCTTATCTGCAGCTGTGGCAGATCACTTCTCTCCTGTAAAAGGTCTCAGAGGGACACAGACCGTTATTGTATAACTCTGCATAGTTTTTTTAAAACACATCTGACTTGTTTCTTTTCCTTATTTCTGGTACTTTTTCAGCATGTTTTGCATGTAAGATTATGTTTAACAGTGTGACATATTCCCATCCTTCATGATGTTTTTTAATCCATCATTTGACCTCAAGTCTAGAATCAACAGTAAAACATTTAGCAGACATAAGGAGCAAACCAACAGTAACTTACACAAAATGTGAACATGCTTTGAACAATACAGTAGCACATGGAAACACTTTTTTAACAAATAATTGGAATGAAAAAAACTTTAACACAACCGATTAACACAACTGACATGGCTGTGGGTTGGACCATCTTAAAGCTTAAACAATCAACAGCCACAATACAGCGGTTTCCCAATTTAATTACTCAAACCATATTGCCTGCCTCTTCGCTGTTCTGTTCATCTCTTACAGTCCGTTACTAGTGCCACATGATTGTTTCCACTTGTTCAACAGGTTTTAGTTACAAGTGGTATTATCAAGTGCTCGAGACTGCAAATGATGCTGAATGACATTACCGTATAAAGTAATGGGACACTTGACAAAAAAATCAGAAAATTACTCCCTGTGATGGAAATGACATTAGTTGCAAATTTCAACAGTTCTCAACACTTAACTTTGACTAGTAGTCGTTCTCTTTGGCAGTGACTGAGCGATAAAGGCACGTCCAATGTATAAGGTGTGCTGTCTTTGGCGAGATTGAAAGGCCAAACTGATTGGCCCACTTCCATTGTAAATGAGCGCCATGATTGGAAGACTGTTAAGTGTGGTGGCGGTGCGTATCCATTTTTACTTTGGGGCATGAGAACCCAATTTGTCCATATCCATTGTCAAATTGGATGATAAAAACAGATTATCACGCCATAAAGTGTCCTATCAGTAAACATCAGACCAATCATGGCCAATTGGGTACTATTTTGAAAGTTAGATGTAGTTAGTATTTATTTCAGCTGACAAAATGGACTCACAGAAATTTTGGACCCAGATGTCCAGCATTTGCAACACTGGAGCAACAGCACCTGCCAACATGCACTTGCACAGTAAGGGGAAGTAAGGGCAGAAGGGAGAGCCCCCAACGCGTGAGCTTGCTGCTAGCCCCAGGAACCCGTCTATCCATCGGCTACTGGATTAACTTTGGTGAAAAAGACATCGTATTCTGCCCATCCTGATGGACTATTTTCGGAAATCACACATTGTTAAGATAGGATTTTATTCGTTAACTTGTTAGCCCTGTCCTGACATGAACAGTTAATTTGTACTTTGTATTATTCATCAGTTTGACTATTTTGGATTCATTTTAAAACGATTTTCATGAGAGAGAAACAACGCTGTCAAAGTCACATGAATTAGGTTGGCCTCTGATTTAGTATCTTACTATTTTGACATTTGACAATGACATATGATGAAGTACTACAGCTGAGAAAGTGGGCACTTATGTAGTGAAGGGAGTGTGTATGTACGTACGTGCGTGTGTGCAGTGTGTCCATAGTAATGATTCTGAGCAGAGAAGATGGATTGATAAATAGTCTGATAAAGATGTAGCAGAAAGTTCACTTTCATAAATTCTTAGCCAGTTTGTTTTAGTGGTTGTAAACAGAACTTTGGTAATGGTTGTGTTACCCAGAGCGAATGTAAACGAGAGAGAGAGAGAGCGTGACCACCAGAAACAATAATGTAGGGAGGATACGCCCACAATTTATTTGTTTCTGAAACCCATGAATCTTTCTTCAGCAGCAGTAGCCTGTGTCTATAAGCATCAGTCAATAATTTAAACCTAAAAAACTTTGTAAACTCAGCAATGTCTCTGCTGAGTTTGATATGCTAATTGAGGGGTCCTAATCGAGGACAGTTTCTGGTTAGAGATATACTGGCTTCTAATGTGTTAGAATTGTGTGAGTCTGTCGATTAGAGAAATTAGCGCAGCTAAGACAGAGCAGATGCCTGTTAAGGTCAGAGAGACAGTGCAGTGTGTGTGAAAGCAAGTATCTTAACCTGATCTGAGCCTGATCTGAGCCAGCTTTGATGAACTTATTGAGCATCATGTTATGATGGAATGCAATCATTCTGCACGAAAGTGACAGCAGACAAAGCACAGGATGTGATCGGTATACTGCGGATAAAGCAAAGCCTGTTCCATCCTACCATGAGGGGAATCCACACCTCTCCGAAATATTACACTCAAACTGCATAAACTGTGTTGATGAATCCCTGAATTGCTTGAGGTGTGTATATAAATGTAACGCTTTTAAACTTCTATTTTTGGATTTTCATTACATTTTTTAAAACAAATATTTATGATCATAAATACATTGAAAGTTGTTTTTATGTTATTTTTATGTTTATTTTATAGTTATTTTAATGTGTGGATTTGTTTTGGGTGTTGTTTGAGCTTGAATAGGCTCGTCAAAACGGGTTCAAAAGTTGTCTGCATCAATTTGGCCTTTTCCTAACAAGACTGACATGTAAGGAGTACTTCAAAATATTTCTAAAATGGAAATGGTGTCTGATTACCCCAGACAAATAAAAACTCCTGAGGATAAGCAAAAATACACTGCTCAGTATTACAAAATGAAGCTAATCCTGCTCCGTGTTACCAAAGCACACAGGCAATAAATTACTCCTGCACTCACAGTGAGAGTCACTCCTTGTGGTGCGGGTTCGGCAAGAAGAGCAATATGCTGTCTTACCAATTGATTATAGTTCCAGCCAGATTCACACAGGTGATGTTTAGCAATCGTTATGATGTGAGGCAGTTCTGTATCATATCCAACAATGTAGCAATCGTTCAGTAGCATCATTCTGACAGTAGGGTTCCAGGGTTAACTGTGTTAACATGTTTACAGCTGCCAGAAAGCCAGAGCTGTCAATGTCACCAAAGTGGCTCTCTTTTAACCTGGCTAGACCACCATGGTATTTCATGCTCTGAACATGAATTTTCACAATATTAGGCTTAAAGTCAGCTAGTAACAGCGCTTTCCTCTTCATTAATTCTATTTTTGACGATAATGCTCTGTACAATATAGATTCCGAATGGAGGAAAATTGTTAAAGGCTAAAGTTTGCAGTCATGAATGCAGAGAAACATTTTCATCTTTTCTTCAGATAATATTAAGATAATTCACACACTAAAGGAACGATACAGGCTCAGCAGCTATCGACCACTGTGGATGGTTTTATGTTTTTGATTGGCTGCCAAGTTCCTTTATACTGCTTGTACTGCAGTTAAAATAACGCTGCTTATAAAAATAATTTCTTCCACTGATAATATTCAACAATTAAAAACATACTCAATTTGAGTTGTGATTTCAAGTGTTCAGTATGGGGCCGACCTAATTGCACTGTAACATTTGAATCTCCTGCATCAGTTTAAAGTTTGCTACAACCTGCAGTGGTCACATCAGAAATAAAATCACAAATATGAGAGTACATTTAGTGGTGAAATACATATAGACATGATGAATTTTCACAATCAGGAACATTCAGGCGCCATTCCCTTGTGCTTGAAGTGCAGCAATAATGTCACTTTTTGTCATAATATATTTCATTAATAACCTTCATAGCTCTCCAAGGTATGGCAGAGCGTGATTGTGTCATTTTGTTAAACAGTCAAATGACACACAAAACATGTGTTTTATGTGAACACACAAAATCTAAAGCAGAAAGTCTGAGTTAGCAAAAAAAGTTGATCACCATGTTCATGATACCTATAATTTCTATATATAACTTCAGTGTTTGTTGAGCCAGCTCTCACACAGAAAGCTCTGCTGAACTTGCTTTGTAGTATACTCTTCAGCTGAACAAGCTGCATCGCCATGTGCTCCATTTTGACACAGACCCTATTGGAAAGGTTTAGGTTAGATATTCAACAAGCATTCAGTATCCTGCTGCCACTTCATTCCCAGCATTCATGGTTCATACCGTGGATAAGTCCTGACACTTATTAAAGAGTATGATTATTTACACATGTGCCTTGGACTGGTCACAATTAAAAAGCCAAATGTGTAGTTTATCTTAAAGAATAACCTTTATTAGGCGTTGAAATACATCTTAGCATAGAGTATTTTAAGGGGTGGGCAGAGAACCTGTCAGTATCTGGTTCAACCAACATGCGCCTCACGCAGTGCAACACATCTCCTTCATTATTATATTGTGCATTATTCATTATTCATTGGAATATTGGTACACTCATCAATGGCTGCGCAAAGTTGCTGGATATTGGCAGGAATTAGAACTCACTGTCATACTCATGATACAAAGCATCTGAATATGTGATATGTCTGATGAGTATGTTGGGCATGCAAGAATTGTAATGTTTTCAGCTTCCAGGAATTCCTTGCAACACTGGGCTGTGCATTATCTTGCTGCATCATAAGGTGGTTGATGAACTGCAGGAATGGCATCAAAAAAGTTCACTTCTGTTTGCTGTCTACATCTTATACCTGCTCATACCATAATCCCAGCACCACCATGAACCACTCGTCTCACAACTTTGATGTCAGATTGCCAACCCAATGCCATACCAACTGTCCGACATGATAAATCAGGTTTTGTCCGTGAATCTGTCACTTCTCCAGTGCAACACACCATTGAAAGTGAGCATTTGCCCACTCAAGTAGGTAATGTCAATATACTGCAGTTAGGTCAAGACACCATTAAGGCCGACAAGCTGAGCTTCCCTTTCTATCCATTTGTACTGAAATTCTGCATACGTGCAAACCAACTGCTTCATCAGCTGTCTGTGTGGCAGATCTGAGAAGGTCTCCCAGGCGAAGACATCTGATGTGGTGGTCCTTGACTGGCATGGTTACATGTGGTTTGCAGTTGTGAGGCCTGTTGGATGTACTGTCAAATTCTCTGACATGAAATTGGAGGTGGCTCATAGTTGTGAAATGACCATTCAGTTCATGAAATGGACATGGAATTTCCTGCAGGTTGCATGCCAATTCCATGCCTTTTCAAGGGTTGTGGAATATGTGCCATCTGTTACATGAAATGCACATTTTAGAGTGTCCTTTTATTGTTAACAGTCCAAGGCACACCGATGCAATAATCATGCTCTTAAATCAAGATCTTGATATGTCTCACCTACCAGGTAGATGGATTATTTTAGCAAATGGGAAATGCTTACTAACACGGATTTTAACTACTTTGTGAACAAGATTTAAGAGAAATAAGCCTTTTGTTTGCATATAGGGAACATAACATATTTTACTTCAGTCCAGGAGAATGGCAGCAAAGACATGTTGCGTTTATATTTTTGTTGAGTGTACATTACCATCATAACACACACTTCTATAGCATCTGCAACAAGAGCCATTATTGACCTTAAATTCCAAAACAGTGATTGTATTTCAAAAAACAGTATTTACACAAGCGACATTTCCAATACCCTTCCTTTGCCCTCTCAAATTCTTACATTTTGATTGCCATACATTAGGTATGGTTTCAACTTTTGCAACTATTGTACTGGACTTGTAGAAGTGAAAAATAAATTGCTGATATCTTGACATAATTAAGGCCTAAAGATGTGGGAGCACCTATTGAAATTACTAGAATTATTTTTAGGTTCAAAGTACTGAAGAAGAACAACGGCCTTGTTGTATCTGCTTGGATTATGAAGTCCCGAACATCAAAGAAAGTGTGAGGACCTATTGAAATTGCATGGATTATTAGGGCCCGAGCAGTGGAGGTGATGTGAGGACCTACTGGATCTTTTCCTCCCCAGGCCTAAAAAAATCTAATTTTGTGGGCTTTTAGCATACACAAAACCTCATGCCGCACATCACTCTGGCCCCAAAATTACATATTTTCCAGTTGGTGAATACTCACTCATGGGCTATAGACTTGTTGATGGCTCTTTAGTAATCAGCACATGCTTAACTCAGAGTTTTGGTCGGACGACATGGAAGCTGCTCACATTTTTTATTTTCCATAAAAATATGAATAAAAAAATAAAAATCACTAAAATCCAATACATCAAGGTGTGTTTCATTTGTCCTGTCTCATACTGCATATGGCGTTTCTAAATTTCGTTCTATGTGGCGTTTCTATGTTTCTATATCACATGAGTTGGAAGAAATTGAAAACAACTGCTAATTTTTTGCTAAACAAAATTCTTTAAAAAATACATTTTGCGTTTAGTGAATGACATGCCTCTCTTCTGGGACACAGCCACCAAGAGTGTACGTAAAACTATTAATATCATTTAATATATTTATCAAATTATTTAACAAAACTGTATTTAGACACAATTGTCTTGGGTCAAAAGTGTGGAAATGTTGCAGACATGAAAACACAGCATATTATTGAACTTTCATTTAGCGCTGAATCAAAATAAAGTTATCAGAATACAATTTTCATATAGAGCAGATTTGGACCATAACCTGTTCGTGAATATAGCTTAAAGAAACCCAGCATGTACCTTACAAACAATGTTATAAAACAGAACACAGTATATAGCTGGAAACATTCGGTGCAGTGCACCCTATTTTGGATTTGGCACAATGTCAGCAAATTGCTTAAAAAGAGACACACGATTTAAAATGGCTGACTTCCTGCTGGAATCCATCCACACTTACCCATCATAAGAAGGGTGGATCAGACGATCAGAAGTGGATCAGAATTAGAGTTAACTTATATCAATTTGATTTTTCGTGGCAAATGAATGTCTTCATGACTTCATGTTTTAAGGTGAAAGAAAAAACTTTACTTTTCCTGTTGCCTGTAGGTGGTGCAATGCTTGTCACAGGATATTGTGGACCATTATGCAACTTGGGAAGTTTGGTGAAGATTGAATCATATCTACTGAAATTATAAAAAAAAATTGTGTTTCCACTATACATGTTGAAGGTGTCAAGATTGTTCTGACAAAAGTAACATTTCGTAACATTTTAACACACATAAACCACTTGAAAATCAGCTTACATCCTGTTGGGTTTATGTCATTGGTCCAGGAGGCTTTTTTTTTTTTTGTAAATCTCAGTATGATACACAATCGTTACCAAATGCCATTCCTGTAGGTCAAAGGGCTGTTCCATTAAATTTTTGTAGGGGGAGCTAGCCATTTTGATACGAGGAATCCTGAAATTTCCACACTTTTGACCGATGTAACACATTTAATGAGTGTTCAAACATCCACTGGCCCTCAAAAATGACAGTATTTTATGGAGTTTCTGTGGCACCATGCACCAGGCCATTCAATGAAAACCTATAATGTTCACAACTATGCCTCATCAAGGTCTGAAGGCTTATCTGACCAACTTTGAAATTTCTCTGATCAACTTAACAACAACAGTAGATAAGGACAGAAGAAACTTGAAACTGCCACTAGTTGGTGCTGTGCTCTCCACAGGATCTTGTCATATACATTCATTCTGGGCTGGACCACTGTTCAACATAGGTGGTTTGGTGAAGATCGAATCATGTACAGCTAAATTCAAAAACAATTTTGTGCTTCATGGCAAAACATCACAATTTGCTGGGCCGCTACAGCTAAACCAGGCAATAAAAACTCGCAAATAGAACAAATATACATGGTGATATTTCAAGATATTGCTATGGCAAGATTTTAAGTTGTTTTGGTTAAAGCTCTAGGTGGATTTTCAATATAAAATTGCCAATGTCCTGTTGGGATTACGTCATTGCACCAAGAAAGTTTATTGTTCACCATGATGTGTCCAACATGAATACTAAATTCCATACATGTCAGCGAAAGAAGCTTGAGGGGCTGCAGTTTCAAAAGCGTGGCATTTGGCCTTTGGTTGTAAGGCCCTTAAATAATCTGAGCAATTTTAGTAAGTCCTTGCACAGCCTTCAGTGTTCAGGTCCTAATATTTCCTTTAATTCTAAGATGGTCTGTACAAGGTTTGTACTAGGTCCCTATTAATAATAGTAATAATTCCTTCAATTTCAACAGGGCCCTCACACAGTTCTTGCTCAGTCCTTAATTACAAATATGAGCAGTGTCAAACGTCGCTTGAGGAAACAGTTGCCCCTCTCAATGGAAAGACAGAACTCAGAAAAACCCTAGCAATTTTCATAGGTCTACATCAAAAGGACTGCTTCATTGTAAATTTTTTGGGGGAGCTATGGACTCATTTTGTCGTGCCCATGGATCTGACATGTTATACTTTATGGGTAGGACTCTTAACCAACTTTTGAAATTTAACACTCATTACACTTTGTACGGTGGAAATTTAACAAATTCATGTTTCATGTTAAAAGATTTTAATAACTTTTAATCTCCAAGGTTTTGTCATTCATCTATGACATGTAAGGTACAATATTCTCATGTCAATAAATTCAAGAAATCACTATTATTCATCCATATTTCTTAATATTTCTGTTAAAAATTAAACTTGTTCCTTTTACTGAAAACATAGCTTATCTAAGCTGCCTGTTAGATGTAAAATTTAACTGGTGTTTGATCCTGATCCACAGCCGCATTGTGCATTAGTTTTCTGGATGTAAACATTAGTGCTCCTCTCACAATTCTATAAGAAACATATTCAGAACTACCACCAATAATTTTTTTTATAGAATATTCAGCTGATTATGTTCATAATTTTAAAAACTCCATAAATTTTCAATAAATGGCAAAAAAAAAACAACCAAAAAAAACAACGAAGCAATTTGAAATTTTTTTTTTGTCCAATCAACTGTCCAAAACCTAAAACTCTCCCTTCACTACCATAGTAAATAACAGTAAAGAATAGTCACAAATCCTCAAATTTAACAAATCATTAACCATTGACAGTTGCTGAAAAATTACTGAAATTATTAATCAATTAACATCATTGACTGCGGCTGCGCCACTGCGGTAAGCGTTTTGCGTCACTTCCCGTTGTTTGTGGCTTGTCGTCTTGCTGTACCTTGCTAACTATCTGGGAGGGTTTTTAACGACATTAATTGTTTAACTGCTGTGTACTAAAAGTGTAAACCCTTGTACTTAAGCACCATTCAGCCCTCTCTCATCTTAGTGAATTGTGTCGCGATAACCAACTCCGGTAGTTAACTTAGCGCACAACGATGACTTCTCCCTCTCGCTCTCCTCTTCTCTCCTGCTCAGTGTGTCACGTTTAGTTATTCCTCTGCCTCTTTTAGCGGTAATGGTATCTGTATTAAGTGTAGTTAGTAGTTTATTTGCTGCGTTGGAGGCGAGGCTTAGTGATTTGGAGGCTACGATCCGCACCTTGCAAACCAAACCAGTAGCTTCGCTAGCTAGCCAGCCCCCATTAGCCGGTGCGGGTCGACTGAGAGCAGCTCCCGAGCAGTCGGGAAACCAGGGAAGTTGGGTGACTGTTCGAAGGAAGCATAGTCCTAAGCAGAAGCCCACGGTTCACCACCCACCCGTTCACGTTTCCAACAGATTTTCCCCACTCAGTGACGCACCCACTGAGAAACCAACTCTAGTAATTGGCAGCTCTATTTTGCGAAACGTGACATTTTCCACACCAGCGGCCATAGTCAAATGTATTCCTGGGGCCAGAGCGGGCGACGTGGAATCAAATTTAAAGCTGTTGCCAAAGAGTAAACGTAAATACAGTATGATTATAATTCATGTCGGCAGTAATGACGTTTGGCTACGCCAGTCGGAAGTCACTAAACTTAATGTTGAGTCGGTGTGTGCTTTTGCCAAAACACTGTCGGACTCCGTAGTTTTCTCTGGTCCCCTGCCTAACCTGACCAGTGACGATATGTTTAGCCGCATGTCGTCGTTCAACCGCTGGCTGTCGAGGTGGTGTCCAGCAAACGACGTGGGTTTCATTGATAATTGGCGAACTTTCTGGGGAAGACCTGGTCTAATTAGGAGAGACGGCATCCATCCTACTTGGGAAGGAGCTGCTCTCATTTCTAGAAAAATGGCCAGATTTATTAGTCAGCCAAATTGACAATTCAGAGTTGAGGCCAGGAAGCAGAGTTGCAGTCTTACACGCTTCTCCGCGCTTCCTTTAGAGTCATCCACCTACAACCCCATAGAGACGGTGTCTCTCCCCCGACCACCTACATTTAGAACAGTTATTAAACCTAAAGTAAACAGAAGAGGAGCTAAAAATAAAAACTTAACTGAAATCAAAACAACCACAAATTCGGATTTAAATAATACCACAATTAAATGTGGATTATTCAATACTCCATCACTATCATCCAAATCTCTGATAGTCAATGATCTGATAACTGATCATCTTATTGATTTATTTTGTATCACTGAAACCTGGCTGCAGCAGGATGAGTATGTCAGTATAAATTAATCTATAC
>KV751390.1:2359088-2374306 GCA_001698575.1 Mola mola
TTAGTACTCAGTACAGATAAAATCATTATAATGGGTGATTTCAATATTCATGTAGATGTAGAAAGTGACAGCCTTAGTTCTGCATTTCTTTCATTATTAGACTCAATTGGCTTTTCCCAGCAGGTGAATGAACCCACTCACTGCTTCAATCATCCTTGAGCTTGTTTTAACATATGGCATTGAAATTGACAAGTTAACAATTTTTCCTCAAAACCCTCTTCTGACCATTACCTCATTACATTTGAGTTTACATTAATTGACTGCACAGCATCTAGGAATAAATTCGGCTATAGAAGATGTTTATCTGAAAATGCTGTGGCAAAATTTAAAGAGAATATTCTGTCATCATTTGCAACAATGCCATGTGTAAATTCTATTGAGGACTTCTCCCATGTACAGGTTGATGACCTCGTGATTAGCATTATGGCCTCACTGTGTTCAAATCTTGATACTGTTGCCCCTCTGAAAAGGAAAGTAATAAAACAGAGGAGGCTGGCTCCGGGGTATAATTCTCAAATTCATGCCTTAAAGCAGACGTCACAGATATTGGAAAGAAAGCTTAAAAACATATAAAAAAGCTCTCCGCAATGCTAGAAGCTCGTATTACTCAGCACTAATAGAAAAAAAACCAAGAACAACCCCAGGTTTCTCTTCAGCACTTTAGCCAGGCTGACAAAGTCATAGCTCAATTGAACCATTGATTACCTTAGCTCTTAGCAGTAATGCTTTTATGGGCTTTTTTACAAATAAAATGAGGACAATCAGAAAAAGAATTCATCAACTCTTACCTACATAAGGCAGCAATCTTCTATTAAATACAACAACTTTTGAATGGACTGCAACGCCTATTTTACATTTGGAGTCATTTTCATCTCTGAATCTCTCAGAGCTAACTTCTATAGTTTCATCATCTAAACCATCAACTTGTCTTTTAGACCCAGTATGGACTAGGCTCTTTAAAGAGATTTTTTATTTGATTAACACGTTCATTCTAGATCTGATCAATTTGACCTTATCTTTGGGTTATGTACCACAGACTTTCAAGATTGCAGTTATCAAACCTCTACTCAAAAAACCTAATCTTGATCCAGATGTTTTGGCTAATTATAGACCCATATCGAACTGCCCGTTCATTTCTAAAATCATCGAAAAAGCAGTCGCAAACCAATTATGTAACAATCTGCATAGGAATGGCTTGTTTGAAGAGTTTCAGTCAGGATTTAGAGTTCATCACGGCACAGAAACAGCACTAGTTAAAGTTACCAATGATATTCTAATGGCTTCAGACAATGGATCAGCCTCCATACTTGTCTTGTTAGATCTTAGCGCTGCATTTGACAGCATTGACCATAATATTTTGTTACAGAGACTGGAACATGAAATTGGGATTAAAGGAACTGCATTAAGATGGTTCAAATCATATTTATCAGATAGATATCAGTTTGTCCATGTTAACAATAGTTCCTCCTCACGCACTATAGCTAATCATGGAGTTCCACAGGGTTCGCTACTTGGACCAATTCTTTTCACCCTATATCTGCTTCCTTTAGGCAACATTATCAGGAAGCACAGCATCAATTTTCACTGTTATGCAGATGATACTCAGCTGTACTTATCAATGAAGCCAAACAAAGCTAGTCAGCTAGTCAGACTACTAGCATGTCTTGAAGACATTAAAGTCTGGATGACCTGTAACTTTTTACTTTTAAATCCAGACAAAAATGAAGTTATTGTACTTGACTCTAAGCACCTCAGAGAAAATTTATCTGATCATCTAATCAGTCTGGATGGCATTACTTTGGCCTCCAGTTCCACTGTTAGAAATCTTGGAGTATTCTTTGACCAGGATATGTCCTTTGTCCCTTACATAAAACAAGTCTCTAGGGTAGGTTTCTTTTACCTGCGCAATATTATGAAAATCAAAAACATCCTGTTTCAAGAGGATGCAGAAAAACTAGTCCATGCATTTGTTACTTCCAGACTGGACTACTGTAACTCATTACTATCTGGATGTCCCAACAAATCTCTGAAAGGCCTTCAGTTGATTCAGAATGCTGCTGCACTAGTATTAACAGGAACTAGAAAAAGGGATCACATTTCTCCTGTGTTAGCTTCTCTTCATTGGCTCCCGGTAAAATTCAGAATAGAATTTAAAATCCTTCTGTTAACATACAAAGCACTTAATGACCAAGCTCCATCATATCTCAGAGAGCTCATAGTTCCTTATTGTTCTAGTAGGTCACTTCGCTCTCTAGATGGAGGTTTACTTGTGGTTCCTAGAGTCTCCCAGAGTAAATCGGGAGGCAGATCTTTCAGTTATCAGGCTCCTCTTTTATTGAACCAACTCCCAGTATCGGTCCGGGGGGCGGACTCTAGCAATTTTCAAGACCAGGCTTAAAACTTTTCTATATGATAGAGCCTATAGTTAAAAAGTTAAAGTTTAATTTAGTTCTTTAGTTGTGCTGCTATAGGCCTAGACTGCTGGGGGAAGCACTGAGCACCTCTCTCTCTCCCTCTCTCTCTCTCCCCCTCCCCCATACATGTATATCACACCCTGACTTGTTACTAACCATGTTCCCCTTTAGTCTTTGTTTCTCCCCTGTCCTCTCCTCTCTCTCCCTGTTGTCATCCCGTAGGTGGTGAATCATCGCTACTCCATGTTCCTGCAACACCTGCTGCTGCCATATTTTTATGTACGGCTAATATCATGCATTATCATATGTTCCTGTTTGCATTTTTGCTGAGTATCCTCTCCTCCTGCTCTCCTTTTCTCCCTACTCAACTCAGTTTTCCTCTCTCTCTCTCTCTCTCTCTCTCTCTCTCTCTCTCTCTCTCTCTTAACCCAACCGGTCGAAGCAGATGGCCGCCCCCCCCTGAGCCTGGTTCTGCCCGAGGTTTCTGCCTCTTAAAGGAAGTTTTTCCTTGCCACTGTTGCCAAGTGCTTGCTCATGGAGGGTTTTGTTGGGTCTCTTTAAATAATTCCATAAAGAGTTTGGTCTAGACCTGCTCTATATGTAAAGTGCTTTGATGTAACTATGTTATGATTTGGTGCTATATAAATAAATTTGATTTCATTTCATTTGATTAAGACCAAGAACAATTAGGATTGCTATAATGTTAACTATAAGGATAATAATTTGCGTATCATCTAACCACTCTGAAAGTGATCTTAACGATATTTAACACAATTGTTTGTCAGGGTCTGTTAGGTTGATTTGTATTTGTCTAGTCAGTTTGTCAGTTTCATCATTTCCTGTTTTATTTTGTCCTTTGTTAATCAATACACCTGTGTCTCGTTATCTCAGTATTTTTCCCCTCGTGTATATACCTGTGTTGCCACATTATCATGTGCTAGATAGACTTGTTCCATGGTGACAGCGTTCCAGCATTTCCCCTTGTGTTTGTTCTGTTGGTTTGTGTATGACCCAGCCTGTTAACGACGAGTTCTTGCCTGCCATTTTAGTTACCTTTACCTGTTCTGTTTGCCAACCTGTGTACCAACCTTTGCTTCAATTAAACAATCTCAACTTTTTTTCCAGTGTCTGAGTCTGATTTTGAGTCCAATCAGAGCCTGATTGTTGTTATTATCAAGGTACAAAATCTCCACTCAAGTTGAAGTGATTTTTCAAACTTTTATAATTATTGTTGTAGTGAAATAAATGTGTTTGTTTTTGTTGTATGTACTTTAGCATCACCTAGTGGTGACTTCAGATAGCTGCACTGAAACGGAAGTGAGGTGAGACTGAGGTGAGCCAGCACAGTACCATGAAATTCGTTTCCCATGAGCCCACAGAGGAAGCATCAAAGTGTAGCAAGCTTGTCAATCATTTTACCAAAACAGCTTCATCTGCAAGTTATACATTATTTGCAATTATTTTAATACATTTATTGGAATATGATTTGAGATTGAGTACATTATTTGTGATGTTTGTTGTCAGCTACCACCAGACTCATGTTTGCTAGTTGTAGCATATATGCTTATGAGAATTGTATTGATTCTTTAGTTAGTTACATATTTTTCACCATGAAATCCTGCCAAGTACAACGGCCTGTTCCTTGGAAGATGCAATGGTAGAGAATAAATCAAGATGGCTGTATAGCTGAAAAATATGTTTCCTGCAAAAACTTTTAGTGAGGACAGAACAATAGTTCTTTTTCTTAGTGTTGATTCCCCTTTGTCTTTCCATTGTCAAAACTTAATTGCACTTTTGAATGAAGTGATTTAACACAGTATTTACTTTTTCTTTTGTTATCCATCCTGCAAAATTGCTATGAAAATGGCAAAGCAGAGAAATAATGTAACTATAAATGGTTTTCACATAATCTTTCCACTAATTTAATGTGGTCGAATGTGGTCTTCAAAGTAAACAAATTATGTCTGTGTACAGAAGTTATTGTTATAATTTTCTAAAACCAAAGAATGCACTGGTGAGCTCAACAACATCAAAGGCCTCGAAGACCACAGAAGAAAACTAAAGTGGATAATGGCCGAGTCCATTCCTTGTTTAAGAAAAACTCCTTCACATCATAGAGGCAAGTCAAGACTACTCTGGGGAAGGTAGACTTTGCAAAAAAAAAAACATATAAAAAGCCTCCCACGTTCTGGAATCAGATTTTTGGGGCATACTAAACCAAGATAAACTTGTATTGGAATAATTGGAAGAGAAAAATCTGGAGAAGCAAAGGAACATTTAATGTTCCGAAGTTTATCACATCATCTCTCAAATAGGGCAAGTATAGCTGCAAATAGAAGGCTCACTCATGTTTATTGATGATGTGACTGCTGACAGAAGTAGTAAGATGAATTTTGAGGTGTATAGGGCTATACTCTCTGCTCACATGCAGCCAAATGCTAGAAAACTGACAGGACGGCACTTAACTGTGTAGATGGGTAATTACCCTAAACATACTGTGAAAGCAACTCAAGACTGTTTTAAGGCAAAGAAATGGAATATTCTTCAACAGCCAAATCAGTCACCAGATCTCAACCATATAGTGTAGCTTTTCAGCTATTGAAGACAAAACTGAAGGCAGAAAGACCGACAAACAAGCAGCAACTGAAAGTTCCTGCAGTGAAGGCCTGCCAAAGCATGTCTTAGGAAGACGTCCAGGGGCTAATACACTTCAGGCAGTCATTGACAGCAAATTATTTTCATCAAAGCATTATAAACAATGCTTACATTTACAGTTGTGTTAGTTTATCCAAATACTTTTGAGCCCATGAAAATCAAGGTACTCTGCATAAAATGGCTGTAATTCCAAAACAATAAATGCCATTCTTTGTGAAACCTGATAATTAAAGCAGAAAGTCTGGCTTTCGATCACATCTTAATTATTTTATTTTAAACCCATTGTGGTGGTGTATAGGGGCAAAAACTGAGTCATTATCCAAATACTTCTGGACCTTTTTTTTGTTTGTTTTTTTGGTGATGAACCAAACAATCAAACAAAAAAAGAATACTAAAGATCTGAAAATGGATATAATTCTTCCCCTTTAATAAACTAAAATCCATTTTGTAGCTTAGACAAAATATCAGAAACAAGCTCCCAGTGTTATGGCTGCTTAATATGCCATTTGCGTTTAGTGACTATATGATACACACTGATCAGCCACAACATTAAAAATGGCAGCTGAAATGATTGATCATCTCTCTAAAGTATAATGTTCTTGTATCCTGGCTTTCATTTGAATGTTATTAGACCCATAAAACCCACCCAAACATTATTTCAGATAAAGTAAATCCCTCAATAGAAATAGTACTATCTGAGAAGTCTGTGTGCCCTGCCACACCACCAAGTTTAAGGGGTTGACCACGCCTCCAAATTCCTTTGATCCAAATTTTTAGTCTTTCTTTATTTATTCACATATAAATTCAACATTCAAAGCACAAGAAAGACAATGACAGCCGCTCCTGATACCTTACTTTAATGGACATTTTTGTATCTGGGTATATTGTTTTCAGACTAAACCAATTAAAACCAAACCGTAACTAATTAAATGGTATAATATTCTAATCATCTGTCCGATTTGATTAATATTTTTGTTTATTCAATGTTAAACCACCTTCAGCTGACAGTGCGTAATTCCATGTTGGAGAAGTTGGTAGAAACACACCATTAATTGGGACTTGGTAAATGGAGGGTAAGTAAAGCACCCTGAGACTGTGCACTAAGCAGAAAGAAAGAGGCTAAAGACTAGTAAACGTCAAAGTTACTGTCAAAGATGAAATAAAAAAGATCCAGGAATACATCAGGAAGATGTCCTCAAAGGATGACCTGCTAATTAAAAACACAGGCAGCACAAAACGCAATGACGAAGAGGGAAAAGAAGAGGGAACATCACAGAGGGACAAGTCCCTGCATGGCATGTACCACCAACAGATAACCATCCAACCAGTGGATGCTTAAAGGAAAGCACAGAAGCACTAATCATGGCTTCACAAGAACAGGCCCTGAACACAAGAGTGATGGAGGCTATGGTTTACCACACCAGACCGGATCCCAGGTGCAGACTGTGCAAAGATGCCCCTAAGACAGTACAGCATATTAAGGCAGGGTTGAAGATGCAGGCAGGTACAGCACACTTGAAGCAGAGAACAACTGAGCTAAGATCCTCCAGGGCTTCCAGATATAGACTGAAAGGAGGTGGCAGCCAATGAATCAGACATTGTTGAGGTCAATAAACAGGAGAAGAAGGCAGTAATGATAGATGTAGCAATCCCAAATCATTGCAAAATCAAGAAGAAACACGAAAAGTTAAAAAATACCAAAGGCTGAAAGAAGAGCTTGAAAAGATATGGAGACTAAAGGCATTAGTGGTACTAGCAGTGATTGGAGCACCCAAGGCTGTGAAACCCAAACTGAGAGAGTGGCCACAGATTATTATTTCATTAGTAAACAGACTCTTTTCTAACAGTAAGATATAAAACCTCCAGTCTATTGACTCAGAGTGTGTGACAGTTTGAAAGAAGAGTTATACAGTCTTAGGGCCATACAAAGGAAGTATGTCCTGTGGCTTTCTGTGGTGAATTTAGAATGAGGGTCTGAATGAGGGTCCGTTGTTCCCAGACCCTATAGGGTTATATGAATGCCACAGGAGTTGACACAGATGCCATTCTAATTCTTCAGTGGTGCTTATTTATACATTACATTATGCATTATGTCTTTAATGGCTCAGTGATCTGTCTGCAGTGCTGCTGTACTTTGTGACACAACAACGTCTACTGTTATACTTATGTATAATGTATTAAACAACAAGCATGAACATAACTTCTAGCACAGATGAACTGGTCTGGCTACAGCAACATAGCTGGTAGCTGCTAATATGGTGCATTTCCCACAGTGCATTGCAGTGTCACGTTACCAAGCCCTATTGTTCCTTGTACTCGTGTTGAACCAGAATGCCATAGTGGATGGAGGCCAAGTCTACCATACAGCATACAGTGAGTCCAATTCACGTCAACGTCACTGGCCTTACAGATCGGTTTGTTGGGTCTGTTAGCATCTGCTATCCCCAGCTTGCTGCCCCAGAACACCACAGCAAACAGGATAGCACTGGCCCTTGAAGACTCATAGAACATTCTCAGTATTGTCAGGCAGATGTTGGAGGAGCTGAGTCTCCTCAAAAAATGAAGATAGCTCTGGCCCTTCTTGTAAACAGCTTCAGTGTTCCTTACCTAGTCCTGTTTATTGACTGAAACAGGGGTAACAGGTGTTTTAGCCCTCCTAAGATCCACCACCACGTCCTTTGTCTTTGTCACATTGTGCTATAGATTGTGTAGCTTACGCCATGTGACAAATTTCTCCACAGAAGCCCTATACTCCGACTCCTCGCCCTTGCTGATACATCTAACTATGGCAAGATCATTAGAGGACTTGTTAAGGTAGCAGGACTCTGTCCAGTAGCTAATGTCTGTGTTGTACAGGGTAAAAAAGGACAGAGACAGGACTATCCTCTGTGGAGCCCTAATCTTACAGACCGTTTTTTTAGACACACAGTTCTATAAGCATATAAACTATGGTCTGTCAGACAGACAGTCCACAATCCAGGACACCAGTAGGGCATCCACCTCCATCACAGTCAGCTTCTCCACCAGTGGAGCCGGCTTGATGATATAGAAAGCACTGAAAAGATAATGATCCCCACGGTGCTTGTCAGCTTGCCCAGGTGAGCGTAGACTCTATTCAGCAGGTAGATAATGGTGTTGTTTACTCTTGATTTGGGAAGATTAGCAAACTGGAGGGGTTCATATTGATACAAAAATTGTATGGAGCTGCTCCAGAACCCTCATGATGTGGGAGGTCAATGTCACCTTCCTTTAGTCATTAGGGCTACTGGGTGATGGCGTCTTTGGTATAGGGACGAGGCAGGACATCTTCACAGTGTCAAATTGGAACAAAACGACTCCAAATAAGCCACAAATCCAGCAACGTTTTAGTTATGTTCTTTCAACTTGATGACTTATTACAAGTAGTATCCTGCTCAGGCATGATTGCGCATAAAGCAGTGTGAGTGTGAGCCCATGGAGGAATGAGGTTGGGAGTGGGCAATTGTGCTTAGGCACAGCACAAAAGAACAGGACCAAATGTGAGTGCGCCCATAGTGGAACACTCCTGAAAGCTGGGAGACACAGGCTTTGAGCATCCGGGGCTCAGACCATCTGGACCTTCAGCCTAGGTTGAATGAAGTTTTTGCAGCTATCTCATCACCTGGTGAATGACATTGTGGTGGCATGAGGTGGCAAGGGGCTATTATCTGGCTAAATAGGGCCATTAGCCAGTGAACAGGCAACTTTGGAAATGTGAAGTGTAGTACGGGTGGAGAGCTGACTAAAGGATGAGGCGATGACCTGAGAGGGAGAGCGGGGGAGCAGTGGAGGGGGCACTATTTGGAGACAGTCTGCCATGTAGATACTGGGGGTGTGAACAGGAACCACTATGTCTGTTAAAAAACAGATTCAGTTTATTGGCAGTGTCCAGTCTGCCTTCGACTCCGTCTGCTAGTCCATGTGAAGTCGGTAAGGATCTTCATTCCACTCCAGAATCCAGTCCAGACTCAAAATGTATGCTGTGGTGCGGCAGCAACAACACATGCATGTCTTACCATTCATCTGCATCACAGAACTCCAAATGTGGCTTTCTGTCAGGATTGGTGCTGATGAAAGGCCTCATCATTGGGTTATATGTTACTCTGTCTACAGCTGAAGGGCTGAAAATGTAGAATTAAGCATAGTTTAATCAGGTTTTCAGAGTCTTAATTTTCTTTTTACAAACAAAAAAAGTGATTGTTGACAATCAAAACTACTGTTAGTACGCCAGGCTACTGTTGGCTGGTGAGAGCTGGGGGCGAGAGGTTAATGCAGATGTGTGATGTATTCCTCAGCCTTTCGTTTTGTTTACAACATAATCAAACCTGCCGATGAAGCACCTTATTGCCGCGCTGTTTGGTTCTGTGTGAGACTAACAAGGGTGGAGAACTGAAGAACCTTCAATGCATGGATAAGGCAGATTCTCTGTGTAAAAAGGGCTGTTGGTGTAGCTGATGAGATATTCCCTTAGACCATAAATGTCATCTCCTTTAGCATCACAGAGTGTGTCTGTTACCTCAAAAAATTCCTGCAAAGTCTGAAATGCCTCATTTGAACACCTTTTCTCTGTCGGTGTGGTCAATGGCTGTCTAACTGGAGGCACATCATAATTGATTAGGTGTACCAGTTTGTGGTCTCTCTTACCCCAGTACAGGGAAAGGAGCAGAGCAGTATGGATCCTTAATATCTCCATACAGCAAGTACAGGGTCCTATTCACTCCAGTCCACATACTGTGTGGGCTAAAATTTCTAAGGGCAAACAGTTCGATAGCCGGGCAGAAAATGTGTTCTTTCACCGTAACACGTCTGGTATTACACCATCTGTTGTTAACTAGAACAGAAAGCCTGTCACCTTTTGCTTTACCGTTCATGGTGCAATCCCTGTCTGCTCAGACTGTCTTTAGGTCAGTAACAGAAACCTTGGTATCAGGAATGTTGGAATGTACTGTACATAATGTGGCACTCTCTGAACTCTGTCACTGGTTAGCACCGAGAGCTCATCCATATTGTTCACCATCGATCTTATTGCCCATTATGATGGAGGAGAGACATGGCATATCTCACCTTCTTTCTGAAAGTCTGTGTTTTTGTGTCGTTTCTCTCTGACCATGTTCTTTCCTTCCTCCTCTACATTCCGTGTGTCTCTCCAGAGTTTGGCTGGGATATATGTAGTTTTCACCATGCCTGCTTGCGTCAGGGTGAACAGATGATCATGAAGAGTGAAGAGTTCTCTGAACAGTGTGTTCTTGTTGCTGAGTTTCGAGACGCAGACAAGCAAAGAGAGCAAAAACACTATGAAAACAACTACAAAAACTCTTTCAACCAGCATGGTTATAGAGGATACAATTTGCTATGTTACATAACACCCAAAAGGAAAAAAAACAAATATATACAGAAATAAGACAGAAGTTAAGAAAAGAGTAAACAAGACCTACTGAAACAGCCTGCATGCATTAACAGCTAAATACTGCACAGAGGATCCCAGGCCTCTGGTAAGTGGGGAATTTTTATTCTTTAGTTTTTATTTTTCATCTTTAGTATCCTTTCTTTTTACTCTTAATTTCTCATTTCTATTAAATTTCAACTGTTGTGTAAAAGTATTATAGTAATGCAATAATCTTTTGATACACCTCAAAGTAATGCTGAAAGTCTATACACTAACAAAACGATTTTTTTGTTCCTCTAACTATTACTTTTATGACGTGGATAAATTCTGAAAGAAATTGAGATCACAGTGCTTATACTACAGAATTCCACATTTTATTTCATTGGTTGCTAAGAAAATAACTTGGTATATTAACTGTGTTATGTAAATTTTAACTAAATGATCAAGTAATATTAAGTGATACACTTGCAGTGGCCATACAATGTGTTTAAATCAGGTCAAATATTCTAGATCGCTCCAATAGAATGTAACCGTCTTTCATTCGCTTTTTATACTCATATAAGTGGAGTCATGTGAGTAAGTATGTGATGTCTTAACCTTGTGAAAGGTTGCAGGGACTACTGCAATCATCACCCTGGTTTCATTTTATGCATAACAATGTTAAATTGTTAAATTTCTGAAGTGCTTTAGAGATTTCAACATATTGAGATATTTAATTTGTATTGCCTAAACATATTGAAATATTATTTATAGACCTTAAACTTGTAGAATATTTCATTGAAATCAAAATGATCAAATAATTAAATGTCAAAATAAATAAACTTTTCCACCATATTTTACTTTATTGTGAGTACTGCACATGCTCTGTAATATTGTACAAGAGTGAATGTGACCTTTACTCTGTCAAAAACTCCAAATCTTCTGAATTTTTGATATTTATTAATTATTATTGATTTAATCTATATTTGTTCCCTTTGCCATAACAGCAATAAATGATTAGACACTTTACAAAAAATATTTTACCTTAAACTCTTAACCATGCATTGCAGAACTTCTCTCGGCCTCTTTTGGCAGGGTAATTACAAAAACATTGTTGATGAAACCATAGGATCCGACATTCTACAAGTTGGTGTAGTCTGTGGCCTATACTGAAGCCTGTGTGTCAATCTTTCTCAAAGCATCACTTCTGGTGAGTCAGTGCAGGAAAATTAGAACAGAAACCTGTTTAAAATAGAGACTGATTTTTGAAACAGTAATTACCTCTACATCTCAACATAAATAGTAACAAGTATCTGTCGTGACGTTATGCCCAGAATTTCCATGTATTGTAAAGGAGAGTTAGTCATTGGAATTAGAATGCTAACCAACCTCTCTGTTCTTGTGATCTCATGAGTGCTGTAACAGGCAATAATGAATCACTGTCACCTCCAGTGGGCATGGGAAAGAGATCACTTTAGTGGTGATCAAGCTAAGGAGCAACATAAGAAGTATCAAAACAAGAGTAAATATTGTTGTGGCTTGATTCTCATGCTTTGTGTACACAAAAGGAAGACTTAATTATAGCAAAGTGAGCACATGTAATTTGTTACTTCTACCCCCATCTTTCAGTGTCGAAGAGAAATCAACTACATTTCTGCATAAAACTGAGCAAAAGGTATTTTAAACTCTCAAACACAATTATTTGGTGCTTGATAAATACAGGCTCCGGTAGCATTTTGATGGCTGACATTACATATGCAAAGCTTTTTTTTAGTTTAAATTTGAAAGCCTACTGTCTGGATGTCATGTAACTTAGTCCATTCAGAGAAGTTTGGATTAGAGTCAGACCTGAGGGCAGTGTTGTAGTGGTAAATGGCCTCCCACTGCTGGCCGCTGGCTTTCAGGAAGTTGGCATAGTTATAGTGGTCTTTGGCATTGTGAGGCAGAGTCTGGATACCTGACCTGAAATGAGAACAAAGTGGAAGGAGATGAGGCATGAAGTGACTGTTTAGAAAGAAATGAGGTGCAACCAGTTGAGCATTTTGCATAAAAGACACAGGAAGTGTAAGACGTTTTTATTGATCTGGTGAGAATTAGATATATTTAACAACAACATAGGCTTCTTTGAAGATCAAAAAGATGACGGGAAAACATTAACACATCATGAAAGCAAGAGTCTGTAAAATTGCACCAAATGGGATGTATCCATTTTTTAAGCAACTATTCTATTTACAAGGTACCCAGTGGTATACTGAAAACTAGCACTACAGAAAACTTAAAAGCCTGATGACTTTCAGTTCTGCTGAGTCATTTTTCTATCATTTGCTAATGGATTTGTGGATGTTTATTCTGGATGGACATTTGAGACCATGGTATCCTCTGAATCACGTTTAATAGAATTAATATTTGTTTGATGTCTAATGTATTTACGTTTGACTAACTTTTGATTCAGACAAAGAGTGCAGTTTTACCCCATTTACCTTATCAACATACAGTATATAAGTATAGCCTCCCATTTTGAGTGAGTATACCATTATCTGTTTCTGAATCTGTTACTACACTTCAGGGCATTATGATTTCATTATCCATTTTCACCTTCATTTGTCATGGAGGGAGAAAGACAAGTCATAATGTGGAGTCCATCAGATAATTCAGTAAACTGTATGCAGACTAGTCAGATAATAGGTAGATGTACATCCTTAGCGTACAGTTTTATGCCAAAATTTGCCCACCTCTTCACAAATAGCATATTTTAATGGAAAAGATGCAAAATCTCTGTAGGATATGGAAAAAATGACATTACCAGGAAACATTAATGCCTTGTTACATTTTTTTTTCATAAAATGAACCAAAAATAATAAAAATATATAAAACACAGTTGTAAAATGTGCAAAAGTTTGTGACCCTACATAGTCAGTACTTAGCAAGACCCCCCTTTGGCATATATTACAGCTTGCAAATGCTTTTTGTAGCCAGCTATAAGTCTTTCAATTCTTGTATTTGGGATTTTCTCCAGTTCTTCCTTGAAAATTATTTCTAGTTCTGCAATATTCTTGGGCTGTCTTCCATGCACAGCTCTTTTAAGATATAAACACATATTTTCAATTATGCTAAATTTGGGGTCTGTGAAGGCCATCCAAAAACCTTCAATTTGCGTCTCTTGAGGTAGCCCAGGGTGGATTTTGAAGTATGCTTCGGATCATTATCCTTGTGTAGAATCCATCCTCTTTTAGGCTTCAAATTTACGGTAAATGTATTTTATGTATATAGCGCTTTTCTAGTCATTTTGACCAATCAAAGTGCTTTTACACTACAGGTTTTGCATTCACCCATTGACACAAAAATTCATCGATTGGTGGCAGTGACTACCTTGCAGGTTGCCACCTGCTCATCAGGAGCGTTAAGCATTTACACACACTCATGCACTGATTCTCTCTGAGAATCTTCTCACTAAGTCCTCTCTGAGTTTTTCTGGTCATCCGGATATAATTTTGATTTCCACACTTCCTTTCAACATTGCATTATATTTTTCATTGTTGAAACTGGATGCTGAAAAAGCTTCGCTATTTCAGTGTTACAGAGCTGCTTTGAGGAACCCATGGTTGCTAAATGTTTGCACAAGGAAGAGTAAGGAAGAATAAGATAGCTGCTTGAGACGAATCTGATAATTTAGACTCTTCAATTTCCCTCTCCATTAGTTTAGAAAATCACTGATGGGAATGCTGCAGGTCTTGAATTGTTTGCTTAATTTAACCTATACTTAGCCCTTCTGCTTCTCAGTGCCCTGTTTCTGAGCATCACACTCTTCCCAGTTCATCGTCTTTAACCAAACTCTAACTTCCCAGCATGAACCAATACAACTGTGTTATATCTGACTTCCACCAGCTGTGTGCCAGCAACGGATAGTGGAGCAGGTTTGACTCTATTGTGGAGCCCCTGACCATTCCATCTCTTCCTGCTACCTTCAACCTAAAGGGGGGGCTCATGAATAGAAAAGGGGGCGTTGATTAGCAACAACATAACATCTAACCCCCCCCTCAAGAGGATCCTAAGCCACTCTACTCTCATAACTCTATACCCTTCATTGGTGACGTCATACCTCTCCTCACTCTGGTTGAGTCTGGTTCGACACCAACTTCATCGATGAGGCTCTGATGAAGTTCCAAATCTCCATTGAGCGAGTTTCCTCTCCTGAACCCATCAAAGGTCTGGATGGTCACCACCTTTGAGTCATCACTCATTGCCCCTCTATCTCTGCTGGTTTCAGGCAACCACCATGAGACCATTGAACTCCTGATGTTGTCTCCACACAACCCTCTGCTTCTTGGTCTACCTTGGGTGTTTCAACACAACCCTTATATTGATTGGCTCTAGGTATCAATTTCCAGCAGGCCCTCCTTCTGCAACTCCCACTATTTGAAGTCAAGCAATAACACCTGGAACTTCCCCCCTCACAACACCTGAACCTCTAGATCTCACAAACGTTCCAATTGTTTACCACAGTGTCATCAATTTGTTTAGCAAAACCCAAGCCCTGTCGCTGCCTCCACAAAAAACTATATGACTGCGCTATCATACCTGGAGCTGCATTGCCCTCCAGTCATATCTACAAGTTGTCAGTTCCTGCAAAAAATCTATGGAAGCATCCATATGGGATTCATTAGCTGTTGGTTTCATTTTCATAGCTTGGTCTTTCTTTGTGAAGAAAAAGGATAAGAGCGTCCGACCATGCATTGCTTACAGAGGTCTCAGTGACATCAGAATCA
>KV751390.1:2388530-2405920 GCA_001698575.1 Mola mola
CAGGAATGAAATTTTAAAAAAATGGTCAAATATCAACGTCAGGTAGCTGCGCACCGACGTAGTGTTTCAGTCATGTTTGTCTGTTTGTCTGAACATACCATTACCTTACGCATTGTTGTGACTGTGTTTGACATCCAAACAGCACTGTATAGCTACTGCATTTGGCTTGTTCTAAGGCGCAGGACCAGGGTCTGGCTCATTCATGTGTAGCTCCAGAGTTGAAGGCACACCAAACTGGTTTGCAGGTGACTTCTGTCAGAGAACTTAAGGTCAGTCCCACTGCTTGAATTCTACCCTTCCCTCAAAGAGGAGAACGATTATTTTCCTCTTTGACATACACCACAATTCATAAATTTACATAAATATTCACAGAATATCCTTATACTTATGATCACCAGTAGCAGCTAATCAAAATATATAGTTTACTGCTTTTTAAAGTGGGAGAAAATTAATATTGAACAGAATTAAGTTCAAGTTACCATTGGTACGGCCCTCCAACACAGTTCAGATTTTTCATGTGGCCCCTGGTAGAAATGATAAAAGTATAAAAAAAAAAAAAAAAGGAAAAATATAAACAGTATAAGGGGTTGTAAAAATCTAA
Organism: Mola mola; assembly: GCA_001698575.1. Classification (NCBI taxonomy): domain Eukaryota; kingdom Metazoa; phylum Chordata; class Actinopteri; order Tetraodontiformes; family Molidae; genus Mola; species Mola mola. The sequence goes on from KV751390.1 coordinate 2,389,132, forward strand.
CAATATACTGTATGCAAAAGTTGTGCAGAATTTAGTGCAGGTAGGAGGAGGTGAAAGATTTTAACAGGTAAAGATATATATGTATATATGTGTATAGACAAAATAACAGAGGTGTCGAAACATAGTAAAGGTACTAGTGCAACAAAATACAGTTTAGCATCTAACCAGAAGTGCTGACGCAATAAGTGCAATTTTACATTATATACAGTATTTAAACAGTAGAATTATATATATACTGACAAAGTGTAGATATATAGTATGGAAATGACAACAAAAAAGGGGGATATGCAATAGTTAAATATTAATAGACAAACAGAAGTGGGTGATAAGTAAGGATATATATTATGCAGAGCAGGGTATATTGTGCATAGTACATGGAAAGAAGCTGGAAAAACTATTTCTTTCCAGAAGGCAGGCGGGTAAACGGTTTGTGTGTGGAATGTGGGATATCCTTAACAATGCCGCGCACTCTCCGCAGACATGGTTATTCCTGGATGTCCTCAATGGCGGGGAGAGGGGCACCGATATGTGTTGGACAACCTTCACCACCCTCTGCAGTGCCTTTTTGTCAGAAACAGAGCAGTTCACATACCAGGCTATGATACAGCTGGTTAGTATCCTATCAATAGTGCAGTGAATTATAAATTCATTTAAATGAATTTATAAGCAGAAGTAATAGTCCACATAAAAGTGCCATCTGGAATAATGTAATATATTACATAGGAACACATCAGAATGTTATAATGACTGGATGGATTAAGAAAATTGGGCTCTATTGCACTTAATGGATAGTGATGGAAATATCTTATGTTTTCCTGATGTAAAATCAAATATAATTTGAACCGCATTTAAAAAATATTCTACAGTTGTTAAACTATCCATGTGGGTATAAAAATTCTGATCAAAGAAATACAGTAATATGATTTTCTTTGGTGATACCTACATCTGATATTATTTTTATTGACAACTCTCATTTCTTAAATAGTAAATGAAAACCAGAATTTGAGATCGTTGATTATAAATGAATTATTTCCACTTACTATAAAAAGCAATGTTTTATTTGAAAGATTCTCAAAATTGGAAGCCGCCAAAAAATAAAACACAACATATCTGTCATTTTAAAACATTTTGCTACATTTGTCTACACAATGAATCGTTAATACCGTGGTTTAATTTAGACAGTAATGAATGTACATTTTGTCATATTGATATAGAATCTCAGTTATAGCCGTTCTAAAGCTATAATACTGTTAACATTGTTTGGGGTCTGATCCACGAGTGGTTAGTTAAAAGGTTACTTTGATTTAAGTGTTGCTCGAATAATTTGCAATATTTTCTATGTTGAAAGTGCCTTTGTGTATGTGTTAATGTTTAGTACATGAGGGGGGGAAACAACGTAAGGAAAAGGAAAAGAAGAATTAACGTCATTTTCAGTGGCCGGAAGTCAATTGCTGAACGTATTGCGCTGAAAAGAATGGCTGGACTGCTGAAAAAGGTGCGGGTAGAGGTCATGTTGCGTTTCATTGTCAGAAAGTCAAAATGGTTGAGAATCGGTTGCACGAAGTCGATTTTGTTTGCGTCAGGTTGTCTGACTGTTATAAGGTTGAGATGAGTTTTTTTTTTTTTTTTTTTAACGACGTGTGCTGTGATCCTCTTACGTTAGCCATTAGCCTTTGTGCTATCTCAGGTAGCGTCTCGGACGCCTGGTCAAAGATCTTATAGCACTGACACTGATAGCGACTGGGTGATTGCTTTCATCTTCCACCGTCATGTCAGAATGAGCATTTTTTTTTTTTTTTTTTTTTTTTTCTGTTCGGATTTTGAAGTCACCTTTCAGGAAAATGCTGGTCAAGAAGAATTTTGTTCCTGACACCTGGAAATCGCGGCTCTTATGTTTATTATTTTTTACATGGTAAACATGTATTGAGCAGTTCTAAGTAATTATTACTGATAGTTTGATTGTGTTTTAATGCTCTTTTGGTAAACGGTGTAATTATACTCTTACATTCATAAATCATACTTGGTGATTGTTGGAAATGATGGCAGTTTTTGTACAGTCAGGTTAATTTAAAACAAACATAACATACACATTTTATAATTGCCTAAGCTGTATTTTTCTTCATCTGTATAACTGGTTTGGGATCTGAGGGGTTTTGCAGTTATATCCAAGATCTTCTCTTCTGAACGGTGTTTAATGAGAGTTTGTCTGTCAAATTCTATTAGTATGCTAATAGAATTTGAAAACTACAATATACCTCAGCAAGACATGCAAATAACAATACTAAAATAGATTCTTTTGACCTCACTATGATTAAGTTCTATTCAGTTACACAAATGACTGATAATTGTTCCGTGACCTATTGGGTCCGACTGCTCTGTTTTTCTCTTCCAGACAACCGGGCTGGTCGGTCTGGCAGTGTCCCGCAACCCACATGAGGTGAGCCAGACCATGAACATCTCACATACAGTCCAGTGCTGTTAATTGTATAGGCACAGTTTTAGGAAGAAAGTTTAATGTTGTTCCCCACAGCTCATTGACTTACTCCTGCTCTCACTGCTTATTGTTCATTTCATACACTAATCTGCTGTTCGGCCCATCTGTCAGCGACTGAGGATTCTCTACTCAAAGATCTTAGCATCACTGCAGACTATGCCCCATGATGCCCCATACAGGAAGCACACAGAGCAGCTGGTCAATGAGAGGTTCAACCACGTCAAAATGGTGAGTTACTCCTGATGACTGGACAATTTGAATCATGAGCTGAGTGGTAAAGATGACCTGAGTTAAAACATATCACACCACAGTAATTTGAAGAGAAGAATATAAAATAAGAAGCTGTATTAGACACAGTGGAAATAACAACCACTATGTTGGTGTATAAGTTAGGTTTGGTTAAGGTTAAACTAAGGCTAAAAAACATGCAGGAGGTTTTGAATATTTCACATATGTTTGGCCTTCTTCACATGAGGAACAAACACATTAATATGTGAGACCTGTTTTTAAAAATGAATATGTATGAATCAAATTTATTAAAGATCTAGTGTGTCGAATTAATTCAAACTATTATTATTTCATTAAAATTTAATCACCTGAAATAAAAATTCTTGTCTTTAATATCGACAGAGGAAGTGGGTCCTCTTCCACAGAATAACCCATCTTTCTTCAGAAGCTCATAATGGACAAATTAAACACTGGCTTGGGCCTGTCACAATTTTAGCAACCATTGCAATGTTAGAGGAAGGGGTGTGACAATAAATAACGTGATAATAAAACGTGACAATATTTCTCGTTGAAGTGCAAAGCTGTCTCTTGAAGCGGAGACTTCCAAACTTATATTTATGACCTTTGGAGTGCAGACATATTGCTGCGTCTAGTCTGCTGAAATATCACAAGAAGAAGAAAAGGAAGAAAAAGCCTATTGGAGTCTGACGATATTAGGATTGATGATGCCCCAGTGATTTTTAAATCGTTTGTGTGGCAGCATTTTGGGTACCCTGTGGAAATGATAAACTGTGATAGAGTGACAGACAAGATACAAAAAGTATGTAAGCACTGTAAAAAATCATTGCCTTGCCTTGTAGCTAACATGGGCGCTATGCAAAGACACCTACAGAACCACCACTACTCTACACTAAAATCAACTTCCAAAGTCAGGTGTTATCATGGCAGCGTTTACATTACAGCTGATATGAGGCAATTTCCGTGATAGAAAATCAGGGATTTTGGCAATTCCTCCATGCATCGTTTATTCAAGCATCCCAGTTGGCATTTCAACATTATTTACAGGTCAATTTACGTCAATGACGAAGGCTGATGCACTGTTGAATTTGGTTTTGATTTTGTAAAGCGAATCAACGTTGTTTTCAGTGTCTTACATACCAAATATATTTTATTTTTAAAGTTTCATTAGCCAACTATAAAATGATGTATAATATTTTCAAAAGCTGAGACTATTGTAAGATGATTACAGAACTCTGAACTCAATATTGTGTATCGTCACACCCCTTAGTTAGGGGAGATGAGGTGAATCATCCACACTGGACCTTTTGTAACAGTCTCACATGTAAAGACATCAGTCCTACAGAGTCATGTCACCTCTTATTGTAAGTACTCCCAGTACTTACTACGTACTGATTCTGATTGTCCAGTGGCAGGTCTCTGAATAACATTGGGTTACCATGGTAAAAAAGGAGCCAGAGTATAAAGAAAGCGTCACACCTTGCGTCAAAGTCATGTGATTAAAGAACGTGTTTTTGAACAGGAGCGTGACGTTGAGAAGCTGGAGAAGAAGATAAACTGTGGGCAGATTGAAGAAGTCATTTTCCAGGTGGGTCTCTTGATGCTGATTTATCACCTGTTACACCTGCGGACTGATCATCATCTTACTGTTGGCATAAAGACTACATAAACTGAGGTGATCAGGTAATATGATCCAAGCTAGCAGCATTAGAAGAGATCATGTAGAAGAAGTGGCCAAGCAGTATTTTAGAATGAGGTTTATCAGGTTTTGACATTAACTTGAGTTTACCATTGTTTTGTCTTCACATTTCACTTTGTTGTTATCACTGCCTGCTGTCAGTTTGTGATACATAATGATAATCTTGGAATATAGAATTCCTCACTATTGGGTATGTAAATTTCATATACACACTATTTATTTATAAATCTCAGGAACACTTAAACTATCCTTAACTCTACATTTTCTACCCTGCGCTGTCTGAAGACACAGTTATGCATGAGTCAAAATAGGCTGATGCATGTCGCTTTCATGTTCATGGAGATATTTGACACAGTCTGAATGTTAATGCCCTGATGAGGCCTGTCATCTGCACAAACTCAGAAAAATGCTATGGGATGCGGACGGTAAGATGTATTTAATTGCTGCGGTGTAGGATATTAACTGGTCACATTTGGGTTGGCAATGAGCAAGCTGCTGCTCATTGACAAGGCGAGTAGGAGCAACAGCATGTTACCTTTAACCTGCAGCTGCAGTATATTAAGACAACTAAAGATATCAACCATGATCATGTTAAAGGCGCGCTCATAATGTCAGGCTGTAGCCCATCTTTTGAAATAAGAATTACAAATGAGTTAACAAGGCATGACCTTTAATTTTCACAAATCAAGACTGGTGTAATAATGGCATAGCATTCCATGCTAAAAAAGAAAAAAAAAATTGATCATTACAATTAAATCCAATTAAGGATTTGGAAAATTATGACAGCTCTATAAATGACTAATGGGATTATTAGCCTTCCAGCACAGGTTCAAGCTCCTTGAGCACTGCGTAGGTTAGGCCTCATATCCCGGGGGATCAATATAAATTTACTTTGTCAGACAGCTGAGATATCAATCTTCTCTCTCATTCTCCTCCACAGTGACAAGCATGAATTTTGTTAGTGATGAAGTGTTATTTATATAGTAAAATGTGTTGCAGGCGGAGTGTGAGCTTGCTCTGTCCAGGAAGATGTCCGAATGGAAACCGTGGGAGTCGCTGGTGGAGGAGCTTCCCCCTAACCAGTGGAAATGGCCCATCTGAACCTGTGTATCCGTGTTCACATGTAATGTTGTAATTAATTCATGTAAAAATTAAAGTCCTGCACATATTTAAAACATTTGTTGTCACGAGGCATTGTGGAAACATCACCATCACATCTGCAGAGTTAGGTCAAATCACTGAACACCCCTCTTTCCACATGACCATCAGTTTCACATCTGAGCTGGAAAACTGCTGGTGCTGCACCCACGAATAAATAAAGAGGTGTTACGATTAGCTAAATTATCTCTTTAAGATATGACTTCCTGAGAGCAACAGCTAGCTCTCTGTAACAGCTGGAGCATGACGGGATAGATGGGCGAAAACTCCTTCCCCTTCCGAGCCCTCACAGACTGCACATAGGCCTCCAGAGCGCCCCTAGAGGAGAGAGAGCTCAGTTACAGCACGGGATGAAATTATCTGGTTCACATTTCAGAAGGTGTTCAAACTAAAAGCAGAAAATGAACACCTAGTTAAAAACTCTTAATTCTCCTACGGGGATTAATAAAGTCATCTCTTATCTATCTCTATGTTTGCTGTTCTTTCTGGAAAACTACAGTACAGTTACTAGGGGATTAATCATTCATACAAAGAAAGTCACTGGGCTCTGAGAAATTGTGATTATTGTGAAAATTGTGAAAAGCATTCACAATGACATTTTAAAGACTAAATTATAAAATGATCTATAAAAATAACTTATTGCCAGCCCCACAGTATGGGAGTAATCTATTTATTCTTTAAAACACCTACATGGAAACGTTGAAAAATAGAGTTGAAATTTGACGTTTTGTAACCCGGTAGTTGCTAAAATGAAAACTGACAACAGCTGAATAAATCCAGATTAATAGAAACTACAACATGTCTGCTGATATAAAATAACTCAAAACATAAGATAATGTATTTGATCATATTTTGTGACTGCAAGTAAATGTATTGGTTTATTTAAAAGAACATGTGGTTATGTGCATTTTCAACTGGCTGAATAATCTTTTAAGTGAAAATGGAAAAAAAAACAAAACCTTTCTTACATGCTTTATCTGTCAAAAACAATTTTCAGATGTAGACGAAGTAATTACAAAGATTCATCTGTTCATCAGCTCAGATATACATATATGAGCTGACAGCACCTTACTGACATCTTAAACTGAGTTTCTGTGTCACAGTTTACAACACACAGGTCACAACTAGAGGCTGACGACTCAATAGTGATTAAATCAGTCTTCAGGACCAGAAGTATATTGTAATGCATTACATTTATATGAGAAACTTTTTGGATAAAGTGAATTTAAAAGAGCAGTTCTAATGCAATATAATTTTTACTTTTACGCGAATATATTTGTGAATAAGATTCACTACTTTTACTCTGTTACATTGGGCTACAATAAGCTTGTTACTTAAATTATGCCTCCGCCATTCTTGTGAATACGATATGTCAAGAACGCTTTGCGGGATTTTCTTCAGACTTTGCACTATTCCTGATGATATTTTTCTGAGACATAGCTTGTGGGCAGAGGTAATGTGTTACAAGCTGCAAACATGAAGAAGCAAACATAAAAGTACAGTACGTATGGTAATGTCATCAATAGAAAGCTGTAGGCATACTTAGCTACAATAATGCAAATAATGCATTCTTGTCAGTTCTTCTGATTCAAAAAACAAAAACAAATATTTAGCTGGTGATGCAGAAAAACATTTCCTCTTTTCTTCAGATAATATTAGGACTTAAAATTTTTGAGAGCGTGAATTCCACACACTAAAAGAATGATGAAGGCACAGTAGCTATTGACCGCTTTGGATGGATTTTATGTTTCTGATTGGCTGTCGAGTCACTTCATACTGCTAGTACTGTAGTTAAAAGAACACCGCTTGAAAAAATTGATCCTTGGCATTTATGACAAATAATATATACAATTATTAAAACAATTTAACTCCAATTTGTGATTTCATGTGTCCATTGTGGGGCAACGTCAGACCTGAGTGCAGTTTAATTTTTAAATCTGCTGTATTAAGTTTAAAAGTTGCTCCAACATGCAGATTTCACATTAGAAATAAAATCAAGGACATGAGAGTCAATTCAGTAAGAAGGCTTTCCTTACGTTATGTAGTCAAAAAAAAAAAAATAATAATTCTAATGATTGACACCTTTCTGATGCAGTTTCTTTCTCGTGCTCTATACTGTAATATATTTTTATATTCTTCACAGCAAGAAAGTTGATGACCACGTTCATGACTCTCAAACTAGATGTAGGGTTTCTTGACAGGAGGACAGGAGACATTGAACCCCCCTCCTAACCCCGGAGGGGAGAGGAGAGTTGGGTACCCGCTCTGACAAAGTTGAACTTGTACATTAAAGCTATGTTTACCTTACAGACTACAAAATAACAGCTTTGCTCATGCGAGGTCATCTGTGTGTGCCTAAACTTGTTCCCATTTGTTATCTGTTCCAGTCACCTACTGATTTTTAAACCTGTCATTCCAAGTCACAGTTGAAGAGTTCCAATGGTCTCCCCAATGTAAAAATCTGCACACTTCTCACTGCACTGGATTGTAGTATGGAGACAGAAAGTAGTTCACCCTAAGGACAAAACTCCAGGACACAAACTTAGCAATGTTGTTTATGCAGTCCATTGCAGTGAGGAGTGCGCTGATATTTACATCAGGAAGACCAAACAACCTCTCCACAAACACATGGCTCAACATCGAAGAGCCAGCTCCTCTGGCCAGGACTCAGCAGTCCACTTACATTTAAAGGAGAAGGGACACTCCTGTGAGGATGATAATGTGCATGTGTTGGACAGGGAGGATACATGGTTTGAGAGAGGAATGAAGTGGGTCATCTATGTCAAGCTGGAACAGCCATCACGTAACAGAGGAGGAGGTCTTAGACATCAGTTGTCTGCCACATACAATGCAGTTTTGAAATCCATCCCCAGAAAACTTATCCACTGTTCACACCTTGGCTCATGTTATACCAGTTACTCACATGATGACCTTTTACTTCATGTAAGTAATATTATTCTAAAGTACTTACAGTGTCACTTCAGTACAATTTTTGGCAACTTCCCACCTCTGTGCATGTTGTTTCAGTAACTGTCAGGCTGATGGGATTTAACTACATGATACACGATGTGACAGATAATGATGACATTTATTTCTAAAAGGTTACCTGAGGAGTGAGAGCCGTTCTCTCTCAGATGGATGATCATCTAACCACTGCGAGTAACGAGCAATGATAATACATAATACAGTCTTGTGTTTAACATCATTCACACACACACACGTAATGCACCTTCTGTTAGAATTCACTCTGCAGAGTTTAGGTCCGTGCAGTACACTGCTTTGTACATATGGTGCATACATCTACATAAACGAACTGTACTGTCTCTTAGCCAACATTAGCAGGACAACATCACAAGAGCAGTATGTGTGTTTGTGTATATAGTATATGTGTGAGTGTGTACAAACCTGGTGAGGGGACTTAAGCTCAGCTGGCGCCCTGGTGAACAGAAAGTGCATCAGAGTGCTGTATGGAATCAGGTCTCCCACAGCTGGACTGCTGGCAATCACCTCATTGGTCTGAAACAGCAGAGGCCTGAGGCACAGAGGAAGTCCATTTATTTATACACTGTAGCACTAGTTCACATCAAAATCATCTCTCATGACAGGTGCTGACCAAACTCTTTAATTATCAATTAATATAGTTATTAGATGAGAAAGAAAATGTAATGCAACACAGTGGATATAAGCTACACACCACAAATAGTGGACAGTATTGTTGAATGTGTCCATTTCAGTCTATTATTAAAATCAACTTCAAGACATTCAAGGTTCATTTATCATTTTACAACATGGTTTTCTATGTGAAAATGCAAGCAGCAGTTCCTCTGGGCTAAAATATGATTTTGGTGGGGTGTAAAGGATTAACCGTGCTTTGTAGACTGCTGGTATAGCAAAAGATGTTTCTGTACTGTGTGCCAGACAGCAGCTGGGTGAACACAACCTTCATTACAGTTGAGTCATTACAAGTTTGGTCACTCTTTATTAATAGTTTTTATATTTAATGAAATTTACTTTATTGTGAGTTAGTTCAATCATAAGGATCATTTTCAAACCTCTCCTCTAAGGATCTCATGATATAGTGGCATAAAGAAAGCTAACAATATTAAAAATGAAATACTGATATCGTGTCAATAACATACAATACTGAACATGTGCCATGTTCAGGACATCCAAAGTGGAGGTGTCTACTATGAGCTGTGGTCAGAAGCTCACTGGTGCTTGTCATGGAGACAAACATAGAACTTGCTAGTAGACACCAGTAGTGAAAGAAGCTGTCAGGCTGAAGGAGGAAGGCCTTTCCAACTTGATAGGCCAGGAGAGTGTCATGAAACACCAGATATGTGCTGAAAGGCTGCAGCTTTGGTAGTCATAGAAGCAAAATCTCAGATGTGGGAGGAGAATACTTGGCTGGGGCTGTTGTGGGGCAGTGGGAGGAACATACTTAGGACCTCCTGAACTTGTTGAACACGTCCTTTCTGGAAGAAGTAGAGCCTGAAGATTGCAATTTGGTGGAATACAAACTACAGTATTTATGTTGATGTACTTTGAAGGAACATATGTTATGTGCATTTTGATCAGAAGACAACCCAATCTACCCACTGAACCATGGCCACTGTGTGTGCAAAATACCGAGGTATCCCACTGCAAGTTCATTCCAGGGTGCAAGAAGCAATCGAGTGTCTTTTGATTCATAAGAACAACATGGATTCTGCCCTTGCCGCAGAGCTGTGGATCAGCTCATTACCTTTACAGGCTTGCCGAAGGTGTCATGGGAGTTTGCTCAACTGGTCTACATGTGCTTTTATGGACTTAGAGAATGCATAGTACTGTGAGGGACTGGAGCAGTTTGCTGGGATGAGGATCAGTACCTACAAGTGCGAAGCCATGGTTCTCTGCCAGAAAAGGGTGAGTTGCTGCCTCAAGCAGGGGAGTAAAATATCTCAGGATCGTGTACACGACTGAGGGGAAAATAGAGCATGAGATGGACAGGTGGTTTACTATGGCATCAGCTGTAATGTACCAGATCATTGCGGGGAAGGGCTAGCTGAGCTGGAAAATGTTGCTGAACAGAGGGATTTCTGGAACACTTTGATTCCACATTGACCTGATCCAGGATAAGTGGAGGACGATAGATGGATAGATTATATAGTATGTAAAAAAATCAGCACAGATATGTATCACTTTACCTGGTTCATTAACCTTTCTTTACTCTAATTTTTACCGTCATTCGTTTTCCAAAAAAATTCACACCGTCTCTTCTTGATTTTTCTTCTGAATAAGTTAATAATAATGCCCCTCCTTGTAACAATAAAGCCAAGCGATTTGTGATACATACACACCTGAAGGCACGTAGCATTCTGTAAGGTCTCCCCAAATCAGACACTCTCCTGCACAGAGGAGCCACTGCCATCTCCATCTGACACAAATGTACACAACAACGACATAAACTTCAACAACCTGAAACCAGCTTCGAATGAATCTGAACCACTTGAGATCTTCCAGCTCACATGCGCAAAGTCGGCAGCCAGTCTCATCTTGCCGCCCTCACCCAGCGGGCGCAGCAGGCTGGTATGGCGGACAAATAGCTCGATGGCCCTCTGAGCGATGGACTCGGTGCTCTTGTAGATGAAGTCCACACACTGAAAGTGATGGAAGTAGTCGGCCATGGCTCTGGCGATGAAGCCTTGCAACTCCTCAATGTAGAGGGAACATGGGACATCAGTGCTGGACAAAGGCCTGTAACACATGCATCCATGACTTACTCACATTTCCTAGAGACTGACCATACCTTAAACATGGCACAAGATCTCCTCTGTTACATCATTTACAAGGTATAATAATGCTTCATGACAGTTAAAACTGTGGATCCTAGTTTAGCTGTTTTAGTGCTGGTTTTCATTTCTGTGGAAATATCTTTTCTCTGACTTGTCTGGATAATGAAACACAAAAACAGGTATGGAGTAAGATCAGTCTCAAAATTCAAACACAGAAGCATTCACAAATCCATCTGCAAGTAAATGACTCAAAAATTTCTTTCGATGCACACTAAATATTTTTCTTTGATGAATTAACATATATTAACATAAATATTAACATTGTCATGTTTCATTCACTTATTTATCTCGCTGAAGTAGCGCTATGCGGGTGATTGGCTGAAAAGTAAATCACCTTAACGTGGGGATCAAAGGGGGCAGGAATGAGGGAGACAGTAGAAAATTATGTTCTTTAAAGCACTCATCACCAAAGACATTGGATGGATCCATAGGAGATTTTATTGGGGTCACAGAATTTCTTCCATATGCCTTTAAGATTTATATCTGCAGTGCACCTTTCAGGGAAAAAAAACAACAGCCTACCATGTCAAAGTCACTTGTCGACAGTTCAGATGCGTTCATGTGATTGGTTGAAAAGTAAAACATCCCTATGTGGGGTTGAAAGGGGGCTGAAAGAAGGGAGTCATCTGATTATCTACAGATAATTTCCCATTGAAAAAAAATGCATTTATGGATGGAGTCCCATCAAGGGAGTCTAAAAAAAACACAAGTTCACAAACTACAAGCAGTTTGTATATCTACATTCAACAGTTTGTGTACAAAAGTCACATCATACATGTATGTTCATGATGACGATCGTAAATTATTTTAAATGCATTTTTCGTCCAAAATGCATTTGTGAACATTATTAATTTACATGTGGATTCTTTTTAGATGTATATAGAATGAGATATATTTTGTGTGCATTGAGGAGCAATATGTAACCCTGACACAGCATTTAAAATAGGTACTGCAGTCCAAATTCAAAACAGGAGAGAGCTGTTTCCCCCCACTCCCTCCTCCCTAGACTTGGAGCGCACCCCGGTTGCCAGGTCATGGACACTGAAACTTCAGGAGTACAAAACAAGGCTGAAACTCTCTTTGGAAAATGTCAGCTTCTATCAATGCAACACCTGTGTGTTTGCCATGATACTTGGTCTCTTATCTGGCAACCCGGGGGTGTCTAAAATGGTCACATGGAGTGCCTTAAAATCGCTGACCTCCTCTGGTAAAAACAAAAAAAGGACCATTCTACACCAGAACCAAAACTTAAGGAGGAGGAAGTACTGGCTGCTGCATTAGTATCAGAAGAGCTAGCATTTCAACATAACATGATTTCTTAAGGTTGTTTAATGATTTAATACAGTAAATATCTTACATATTGCACTTTTCTTTCAAAATTGTTTGGACAATTTTTAACTATTTAATATTAATAAACTAAATAATATAGTAAAGTTAGTTCATTTACAACCATTGTCTCCATGATAGAGGTTGTGATTTGAGGTTCCTGAAAAATTGCTCACCCTGAAAAGTCTTCCTGGTGCAGTGTAATGATGATGGCCTCTATTGAGTCTTTCACTGACTGTAGGAGAGGCTGTACTGAGCAGCTCATCAGGGCCTGAACACCCTGAAACAAACAAACAATGTCAGGATGCACATGACATTTACTGCTCTACCAGTTGCTACAACCTCTCTCAGTCATCTGAGTTAGGTACATACTATACTATATATGAGGCTGGATGACTGATTAACATTACTAGCATGTTATCATATGTTAGTGTGTAAATAACAGATGTATGATGCAGATCTTTTCTCTTCTTGATATCTACCAACATTTGTTGTTCAAGTTCAATTTCTGTCCCACAAATGTGAGAGAAAGTGAGAAAAGAGTATAGGTTGCAAACAGATTCGATATTGAACAAGTATAGAAAAATAATGTGATTGCATTGTTGAGCAGATTTCTTCAAATGAATACAAAAGGGGCTGAAAATGTCTTCTTGTCCTGTTTTCAAGTTTTTATAGATTAAACTTAATCTAAAAAGTCAATTGTTGAGATATATTAAAAACACTTTCTATTTCTTCTTTACACAGAGTTAAATCAAAATGATTATGTGACAGATACATTAACTAAGTAATATCTTAATGTTCCGAGTGGTCATCTTCTCTTCCTCTCTTAGTTAACCTGTTGAACGAATGAGAACCTTCTTGTATTTGAGTAAATTTTATCTATTCTTTTTGTAGTAATTAGAAGCTTCCTCTTATTAAATAGTGGGTTGGTGGAAGGTTCTGAGCTGTCATTATGTCCACCATTCTATTCTTTTTGTAGATTCCCTGAATGAAGCCCACTTGGTACCTGGGTGCAGATTGCTGCTGGTAGGTTTCCCTTTTTGTCTTGTTGTTAAAGGGCTGCACATATGCTGAAATAACTATTTGTATTTTTGGTCATCAAAAATTATCTTGTGAGCATTACAAGCTTCAGCCTCCTGTGCAGTCAGTTTGGATGGGTTTGTTACCTGTCCTCGAGAGCTGTTGTGGCTACGCTAACGTACGTGGTGATACTTGCTGCTTTGTCATACACGGAGCTGTTTTGTTGCATGCCAAGCTATTGCTGTGCTGCATGCCAAACTACCACCTTACAAATCACAACTATAGGGTTTCACTTTACCTTGCTCTGCACACCCCATTCAATGCTCTTGCTTAGTCAGGCTTCTTCTTTTTAATCTCAGCTGTTTAGCATACATTTTTTTAATTGTAATTATAATTTATTGTCTATTTTAACAGTGTGAAAGTATGAACTGTGGGGTTTATTTTTAGTTAGGGCAGGGGCTACTATATATGAGTAGTTGTCTGGAGATATTTACTATTTTGGCAGGTCATTATTTATAGGAGTATTTTATTTTGTCTTCCTTTGTTCAAAATTTTGTTGCACTAAAGGTTTGTTTTGTTCCCTCTCCCTTTTCCCCCCATCTGGTAACATTGAGATAATAGCTAAAATTAATCTGTAATTGTTAATTTGTAGTTACTTCTGATTATTTGTCTGTTTTTCCATGAATTATATTTATTACTATTTTTCTCTTTTTTCTTAAAATACATTGTTTTGTCAATCCTGTCTTTATTTAGTGATGACCCTTATGATTTGATGATGTGTTGTCCATTTCAGAAACTTAGCGCCTAAGGTGGTAGGATTGGTGCTCCCAGTGGTGTTATCTCCCACCCCTGAGTTTTTATTTGTGTGTGTGTGTGTGTGTGAGAGAGAGACACAAGTGAGTGGGATGACTTTTTATTGAGATCCTTCATTGGCCTCGCTCCCTACTGGTAAGCCTCAGCTCTGATTGGGCAGCCTTTCCATATTTAGGTTATGTGAGAATCTAAACATGTTTAATATTTTACATTGAACGAGTACTAAAAAAGCCCTCACCACTTTTCTTTAAAACTGAAACTAGGTCAAGGAATTTTTGTTTAATCCTGCTAACTAACAAACAGCACAGAAAACATAACTTCCAACTTTGCGGAAATTATTGTGAATAAATATATAAATAAATGTTTTGTTTTTACGACTAAACTATACTAAAAGTAACAATGAAATTCTGACTAAAATCAACATTCATTTCTATAAAAGATGTTGATTAACACAAAATCATATAGTGACAGCAGTGACGAGTAGGAGCTTTAAGCCTTTGTTAATTGACGAGAGCATGCCACATTAGCAGGTTAAAGGCAAAGTCCTCACATTATAAAGCCTGGCTTCAAGGTATTGTTCACAATAAATACTAAAAATTAGTACGAATACTGATACCTCCAGAGAAGAAGATAGGGCCTCTACAACAGCTGCTGGACATGATCCCAGTCCTGAAATAATCTACAAAAAACAGAAGGGTAAACAGGAGCAAAACAGATTAAAAACAACAAGTAGTACAACCTTTCCCTATATTTTTCAAGAAAATTATGACACTAATAACTGATAATTCAAATTTCAACTAATAATTCAAGTTTCAACTATAATCTCTGATGACTATTATCAGGTTTTACTGTCACAAGGAAAGTTACCAGGGTCCTAATTATAAACATAATCATCATCATTGTCATTATCTCCTTTGTGTTCTTCCAGAGAAATCAGTATTCCTTTTTAAACAAACTTTGCACAAGGTGCAGACCAGTGCCTGGACTGGAATATTTGCTGTCTTTGTTTGCTGATAGTCCTGACTGAGGTGCTATACCAATCAAATACACTTTCGTTTTAAAATTTGTAAGAAAAAAACTGTCCATGCCATGCATTTGCAACTTTCACCTAAATGTAAGGCTCATTGAGCAAAAAAAGTCATAAAATTTGAGCTGGCAGGAATTATGAAGGCCAACATTCTGTTTTTCTCAAAATAATTAAAACATCTAGAACCTAAATTGTGTCCTCATACAGTTTTTGCAAAGGCAATTTGCCTCAGGAACACACAGATTAAAGCCGCTCCGAATGTTATACCGACAAAATTAATCTCCAGCCTGGCAATGTAGCCGATGAAGCTGTAACAGAATGTTAAACAATTTTAATAAAAATTGGATTTCATAGTTTTTATAATTGAGTCACCACCTGGCCATACCCAAAACCAGGAAAATCAATCTCTATTATCAAGTGATGAATTCTTGACAAGTCAGGGATCTGTTTTGGAAAAAAAATCATGCAATGCTTTTATTTTAAAGTGAACAATTTATCAATGATAAATGTGAGCTACCCCTCCTGGAACCGCCACCTTACTGTGGTGGAGGGGTTTGGGTGCCCTAATGATCCTAGGAGCTATGTTGTCGGGGGCTGTTTGCCCCTGGTAGGGTCACCCAAGGCAAATTGGTCTTAGGTGAGGGGCCAGACAAAGTGCGGTTCGAAGACTTCTATAATGGTGAATAATAACAAGGACTTGTGTACACTGCCCGGAGGGATACCGGGACCCCGCCCTGGAGCCAGGCCTGGGGAAGGGGTCCGTAGGCGAGCGCCTGGTGGCTGGGCCTTTTTCCATGGGGTCCGGTCGGGCTCAGCCCAAAAAGGAAACATGGGTCCGTCCTCATGTGGGCCCACCACCCACAGGAGGAACCATAGAGGTCCGGTGCTATGTGGATCGGGTGGCAGTCAAAGGCAGGGGCCTTGGCGGTCCGATCCCCGGTTGCTGAAGCTGGCTATTGGAACCTGGAATGTTACCTCTCTGATGGGGAAGGAACCTGAGCTTGTGCATGAGGTTGAGAGATACCGGCTAGATATAGTCGGCCTAACCTCAACACACAGTTCGGGTTCTGGAACCAGTCTTCTTGAGAGGGGTTGGACTTTGTTCTATGCTGGAGTTGTCCCAGGTGAGAGGCGGAGAGCAGGCGTGGGCTTATTAATAGCTCCCCGGCTCT
>KV751390.1:2417774-2444208 GCA_001698575.1 Mola mola
TATTGTGGTGGATATGGCGCACAGGCTTCAGAGCATCACACCAGGCATATTGAGCTTTATTATAGGAGATTTCAATCTCTGTCAAACTGGAAATTTACTCATTAACTTGCTCATTAAAAATATGTTACTTGTCCTATCACAAACATGAAATGTGTGGAACTCTGTTATGGTTCCATCAGGGGAATTTACAAATCTTTTCGCAGAGCCCCTTTTGGCATGTCTGACCACAATGTTGTATATATTATTCCCATCTATAAACCTTTCCTGAAGGAAACAACGCCGGAGCGTTGTTTGGTTCCAGTTTGGTTGGCTCAATCAATCCAGCGCCTCCAGGATTGTTTCACGTGCACAAACTGATTTTTAAAGATGGATGCTCTGGCTTGGATGAACTGACGGAAACCATCACTGCATATTTAAACTTTTCTGAGCTGTTAAATCTTCTTTCTCTTTCGGCTATTTCTAGGAGTCGCCACAGCGAATCATCCTCATCCATCTCTCCCTGTCCTCTGCATCTTCTTCTCTAACACCAACTAAACCAGAGCAATATTAGTTTTAATTAAGGTGATGTTCCTCATAGCTGAGAGCTGCGAAAACAAGTTAAAAAAGAAATTAAACTTGCTAACATCAATCAAAAGGAGAAATGCAAACCCTGCTGAGCATTGGACAGTCCTGACCTGCTTGGGAGTGTGTTAACTCTATAATGGGCAGCAGTCAAAAAAGCGCTAAGTTTCCCTTCCTGACAAGTTGGATTCTGAACTTACAAATGATTTGAAAGTTTCTTATAGTCATTTTAATATTTTGATTTTAGTGAGGAGCAGTCTGTGTACAGAAATGCTCCCCAAAAAGAATTTGAGATATACATTGATAACGACTTTGTTTTTCAACTCTTCAGTGGAGTGACAGAAAGGAAGTCTCAGTCCAGACAAAATCAGTGGGGGTCTTCTTAAGAACTGTGCAGAGTTGTTGGCTGATTTTTTTTTTTCCTTCATCTTCATCAAGATTCTCATATCTGAAAAGACTCCGTAATTGTACCTGTGTCCAAAATTACAGCATCTCTTAATGACTTTCATCCTGTAGCTCTTATGTCTCTTGTTATGAAGGCCTTTTAGAAGTTAGTCAAAAATGAGATTCTGGTTAAAATGGACCCACTCCAATTTGCTTATAGAGCAGGGAGGGGTGTTGATTTGCGCTTACTTCACAGACTAGAGTCATTTAGATGGTGATAAGAATTTTGCATGGTAGCTTTTTAGTGATTTTTCTCTGCTTCTAACTGTATCCAATCTCACATTTTAGCAGCTCAACTCTTCAGGGCTCACAGTATTGACTACAGATTACTGTGTTGGCTGACTGACTTTTTCACTGATAGAACCCAGAAAGTAAAGTAAATGGTGTTTTATCTGATATCCGTTTTTCTACTTTTTATCTTTTTTTAAAAAAAATCTTTTTTTAATCTTTTCTCTTTATCTTCTTCTGTGTTTTATCACCACTTTTATTGTTTTATCTACAAACAAGTGCCAAAGTCATTATGAGGGTAGACACATAATTACATTTGCGGATGATTCTGTAATTGTGTCTGTTCTGAGTGGTGATGACCTTGATCATGGCCTAGTAGTGGACTTTTTTTTTATTGAGTGTTGTAAAAAATACTTTTAGACATTTATGTCTCAAAAACAAGGAAGATGATCATTGACTTCTAACAGAAACCTTCACCCATTCCTCTGGTCTGTATTCACGGCCAGGCTGTTGAAGTAATTGATGCTGTATATGCGAAGGCCCATGAAGCCCATACTTTTATCATGAGCTCAAGAGTTTTAATGTTGACACATTTTTTTCTGAAAATGTTTAATTCTTGTTTTATTGAATCTGTTGAACTTTCTCTTCTAACCGCTGGTTTGGGTCACTTACGTTAAAAAACAAGAAAAGGTTAGAGGACATTGTGAGATTGTGCAGTAAGATTGCTGGGACAGGTCTCAATGAACTGGCTGCCCCTATACAGGGTCAGAGCTTAAAAAAAAAAAAAAGCAGAGGCTATTCTGGCCAACAGCAGTCACCCTTTGTTAGCAGAGCACAAGCTGCTGCCATCAGGCTGGGCAAATGGATTTAAAAATAATTTTGTCCCTGCTACCAATGTCTTAATCAACAGCAACATGTGACTCTTTGTCTCCTTGATGATGTTTGTTTTATAATGTCTAAGTGTGTGGGAAATTTTTGTTCTTGCTGTTGTTGTATTGCTGGCTGCGAAACAAATTGCCCCTTAAGGATGATAAAGTTAACCTTCCTGTAGTGTTAGGTGGATCTGTTTGGCAGATAAACTTACCTTGGTGACAGCCTGCTGCAGACGGTAGAGAGAGTTGACCACAGACACATTCCTCTTCTGGCCCTTTGTTAATGGACCGATCACCTGACTGGCATCACCCTGAGTACACAACTACATATAGGAGAGGTTTCTTATTTTTTGTTGTTTTATGTTACAATGTTAATCTGTCTATCCATTTTAACACATAGCATGCAAGAAAAAAAAAAAGGACACACCTTTCCATTCAGAATCTTAGGACTGCAGAGATGCACACAAAAGTGTTTCCAGTTGCTATTTTCTTTTCTTTTGCTAACGATAGTATTATTTTTGTTAGTTATCTTTGCTTTTTCTTCCTCTGTACGAAGATTGTAGAAAAACAGAAATACAGACACAGGCATACACTCTCATGCCCACACACACAGTGCAGTACACACCAGCTGTTCTGTCTTGACACAGAAGAGCTGGACAGTCTTTGCAGCATTCTTTGCCACAGCCAGCAAGAGGTTCGGATCTACTGATGCAACATTCAGCTCACTGCAAAAAAATAACAAGACACATATTACATTCTATTAAATTAACCTAAAAAAGCAAATTATCTGATAAAACTTACAAAATTTATTTATAATTCACATGTAGATGAATGCACATGTTATTATCTATAATAACCATATGTTTAATTTGAGTATTTATTGGTTAGACTAATTTGTGTTTTTGTAGACAGGACTGAAAACTTTTAATATTGTAATTAAAAGGTCCTGAAAGCAATATATATGTCACTAAATAATAACAAAAAAACTTTTCATTTTCATCAATTTTACTCTATTATAGGAACATGTTGGCTAGTCATGTAAGATCTGATTCAAATTTAAAGGACACTACGTCCAGTATTTTTTTTTTTTGTCGACGCTCGACTAGTTGCTATCCATGCTCTACTCCCATCAGTGATAAGCCAGGCATTCATTGATTGGGCAAATTTAAAAAAATAAGATAAAACTCATTTTAACTGATTTATGCACTATAAATCAAAGAGATGCTGCATATTTAGGGGATCATTCTCTGTGGGGTTATTACAACAGGAGAGTAATCTCACACTGTAACATTGTTTTCACATTATCAGGTGATACATTGATATTTTCTTCAAGATTTAAGAGTGAACTCACTGTGGTATTTCTACATGACTCAAGAGATTTGTACTGTTGGATCAGCAAGTTTATATCTTCCACCAGTGAAATAGTTTTGAAGGAAATATTCTGACTTTCTTCTTTTCTGGACACTCCCATTCAGATTACCAAGGTTACTAAAGAGCTTTTTGGTGCAAAATCACACAAAACATTGGCAGCTGCTCAAAATGTTAATTTTACATAGCCACTTCCAGAACAGCCACCTGGTGAAAAAATATTGTATTTTACAATGAATTTATCTGGAATCCCTCATGGGCTATATCAATAGTACTAAAACACATGTATAGATTAACAAGCAGCAAGATGTAGCACTGAATGATTGCACCAGACTAATTCCGATTAGTCTGGTGCAACTAACTGGTATCAACCACACTTGCCTGCTAATGGTCTTGATGATGCTGTCCAGCTCATCAGTGGAAGGTGGGTTGTGGCCGCCCAGAGGGAACACAAGGTTGATGGGATCAAACAGGCGAGAGAGGGACTTGGAGAGGTAGGCTGCCTCATATTTCTGCAGTGACTCTTTCAGAGCCATCTCTGGACTTCACAGACACACAGATACATAGAAAACTATACATAACTGCAGTGCTCAGAAGATATTTACAGGCAAAAGAGATGTTGAAAAAACATTTCTTTGGAATAAATGTAGGGTGGATGATCAGATAAAATCATTCATTGTTCCTATCTCTAAGCCACAACGGACGATTAGATGAATCACGTTACTGTCAGGTAGCCTTTAGTTTCACAGTTCAAATCCATAAAGTTAAAATGATACGAACAATCTATTTGCTCATATTGAAACATATTCTTTAATTGGCAAAATGCTATGGTCTTATTCTATAACTACTCAGTGGGTACTTGCTACTAGATGTGTGTGTGTTTGTAGCTTGTATTTATCATTATTTGTTAAATGTCTACTGTATGGTGGATAAAAATGGTTTTGTTATTATAACCCTTGTTCTATAGGTACAAGTGAAGCTGTCCACTGACCCATCACTGATGAGATAAAGGATGATGGGTAGTTTCAGTTTCTTATACAGTATATGCTAGAGTTCCCACATGTTTGAGTAGGCTTGTCCATTTTGGCTAGCTATATTCATGCAAATGCTATTAGGTACAGTATATATGTGATTGTGATGGGAGAAGAGAAGTACGGATTGTTTCTAGCAGAAAACAGAGTCTGGCTGAAGCATCAGGGCTTAACAAAACTGAGGAAAAGACACTTTCAAACACTGTAGGACCATTGTTAGATTGGTTTCATCTTCAACTCTCAGTAACCTGACTGACTGGCATGCACAGCAACTCCTTCTGTTATATAGCATCTGTGCTCAAAAGAAATTTAGACCTCTTCTGCTGCTACAAATGGGTTTTTGCAGATGCAGAGAGCAACAAACTAGCAACAACTTAATGACTAAGACACAAGATTTTGAATAAATTGGTTTTATTTCATGCATTTCAATATTTGAGTACTTGCAGTACTTTAGCTGCACAGCTGCTGAGATGAGGGTACTCCAGGGGGGTCATAACACCGCCCAGAACATCATCGGTTGCCCTCTACCCTCTCTGGAAAATCTGTACTAGTCCTGCCACCCCAAGAGGCCAAAACATACTAAAAGATCCATCTCATCCTGGACACTCCCTATTTGTACTGCTGCCCTCAGGCAGACAGTTAAGGACATTAAAAACATGGACAAACAGATTAAAGAACAGTTTTTATCCAAAAAGCAATAACAGCACTTAATGCTGTAAGAACTTGAACTCTAAGTGCGATATTTTACTTTATTTTATTTTGCTTTACCAGCTGGAAGCTTGGAAAATGTCTTGTGTGTGTATATATGTGGTATGTGTTTATATCCTCTTCGAATTTTAGGGTTATTTTTTTTAAAACACATGTTTTTTTAGACGGCAAATTAAAAGCCCTTTCTGATGTTTACCTTGCAGGTTTGCACTCAATTTCGATGTACATTTACAATGACAAAGTTATTCTGTTCTAATAGGCAATATGACTGTAAGAGAACAGTATATAACACTTTCAAAATTATGTAAATAAAAAGCCAACAATGGAAACCAAGTGGAAAAAAATTTTAAGGTGGTCCTCTATGTTTTCTGCAGTATGCTACTGATCAGCGCTGTAGGTCTGGAAAAAATTCATTAATTCATTCATTTTCTACCACTTATACTGTTAGGGATTGCGGGGGGGCTGGAGCCTATCCCAGCATCATCGGGCAAAGGTAGGGTACACGCTGGACAAGTCGCCAGTCATCGCAGGGCTGACGTAAAGAGACAAACGACCATCAACACTCACATTCACATCTACGGGCAGTTTAGTCTGAGTCTGTAGTAACAGCCAACTTGCTGACACATTGCAAAATTAGCCTGCAATTCTGATGCATTTTTCTTTGTTCATATTTTCCAATCTTGTATCTGAAGTTTGCCATGATGGAGACTTTTACTCTGGCTTGACATACGCCATCAGCTCGTGGAAGCATACTCCTTCCACAAAGTTTAATGGAAGCATGCAGTTTCTCACAAAAGTGAGTACACCCCTCACATTTCAATGACCATTTTTATATCTTCTCAAGGGACAATACTAAAGAAATGAAACTCGGATATACTTTAAAGTAATCAGTGTAAAAGTTGCTGCAAAAGTTGTTACTGGAATCCTCTTCCACTCCTCCTTCCACTGACTTCACGGAATTGGTGGATGTTAGACACCTTGCACTCCTCCACTTTCCGCTTGAGGATGCCCTACATGTGCTCAATTGGGTTCAGGTATAGAGACATACTTAGCCACTTCATCACCTTCACCTTCCTCAGGAAGGCAGTCATCATCTTGGATGTGTTTTGGGGTCGTTTTCATGTCGGAAAACTGCCATGTGGACCAGTTTCCGAAGTGAGGGGATCATGCTCTGCTTCAGAGTGGCACAGTATATATTGGAATTCATGTTTCCCTAAGTGAACTGCAGCTCACCAGTGCCGGCAGCACTCATGTAACCCCAGACCATGACACTACCACCACCATGCTTGACTGTAAACAAGACACAATTATCTTCATGCTCTTCACCAGGGCACCGCCACACATGCTGGATACCATATAAGCAGAAAAAGTTTATCTCGTCAGACAACAGGACATGGTTCCAGTAATTCATGCTCTTGGACTGCTTGTCTTCAGCATACTGTTTGCTGGCTTTCTTGTGAGCCAGCTACAGAAGAGGCTTCCTTCTAGGACGACGACCATGCGGACCGATTTGATGCAGTGTACAGTGTATGGTCTGAGCACTGACAGGCTAGCCTCCTGCTTCTTCAACCTCTGCAACAATGCTGGCAGCACTGATGCACCTGTTGCTTGAAGCCAACTTCTGGATATGACGCAGAGCATGAGGACTGAACTTCCTCGGTTTACCCTGGCGAGGCCTGTTCCGAGTGGAACCCGTCTTGGAAAACTGCTGTATGACCTGGGCCACCCTGCTGTAGCTCAGTTTCAGGGTGTTATCAATCTTCTTTTGGCCTAGGCCATCTTTGTGGAGAGCAACAATTCTATTTCTCAAATCCTCAGAGAGTTCTTTGCCAAGAGATGCCATGTTGAACATCCAGTGGCCTGTATGAGAGAATTGTACTCAAAGGACCAAATATAACGGAGCTAATCCATGATACACAAATTTGTACGGTCCAGTCAAGCAGGAAAAAATGTGAACATGATGAATAGGACAGGTGGCTTTTCATGTTTGAACTACATGTACAGGTATCAATAGCGGTGTACTCACTTATGTTAACAGCTATTTAGACAATAAATGCTGTGTAATTTTCAGTGGATAGTAAATCTATAATGCTATACAAGCTGTACACTGATTACTCTAAAGTATATCCAAGTTTCATTTCTATAGTATTGTCCCTTGAGAAGATATAATAAAAGGGTTGCTTAAATGTGAGGGGCGTACTCACTTTTGTGAGATACTGTATATGCAGTCAACTTTATTGTTATTAGTAGGCTAATCTTCTCTGCTCTAGTATCAGCCCAACAATGTGTGCTAACAGGGCTAGCAAATGAAGTGATGCAAGACATCCTGTTGTCTGTCTCCGCTGATTACTCCTTGTGCTTTAAGCACATGTGATTAGGCATCAAATTAGTTTTTCAGACATCACGTTTTCTGGTCACAGCTGCCATGGGGCATGTAACACCAACTGAGCTTAACCACTGTAGCCAAAAACAACACAAGTGGGCTTCACAGGTATGAAAGACTATATGAAATACTATACAAATAATAATATCTTATAATAATATCAACAACAATACTCATTATGGCCTCATCATTGAAGAGCCTGAACCAACTGTTAATGTTCAGCAAATATAAAGGAAAGTAAATTGGGGTTATTCTTTCCTCTTACTAATTGAGATCGTAGACTCCTGTCACAGACACCTTTTCCTAACGTGAACATCAGATCAAATCAAATCAAATAGAATTTTATTTGTATAGCCCAAAATCACAATTTACACATTATCTCACTGGGCTTTGACAAACTGTGCAGATGTGACATCCTCTGCAAAAACATGATAACAGCAGTTCACTTAGAATGTATAAAACATCCATGAGTCCCAGAGTCTGTGGATTCTATAAATCCGGATGTATGGAAAGTCTAATGATCCAGACGCAGGTGGACTCTGTTGGTCCAGGAGTCATTGTACTCCATGTAGGAAGATCTGGGTGTTGCTGAGTCCAAGAGTATGTCAAATCTGTAAATCCAGGGATATGTGAAGTGTAGTGATCCAGAAGCAGGTGTAGTGTATTGATCCCAGGATGGTAAAGCACAAAGACTCTGGGGAAGACGTAAAGTTAGTGTAAGGATATGGACATTTACAGGAGCAGAGCAGGAGTCGGAGTCAGAGGGGGGAGAGAAGAGAGCTCAGTGTATCATGGAGTGTTCCCCCAGCAACCTAAGCCTATAGCAGCATAACTAAGGGCTAGATAGGCCAGCCTTAACTATAAGCTTTATCAAAAAGTAAGGTTTTAAGCCTACTCTTAAAATCAGAGAGTGTGTCTGCCTCCCGTACCAAGACCGGAAGATAGTTCCACAGTAGAGGAGCTTGATAGCTGAAAGCTCTGCCTCCCGTTCTACTTTTGGAAATTCTTGGGATCACCAATAACCCTGCATCCTGAGAGCGTAAGGATCTGGATGGGCGATAGGGTACTTTGAGCTCTTCAAGATAAGATGGTGACTGACCATGAATTGCTTTGTAGGTGAGGACAAGGATTTTAAATTCTATTCTGAATTTAACTGGGAGCCAGTGCAGAGAAGCCAGTATGGGGGAAATATGGTCTCTGATATTAGTTCTAGTCAGTACACGCGCTGCTGCATTTTGGATTAACTGAAGAATTTTTTTATTTTGTTAGGGCAACCTGAAAATAAAGAATTACAGTAATCCTGCCTGGAAGTAACAAACGCGTGAACTAGTTTTTTCTGCATCTTGTTGAGACAGGATGTGCCGGATCTTAGCAATGTTATGGAGGTGAAAGAAGGCAGTCCTTGAAATCTGTTTAACATGTGAGTTAAAAGACAGCTCCTGGTCAAAGATAACACCCAGGTTTCTGACAGTGGTGCTGGAGGCAAAGGCAATGCCATCCAGATTAACTATGTTGTTGGATAATGAGTCTCTAATGTGTTTAGGGCCCAGCACAATGACTTTGTTTTGTCAGAGTTTAACATTAAAAAGTTATGAGACATCCAGTTTTTAATGTCCTTAAGACATGAGTGTAGATTAGCTAACTGATGGGTTTCATCTGGCTTCATTGATAAGTATAGTTAGTAGATCAGGCACTCATCTCCCTCCTGATAACAAGGTGCATGGTTGAGGGCCACTAAGACCACTTGTAACCTGTGTATTTTTAGGCTTCTGATAATGAATTGATAATCGAAAAATTAAAGATTCATTTTTCATTAATTTTTTTCTTTGCAAATCCAATAGCAAAACACAAAAAATGCTTTGTTTCGTAGGACAGGCACGTGCAAATGGAGAATACTCTTCTGTGCATAAGATTATTTTGGCCAGCTGCAGTGCTGGGACGAGCCCAGACCCTCCTGACTTGGGAATGGGCAAGACACATGGTGGATTTGCTCATTACTAAACTGTCATCAGACCAACACCAGCCAACAAAGCTCTCGTGACGTACAAAAAAACAACTAATGGAACCAACCAACATATTCCTTTTTCTCTTTGTTAAAAATAATTTTTAAAATGCATCCATAGCCAAACATAGTTAGTTAGGAATAGAGTAATATCAACAGGGAGGCAGGATCCGACTCAAATTAATCCCTTTCACATAGAGTGATTTTCAATTTTAATGATTAGAGAGGTTGCTGTAAAAAACCTCTTCTATTTTTTTTAAACACTGACTACTGCAGTCCAAATTTAAAATATAGGAGAGTACTGTCTCTACCTGCCCCCTCCTCCCTAGCCTTTAAATACAAGTGGGTTGCCAGGTCATGGACGCTGAAGCTACAGGAGCACAGAACAAGGCTGAAACTCTCTTTGGAAAATTTGGAGCAACGAGTCCTACAACTTGAGTTGATAAACACATTTTTATGTCTGCAATGTTCTTTCAGTTATATCTGAGTCATTTCTTCCAAAATGGTTATGTAGGGATGGTTTATACCCGATTACCTGCTCTGGACAAAACAAAAAACAGACCATTCCTCACTGGAATCGAATCTCAAGGAGGTGGTATACTGGCTACTGCCTTATTGTCAGAGGAGCTAGTATGTCAACATGGCATGATTTCTTAATGTCTGATGATACACAGTGTTTTCCTTAGAAATATTTTTAGGCCCGGTGTCCCACAATATATATACTGTCATATTATCCACACCCACAAGTGAGTGAAAAATTGACAGTATTTAGCATACGTTTTATATTAAGGCAGTTTTATGATTTATTGCAGTGAAATCTTACATATTGTTTTTTTAATAAAGAATATTCTTATTAAATATTATATATTAATTAATACAATTAAAAATGCTTTTTTATATACTTTTTTTGGTAAACTTTGCTTATCCCACACTTAAAAGTTGTGGATGGTGCTCAAATTATGCTAATGGTACACTTTCAGTTTGTTTATACTGTAGCATAAAATTTTTTTTTAACAGCTTGCCGTTACCAAATTATTTATTGAAAATATCATAATTTGCTATAAACAACAGTAGAATAATGTGAAAAATAAAATGCTTAAAATGTGGAAATTGGCATTGTTCAATACATTTCATTTGTTAATTGTCTACTGTGAGGCTGGAATAAATCCGTTTTAAGTATCACACCCTGAATGAATGCCGTCTTTGTGTCGGCTTACTTGTAGTCCTGTTTGCTATGTGTGAAGAGGTCCTGACTGTCCATTTCTGTAGCGATGTCCAGTGATGCATCCATCCCTGCGCTACTCGTTAGTATCCCCTGCAGACAGGTGCTCTTATGCTGCAGGCGGCGCCAAAGCTCATTGTATAGTCGCAACAGCTTGGGATACTCTCCTTCAAATGCCTGCTTCAGGAATGACGAGTCTACAGAGCCAAAAGAGACAAGCACAGGGTTTAAAGCATGATTATTCTGAGCAATGAGTGAGCAGAGTCAAAAACAAAAATGTCTCAAACTTTGCTTTATTTGGTTCCTTTTCGCTTTGAGTCATGAGTTTTGACGTTTCAAATACATCTCTACATAGATGAGGAACATGCAAGATAAAATATAAGTACAGCTGTCCAAAGGTTTTGTCTGGAACTTCAAGAAAAAAAGTGAGCATGAACTGAAGTGCATAAACTGCCAGGGTGCATATCACAAGTCATCTAAGAGGCCTTTATAGCAAAGATTTTATTTCATTTCATTCTTTATTCATTCACTTTGCTCAGATTAGCGCAACACAGCAATAAAATAACATTTACTATGTTAGTAGATGATGGCTAAATACATGCTGCCGATCAGTTTTCCCAAAGGCAGGGGTTTTCAAAGTTACGAAGGCTTTTGCTGAGATCATCAATATTGTGCCCTGAGGTAGCCAGCTTGTTGTCAATTTAAGTTTATCCACATAAACAACGCATCACTAAAAACATGACAGGTTTATGAATATGTCTCTCTCTCCTTTTAATGTGTGTGCTTATGCAGGGGTTGGGCTCATCCAATAGTTGCTTGGAGGCTGGCTGACTTACTGTCCATTTGTTTGGATCCCAATTCTAGAATCTTCAAAAGGACTCTTCACCATTTTGAGTTAGGCATTTCTTGATGTTTTGGTTCATAACTTTAGAAATATTCAAAATGCAAAGGTATTTAAAAAAAAACACAATGATCAAACCACCCCAATTATCCCCATTAATTGGTGTAGTGTGATTCAGATCCCAGGATTCCCTTGGTTGTATCTTAACTAAACATTACTTAAAATGGTAAACGGTCTTTCATTTATATAGTACCTTTCAAGCCTATGTGACATCTCAAAGTGCTCGTACATTGTCACATTCATGGGTGGAAGTCTAGTATCTAAGTTGAGAGCTAGGGAACCGTTCATCCACCAATGGCGTAAAATTGGGAGCAATTTTGGGTGCAGTGTCTCGCCCAAGAACTCTTCGATGCGCTGACTGCACAGGTCAGGAATAGAATTGCCAATCTTCCAGATCAGAGGGTGACCCACTCTACCCACTGAGCCACATCTGCTCCTGGTTTACTTTAATGCAAAATATAAAAATAGATACAATTGCATCATAAGGCGTGAGGTCTTCAGTCTCTTGATTGTCTTGGGGTTTTTTTGTTGTTTTTTTTTTAAATGCCCATCCCTGACTCCTACATGTTGCTGCACTGAAGCAAAATGTTCATCCAAATAAACGAGCAAGCCGAGGCGGTGGATCACTAGCTTCCTTACTGACAGGAAGCAGCAGGTGAGGCTGGAGAGCATCACATTCAGCTCTCCGACCATCAGCACTGGTGCCCCTCGGGGATGTGTCCCCTCCCCACTGCACTTCTCCCTCTATACCAATGACTGCACCTCAGGAGACCTCTCAATGAAACTCCTGAAGTATACGGACGACACCACAGTCATTGGCCTGATCCAAGACAGTGGTTTGCATACCGACAGGAGGTAATACAGTGAGTCCAGTGGTGTAGTCAGAACCTGTAACAACTAGAGATTGGACTCCTCCTCTTGCAATCTCAGACATTTGATATTCTCCATCATTACATGCCTATAGATCTCCACTGAAACTCACAGTACCAAGCCTACACTTTGTGTACTCACTTGATGAAAGCAAACTGACACACTCCTCATTTCCTGTTTGCAGCCCCACAGATGTTTCTCCCCCTCTCGCTAAGGTTCCTGAAACCCTATGGGTGCAAACCAAATATGATGTTGGCCTTCTTCAGAACTACAAGCCTGTCAAAATAACACCCAAATCTGACTATTGACCTGTTGTGAAACAATATCCTCTCAAAAGGAAGCCACTGATGGTATTCGACCTATTTTTCAATCTTTGCTTGAAGCAGGAGTGATCGTTCACTATGACGATTCACCTGTCCAGTTAAAAAGATCAGACATTCAGGTCAACAAAGATAAATCGCGTATTGTTTAATATCTACAAGCTGTAAACATAGCTATTACAGCTCCAGCACCAAACGTGGCTAATCCTTCTACTATCATCTTATAGGTGCCTGAAGGCTCCACCTGGTTTTCAGTCATAGATTTGTTCAACACTTTTTTCTCTGTTCCAGTTCACAAGGACTCCGAGTTCTGTTTTGCATTTTTGTTTTGATGGGAAAAAGTACACTTTTACCAGACTTTGTCAAGGTTTCATTTCCTCGCCATCATTCTACAACGCTGCCTTGTCTCGAAATTTCTCTCTGTCTCCAGGCACAGCATTGTTACAGTATGCGGATGACTTGCTGATTGCTTCTCCCACAAAGGAACAGCGTGAACGAGACACAATATCCTTGCTGCATCATCTGTGCAATGAAAGACATAAGGCATCACTGAGTAAGTTGTAGTTTGTCAAACAGGAAGTCACATTCTTAGGTATGTGTTCCTACTGTAGACATTTTATTCAAAACTTTTCTATTTTGGAATGCCCACTGCGTGACAAGACACGCGCCAGGGGTCTCTCTGCATTAAGGTCACATTACTTGGACCCCTTAAGCTGAAGAATCTTTTGTCAGTCTAAAGACGGCTCTGCTAATCACAACAACCTTAGATGTGCCCAATCCTGATAAACTGTTTGTTCAGTGCGTAGAAAAAAAGATGGCTGCATGACCAGTGTACTCATGCAAAAACATGGCTCTCGTCCTAAGCCAGTGGCTTTTTTTTTCCCCACCACACTTGACCCGGTTGCCAAGGCTTTACCGCGTTGTCTGCGTGCTATTGCAGCAGCTGAAAAGGCTGTTCTGGCCTCAAGGGATTTTGTATGTTTTTCTGGTCTCACCTTTCTGCGAATTCATGCTGTCTCTGCTCTTCTTGCAGAGCGAAAAACATCACATCTGTCTGCTGCTCTTTGGCTGAGGAATCACACCATTCTTCTTGATCTTCCACACGTGACAGTTAAGTAATGTAACACCTTGAATCCTGCTACACTTTTACCATTGCAAACAGATGATGAACCTCATTGGACCTGGAAATGGACCTCATATGCATGCCACGTGCTGACTTCTCTGATGTTCCACTGACAAATCCGGATCTGATTTATTACGTGGACATATCAGCCTCCCATGATCCTGCTACTGGTAACTGTCAGGTTGGATATGCAAGCATAAATGATTGGACTGTTGTTAAACAATCTTCTCTGCCTTCTCATTTCTCAGTACAAACTTTGCCTAGAAAACTTATTCCATACTTTACAAAGTTGACACATGGGTTAGACGATGTGGCAAAAGGGTGAATATGCACAGCAGTCCAAGCTAATTGGTTCACTAAAGGATTCTCAACATTTGCAGCAGATTACTGCAGCAAATGCATGATCTGTGCTAATAATAACGCTGGGAGAGCAAAACCGCTGAGAAACATGGCAGTTCACCCACAATCAGTTAAACCTTTCCAACATGTTATGATGGATTTCATTGAGCTAAGCCCTAGCGAAGGGAAAAAGTATTGCTTAACCATGGTAGAAAAGTTTTCCAAATTAGTTGAAGTTTTTCCAGTGAAGCATGCCACAGCTTCCATTGTCGCTAAAGCTCTCATTTCAGAAATCATTCCTAAATGGGGCATACCAGAAAAATTTTCATCTGATAATGGTTCCAACTTTGTGAACAAAGCCATAATGTAGCTTATGTAGCGTTATTGAGAGAGTCAATAGAATTCTGAAAAACAAATTGACAAAGTGTTGTGAAGAAACACACCTGCCATGGCCCAATGCCCTGCCTATTGTTTTGATGTATATGATAATGCAATAAACTTAAACTGTCTCCCTATGAGGTTTCAGTTCCTCCAAACATGGGCATGGGCCCAAAAAGACCATCCATGGACACCACCCTGTGCGAAGACTATGTGGTAAGATACTGCATCGCCCAAACCAAGACTCTGTCTGATATCAGGAAGCAGGTGACAACAGCCCAGTATCCAGCAGCTTTTACCCAACTGCATGACCTCCAACCTGATGACCATGTGCTGATTAAGAACTTCAGAAGGAAGAACTGGAGACGAGAACGCTGGTGCAGTCCTTTTCAAGTTCTCCTGGTCATTTACACAGCTGTGAAGGTGGCTGAAAGAGCCATGTGGATTCATGCCAGTCACTGCAAAAGGGTCCAGCCTCAATCACCGCACACAAGATCCAGCTTATCCTTTCAAGTTGCTGAGGACTCATCAGGGTTGTAGCTCCCGGATTAGCATCTCACTCATCAGACGCATCTTTTTCCACACATGCCCTGACATGTCCATTCTGGCCCCTGCAGGCCCATCAGCAACCACAGGCCAAATGCTACGTTTACATGTTTCAATTGGATTTAGAGCACTGTAAATGTGGGTGTTACTTCCCTCGAATGCCATAAAATACACACCTTGTTTCCTCCAAAATCAACCACTAATCCTCAGTCACCCCAGGTTGGTCTGGAGACCACAGAAGATGGTTCATATGGTAGGCGTTGGAAGCATGATGCTTTGATGCAGGCATTGACCCTTTTCCTGATCTCTTTCGGGTGTGTAACAGCCCACAACGTGATCCACCTGCTGACTGGAAAGGTGTGTGTACCATTGCAGTGCTGGCTCAGGAAGTTCATACAGCCCCCATATCGGCAGCCATGCTGGACGACATTGCTATGTCACACCCTCACAGATAATATTCTATTGTGAGGCGCTCTAGTGGCCCTCTAGGCAGTTTTGACAAAAACACTGATTTATATTCCACAGGAATGCATAGAAGAGTTCCTGACGAATATAAGGCGCGTAGCAAGATAGCAAGTGAGTTTGTTCACCTAGTTCCGTGTGTGGGTTCTGCAGTTGAGACACAGAAAAACACCAAATGGGTTAACTATTTGTATTACAACCAACAATGTTTCATCAATTTTACGAAGGAAGGTCTTAAAGGCCTCTCTCAACAATTGGTGGCGACGTCACTGATGTCATGGCAGGACAGGATGGCTTTAGATATGCTACTTGCTGAGAGGGGGGGTATTTGTCAAATGTTCGGGGACATGTGCTGTACATTCATTCCAAACACTCTGACCCAACAGCTCTGTCTCCAGAGCTATTGCAGGGCTAGAAAGTCTCAGTAACGAATGGACAAAAAATTCGGGTGTCGCTCACCCGTTTAATTTGGACGCCCTAAGTAGCTTTTTCTCTAAGTGGAAAGGTATTTTCAGTACTTGGTGCAGTTTGATAGCTCCCTAGCTACTCTGGGTATGTGGTTGTTGTCTAATGCCCTGTGCGTGTGGACTGATTGATACCGGTATTACCAAAACCATGTTGCAATATCAACTTGTGCCATCTCATGTTGTTGACACACCTGAATGTATTCCTATTCCAGATTGGATTCCAACCCACTCTGACACATCTGACTCTGATAATGACATTGTTGTGTTATTGCACTTTATGTGAACTTTATGCCTATGCATGAAGACAATCCATTTCGTTGAAAACAGGAGGTCACAGCTTGGCAGGTGTGAACTAGAAGAGTGCAGACTTTTCTAACAGGAAACCATAGTCTTACATGTCTGTACAATTTAAATACTACTGTTTTCTATTGTTGGGGCTCTTTTTTGCTCTCTCCTTTCAACCTACGCTGAC
Organism: Mola mola; assembly: GCA_001698575.1. Classification (NCBI taxonomy): domain Eukaryota; kingdom Metazoa; phylum Chordata; class Actinopteri; order Tetraodontiformes; family Molidae; genus Mola; species Mola mola. Next base: position 2,434,472 of record KV751390.1, read on the forward strand.
TGTGTGACAGACTTTGACTTTTTTATGCTCCAATTCCCTTCAAATAAGAAATTTGCCACAACAACTCACCTGGAGCTGAACTTGTTTAAGAGTGTGGAGATGATAATGGACCCCGACACCAACCCCCCCCTCAACAGTCTCAACAACACAGTGTGTACTGTGGAAACCTTCAGGTTTCTGGGATCCACAATTTCTCGGGACCTGAAGTAGACCTTCCACATAGTCTGGAAGACACTGTCCGGAAGAAGGCCCAGCAGAGGTTGTACTTCCTACGACAGCTCAGGAAGTTTAACCTGCCTCAGGAGCTGCTGATTTTACAACACCATCATCCAGTCTATCCTCGACACTTCCATCAGTCTGGATCGGCCACCAAACAGGACAGGAATAGACTGCATCGGACAATAGGGCCTGCAGAGAGGTTCATCGAGGTCGACCTGCCCTCCATCCAGGAGCTGTACAGGTACATGGACATGAAACAGGCAAGTAACCTCTCTGCAGACCACTCACATCCTGAACACAAGCTATTTAAACTCCTCCCCTCTGGTAGGTGTTACAGAGAGCCGTACGACACAGACCACGCAACACAGGCTGTCGCTCTGATGAACTCCTACCAGTCAGAGTGTCAGGAAAACTTGTTTGCAATAACTCTCTACTTCATATGCATATTTGCACATCTCTTCATTGTAGCTACTGTTCAAAACACATACTCCTTATAATTGCACTAATCGTCTCTTACATTGCACTGGACAGAGACTTCTATGTTTATTCTTAATTTATTCTATTTTGTGTATTTTGTACATTGAAAGCGAATTTGAGACAGTCACATTCCTTGCCTGTAGACACAAACTTGGCCAATAAATCTGATTTTGGTTTTGATTAATAGCATGTATCCTAATAGGTTGGGTATAAAAGTATATAATCAGTACAGATGTCGGCTTTGTGCCCAATATAATGGATCTAGATGACTGCTGGCCAAAGCCCAAAGGACAGTTCATGAAATAGAATTCTCTATCTCATTCAAACTAAATGGGTTCTTGCCTGTATTTTCGGTCATCTGCTCTCTGCCGATCAGGAATTTGAGTTCCACCTTTCAACAAGTGGAGGTTACAGTTTAGCCACTCACCATTACTGGAGCATTGTAACTTAGTTGCATTGTCACAGTATACTGTATTTTTCATCCTGTAGCCAGTAATTGTTAAGCTTTAACTGTTCAACAATAAAGGCCGACCAATATAACAGTTGGCCAATATAGGCCAATTACAGATATATTTGTATCAGCATATATGTTACCAATTACCAATTTTGTTAAAATTTCCAGTGAAGATAACTGTTTCAGTGCACTTGTGACATTTAACACAATAAAAGTTCATTTTTAATTAGTAAACATGAAAATATTCTGCCTCTGTTACATTTTAGTTATAAATGTTTGATAACTTCATTGAGGAATTATTGCAAAAAGTTTGCATATAATTTTCAATTAAGCGATATTTAAACTTTTTTACTACCTTATATCAGTAAATGTCAATGTCGATATCAGTATCGGCCCCAAAAATTGCATATCAGTCGGGTTCTATTCAACAACCTCCAAAAAGACCATCCCCATGTTTCCATAGCTTCATAATCCTTTCCCATTTTCAATTGCTTAAAATAACTCAGCGATGCAGTTAAGCATAAAGTTCTCAGAAAAATAAAAATTGTTTTTCTTGAGACACTATTAAATAATGCATAGTCTGTCAACAGACAATTCATATTCGCTGAGCTTAATCGCTGTGGCACGAGGTTTTCCAACGTGACTCAATGTTTTCAGCAGTAGCGTTACATTCTCTATCTAATGTGGACTGTTATCGTCTGTCTCTTAATTATTATTCTTCTTCCACTCTTTTTTTCGCACACTGCCCCACTGCCAATTTTTTACCTATTGAAACCATTAAACTATATCAAAATGTTCAGCTATTTAAGGACATTACAGGCATGTGTATTTCTCATTTTTACCTTTTATACTTTTAAACTTTAGCTTTTCTGAGATGTGGAAACTATTGGCAACACTAAGAAATCTGTGAATGTCTTTAATGTAACATGAAACACTGCAGCACAATTGATAGCACTGACAATTAGCAGTATTGGTAAATCAGCCACAAACACAGAAGTATTAAATGTTTTACTGAAGTTGTTTGTATTCTTTCTTTTGTATGGATGTTGCTGCTCGACTGAAGTGGACTGACCTGTAATAGACAAACATAAACTTAGTTTATAAACTGTTGCTGCACTAAACCGTGATTGTGTTTAGGTCACTTAACTGTCTATTTCCTTTTCAGGTGTTCAGACCAAAATCGAAAGAAGAGCTCTGCTGGGTATGAGTGTCTCTTCAAGATCAAGCCCCTATACAAAAAAATGGTGACTGCTTACCAGGCTCTTTTTCAGCCATACCAAACACATGCACTGTTGAACGCATGGTAGCATCTAAAACTCAAATTAATATGAAACAGTATATGAAGGACAAGCCCACAAGAGGGTATATAAACTCTTCGTACTTGCTGATTCCTCGACTGTGTACATTTGGAATTGTATTATTTATTAGAGGAAAGGTCTGGACACTACAGAGCATGGTCTGATTTACCCATAATAGCCAGTTTTACAGAGGCAATTCACCTTATCGCCGCGTTGAAGTTTCACCAAGTCTCTGGCTTGGTCAGTGAACACAGCACCGAGCAGCGTGGCAATGATGCACTTCAGTGTGAATGTTTACACAGCAAACCCGTGTTGCAGAGTCAAAGGAAGCGTGACTGGCGTGCCTTGTAACACAACGTCAGACTTTAGTGTGACATAGTTGTCACGTGGCAGGAATTGACCTCATCAAAACAAAACAGCAATGGCGAGTGACGCTGGAGGGTCTGTATTGATGAACTAGGAAGTAGATTGAGCATCACTCTTGCAAGGCCAGTGTAATACAGGTCAAATGGGAAAAATACTGGAGCTGCAGGCTCGCTGATGTTTTAAACACAATGAAAGGTTGAGGAATATGTCAGATAGATAGAGAGATAGAGATAACTTTATTAATCCCCGTGGGGAAATTAATTTGTCACAGCAGCAATATTGTTCTGGTACAGGACCAGTGGACATATAACACTATAAAGGTATAGAAGTATAAAATAAAATAAAAATAAAAGTACAAAATATACACAGTATTGGCAGTTGTAGAATTCTAACAGTATGTACAGATGTTGTGCAGAGTGCAGAGTTTAGTGCAGGTAGGAGGAGGTGAATGATTTAACCAGGTAAAGTGTCTAGTAACAGAGGTGTAACAAAGTCTGATTGCACTGGGGATGTTGCATCTTACAAACTGCGGTCTGGCCGTCAGGTAGTCGGTGATCCATGCAATCAGAGGAGAATCCACCCATATGTCCTCCATCTTCGCCTTCAGCAGCCTGGGCTGGATGGTGTTGAAGGCACTGGAAAAGACAAAGAAGGTGATGCGGACAGTAGTGTTGGGTCTGTCCAATGCAGAATGTGCCTTCTGCAGCAGACAGATGATGGTATCATTTACACCGACTGGGGCTGGTAGGCAAACTGCAGCGGGTCCTGTGATGGGAACACCAGTGGCCTGAGATGTGCCAGGACGAACACTGTTCGCTGGGACAATGTGGAAGCCGGGGAGAGTCACAGTGGAAGCCAGTATCAGATCGTGCAACGTCTCCTTAAAACACATAATACTGGACTGCCTGTACTCACTCTGGCTCCTGGTAAGCGCCTCCAGTTCGTCCATCTTATTTGCCAGCGATCTCACATTTCCCACGATGACTGCACAGATACAGGGCTTAAACCTCCTCTTATTCATCCTAACTTTAGCCACTGCTCTGCAGCCATGGCGTCGCTGGCACAGCGCCATCCTGATTCGTCAATCATACACAATGCTTTTGCAATCACTCCGACCCCCAGTAGACCCCCAAAAATGTGGGGGTACAGAGACGTTTTCCTGGAAAGTCTTTTGTAAAAAGGGCTATTTTTTAAAAACTCTGAAAAATTGACCAGTCTCCCAGTCTCAACTGCTTCATCAGAGACAACATCTGTCACCCTGTGCCATCTGAACACACGCGATTACAAACGACATAATAGACTGACACACGTTGCTGTAATGTTCACAGAGATATTTGGGACAGTCTTAGTTACTGCCCTGATGAGGCTTCATCAGCACCAAACCAGAAAAGCCATGGTTGGAATTCTGTGATGCAAGCGGACACAAAGACATGTATTTAATGCTGCTGCCACGGCACAGTGTACATGCTACATCTGAACTAGTCAGTTAAAGTTTTTCATACTAGCTTTTCACATTTGGGTTGGCAATGAGCCAGTCACCAACTCGTAATGTTGCACGTTAATGTTTTGGATTTCTGTGAAAAGCTTTGTGTAGTAAATTGTATATTTAGAGACCAAAAAAGTTTAAACTTGGTTGCTGTTTCTCCGAATGTGTGTCATCGCGTATGCTTATAATGCCATTGATTTTGGAACAAGGTTATCAGGGTTGTTATAATCAGGCCCTTTTAGTAGCATTATTTGTGTAAGGATCTGTAAAATGTCCACATACTGCTGTTGGGACCTCTACCACATGTCTCAAACAAAGAAAGGGCCTTGTAGACCAGTGGAGCCTGAAAACAATAGATGCGCGCCTAAATTCCAATGGTCCAGTAAATTGCACCTGGTTTGATTTACCACACAAATTCAAACTCCTGCCTCCCATTGGCTGCGATGCAATTTGAACCTCCATGATGTAGGTAAAGCTATAATTATCGTTGTGCTGTGCAACTCCCCACATTCCCCATGTGTTGTTGGAAGTTACGGCTTCACGCTGCTGTTACAGGAAGGGAGCAATAACATCAAACGTTTCTTTGACCTAGGCCGCAGTCCTGAGCTTGGTGGACAAGTAAAATACTACATCGACTGTTTTTTTTCTACAACATTTATTTTTTCTTCCTTTTTGGATCCTCAGAGGATGCTGTGTAACCCAGATATTCCTCCTCCTCCTCCCTACAGATTTGGACAACCCTTTATTCGCTGAGGGCCCACTTCTTTGTTGAGTTAACTCTGCCCATCCTTTGCTGCCACATCGAGGGCAGCAAAATCCATCCAGCCGTAGGACGCTACGGCCACCCCGCATGTACCGAGAACAAAGGATCAAAAACGCGCTGGGAAGCACACTAGTCACTGAAAGCATGCCGAAGTAAGAGAGCTTTTGTCTGGGCAGAGACTTGTTAGTTAGCGTGCAGTTACTGACTTGCTGTGCCATAAGGACCGCCGCGTCCCCTGATATCTGTGTATCTGAAGAAAGAATATTGTGATTGTTACACCTCACACCACTTAAGCTCTTTCTCCCTCTCTGTCCATCTCCTTCCTCTCTTACTGACCCACACCTACAAGCACACTCACGCATTCACATTCACACACCGTGATTGTATATTTAAATTATTCCTGCATGAGCTTCCCTGTAGGAGAGCTTAGACTTCACACAGGTGTCCCTAGCTAGCAACCAGAACATTCAGTGTGTTCTACTCTGCTGGTCGCCTGCATGTGTGCACATGTGGAGCCAGCTGTGTTGTATCCACCGCTTTGTTCAAAATTGGCGCCATTTGCTTCAGCGACCATTAGTGGCCGGATGTGACCATGTCTGCCATTGTAGCTGCTGTGGCCATGTCATCTCTACGAGATCCGTTGGCCAACTGCTCACTACCTCTCTTTCCCCCGCCCCTTCTTCACACCCATATAGACAAGGAAGCACGCTCACACACACACTTCTGTAATGTATCATCTGTGCTTCTTGATTCATTATTATTAGTGTTAACATTAGTTACACTTTAGACCAATGTTTATTAGCTGGATGTATGGAGTGATTGGTGAATGTCTCCTGATAAACATGTTAGTTGCATATTCGAGCTGTCCTCTGGTTATTTTTGCGTAATCTATTGTGATATCAGCTGGTTGATACGGTCAGGTGCTTTATCTCTCGCCTTCCAATTAATTAATTGATATCTTCCCAAATTGATAAACTTGGATGATGTCATGATTTTCTTCTTGAGACTGTAAGTCAAGGGTCTCAAACTCAACTTACTTGGGGGCTGCTGGAGGTAGAATCTGGGTGAGGCTTGGCCGCATCAAGTATTCCAAAAAAAAGTACAATTAATCCAGTCTTCTCAATCTTTATTATTAACAGTTCCTCAACACAAATGTTTTCTTCTGAACATGAATGGGTTTTTCTGAACATGAACGGTTCTTCAGAACATAGGCTTTTCTTGCCTACTCCTTGCTGCCAGAGACCTGGCAGCGCTTCCTCTCACACAACTGAGCCACATTTGGCTTGAGTGAGGAGGCAGTTGAGACCCTTAGTATGACTTGAAAATGCTCATCCGTAAATTTGGACCTGTACTTTGACTTATTGAAGTTCATGATGGAGAAGAGCTTTTCACACAATATGTGCGTGAAGGTTCTCAGTCATCCAAGTCATCTTAGTCTTGGAGTGTTTAGTAGGAAGCAACTGGACTTCTTATCTTATTTGAAGACCAGAACTGAAGAAGCCATTGGGTGAGAGGCGAAACGTCTTCAAACAAGATAAGAAGTCCAGTTGCTTACTACTAAACACTCAAAGACATTTCACACAATATGTGCTCCCAAAAAGGCACAAACATCCTTGAACATCCTGGAAAGCTCAGGGAAGTCGGGGGGCAATTCTCTCAAAAATTGTCTAAGCTCGTCTGCTTTTCCACTCACTTTCCTGAACCTGGCTTTGAGTTCAGAAGTTCACTGCAGGTCAATAATCTCCATTTGAAGCACAGGAGGGGCATCTTGCACATTGAAGGACAAAGGGTCAGCAAAAAATTGAAAAGTTGCTCTGTGTGTCTTGAGGTCTACAAACCTGTAATCAAATTCTTCCTGTAGCTTCACAATGGCATCAGCATACTTCTCACGACTGAATGGTGTGTCCGCTTCCATGACTGCCTTGATTGCTGGGAAATGGCAGAGATTTGTCTGAGAGAGAATGCTCTCACGTTGTCATAGGCAGCACTGACAAGCTGCCCCTCGCCTTGTAACTACTTGTTCAGTACATTCAGCTAGGTTCATGAGCCATTTGCGATCACTTAGCTCAGGAACAGCCTTTCACTTCTGCTCGCAACTCAAAAAAACTCAAAACATTTCCCCTGCTGAGCCCGTAGCTTTAAGCCCCTGGACCTGATATGGTTGATGGTTTTATTCCAGCAAACCTCTTCCATGGTAAACCGGCATCCACAATGGCATTACACAGCTGGCGGAATATCTCCAAAGCGGTGGTCTGGCATGGTCGTATCCATTGGAATCATTGTGAGCAACTCCTCCATCACTTCAAAATTGTCATCAACACCACAGACATAGATTGCAAGCTGCGTAGTGTCATTGATCATATCGAATCAAATGTTATTTGTATAGCCCAAAATCACAATTTACACATTATCTCATTGGGCTTTGACAAACTGTACAGATGTGACACCCTCTGCCTTTAGAACCCTGAACCAGGTGAGGAAAAACTTAAAAAAACCCTAAACAGGGAAAATAAGAAACCTCAGGACTAACCACAGAGGAGGGATACTTCTTCCTAGGATGGACAGACGTGCAATAGATGTCACTTGTACAGAACAAAACATGATAATAAAAATTTACTCGGAATATATAAAACATCCATGAGTCCCAGAGTCTGTGGAATCTATAAAACCAGATGTATGGGAAGTCTAGTGATCCAGATGCAGGTGTATTCTGTTGGTCCAGGAGTCATTATAGTCCATGTAGCAAGATCTGAGTGTTGCTGATGTAGTCACTGAGTCCAAGAGTATGTGGAATCTATAAATCCGGGGATATGTGAAGTGTAGTGATACAGAAGCAGGTGTAGTCTATTGGTCCAGAAGCTATTGTAATCTGTGGATCCCGATTTGCACTTGGTAATCCATCCTAAGATCCAAGTCACAGGATCTCCTGTCCTAATGTGGGCAGTAGGCATCAGGCAGGACCACAGCAGCAGCTCCCACTGCAACCTAGACCTAGACCTGCAGGATGATAAAGCACAACGACTCCAGGGAAGAAATAAAGTTAGAGTAAGAATACAGACATTTAGAGGAGCAGAGATGGAGTCTGAGTCAGAGGTGGCATAGAAGAGAGCTCAGTGCATCATTGGAGTGTTCCCCCAGCAACCTAAGCCTATAGCAGCATAACTAAGGTCTAGATAGGGCAGCCCAAGTGGGGTTGCCGCTGTGCTCGACAAAAAATTATTCAGTCTCCCACTTTTCCCGAAATTGTCTGTGCTCATCGCCAACCGTTCTTCACCGCAGGTTTTTAGAAAGACATGACTGGGGTTGGGTCACAAGATATATTTTCCTTCCACTTGCTGTCACTCCAGAATCACATTTCAACCAAGTGACTAACGTTGCTGATTCGCGTTGGCTGACTTTTGACAACAAACGCCACCGGAAGCTGTCACGAGCCTGAGCTATGGTCGCCCATAAGAAAAAAACCCCCAAAAAACAGGGCAAGCGCAGCAAGCGCAAGGTACGTTTGAGAAAAATGTGCAGGCCGCACTAACAATAAATAAACACAAAATAGCTGTGAGTTTGAGACCCATGCTACAAATAATTGGGTAGTTAATCCCTGGTTTCAGGGTGGTGGCCCAGAATTATTAATTGTTATTAATAATTGAATTTCTTTATTAATTACTTTCAGTAATTAATAAAGAAATAGCAACATTTTTAACCAAACAGCTGAAGCAATCCCCAACACAACACACATTAATATTGTTGACACATTGGACGCGCGAGCATTGCATTGACTTTGTGTTAAGCGTGTGGCATATTAATGTGTTGTGTTGCTGCTGGTTTTTGCTTTACTGATAGATTGTAGTACATGTGTTGTGGCAGTTTCTGGTTCTATATACAAAGTGCTTGTCTGTTGTTGCTGTTATGTTATACTGCAAACAGAGGGGCAGCCTAATGGCGCCTGAACTAGTTGCACTCCACCAATGATCCGGCCAGCCAGTTTACCCATTTACACAGGCACCAATTTACACAGAGAATGAAGTGGCATATAAAGTCCTTTTGGATACCAGTGAATTATAGGGATGATGCCAGTAGATCCAGGAGGTACTGCAGGTGGTGCCAGGAAAATAGCAAGCCTCAGGTAAAGACTCCAATCTACTGTAGGAGGTGAAAGCTCCCCCTGTGCCTCACTCCGCAATAAAAAAAAATGTTTCTTGTAGTGGCTTGATAATGAACATTAGAATGGCACGCTACAAGGGATGTAGATTTTGGGCTGTAGTGCCTCCTGATGGTCTTTTCCCAGAGAGGCAGAACTTAGTACAGGCCAGTCACCACAGAAAAATCGCATCATTTTCTGTGTAACTTAAACAGATTTGCTCTACAAAAGGAGGAGTCTGATATACTCCTCCTGTTGAGATCTGTGTTTAACTTTATTGGCATGACTACTGGATTGAATTAGGCAAAATAGTGAATAGAAAGAGAAAAAAGAGACAGGTTAGGGAAGATAGAGGGGTTAGGGAACACAAAAGGCACAACAACAACAACAGTAACAATGATTGCCATTATAACTATGACAGCTTACTGCAACAACAACAGCACTAAGCGTAGGGTTTACAATGCAAATTCACCATACTATTTACCGTGATAGCAAAGAGAGTGCCCAAACTACATACATTTACAACTGGCCCACAACCC
>KV751390.1:2444466-2487179 GCA_001698575.1 Mola mola
ACCGCCCCCGAACCCCCCCGCCGGTCGGGCTTCACCAGACACCCCAGCAGCCCACAGTCCACGACCTGCCCGCACCAGCCCAGAGGCCAGGGCGGCAAAAACCCAACCCTCCAGTGAGACTACGTAATGAATTTAATTATTGGGGACCAGAGCTGCTCAAATTCTGCTGAATTATTTTTTGAACACACAGACATTCTCTCCATGGAGATGTGGTCTAATAAAAAGTTCCTATATTAAGTTATACTTAAGCTCTCTATTAATTTCCAACTCATGAGGATGGTTTTCTTGGCGACGCTTAAAACTGCAAGGAGTATGTAAGACTTTCTCCATATTAATATTGGTGAAGTCAACCAGCACACAAAGTGGAGGGGAGGCAGGGATGGGGTATCTTAAACATGTTGTTAGGTCTTCACAAACCCTTTGCCAAAAATTGCTGATAGGTGCACAAAGCCAAAGAGCACGCAAATAACAGTCTGGTGAGCTCGCCATGCAGACTGAACAGATGTTCGTTTGTGTGAGACCCATTTTGAACAGCCTTCGTCCTATATAGTGTGTTCTGTGTAGAGCCTTGTATTTTATGAGTTGTAAGTTGGCATTTTGGTTCATTTTGAAGGTATTGTAACAAATTTGTATCCAAAAAAATAGAATTTGGACTGATGGTCTTTCTCCCATTTGGAGGGAGGAAGAGAGGCTGTTCTATCTATTTTAGACAGTCCTGAATTAATTTTGGAGAGTAATTTTGGAGGTGAAAGCTGTAAAAAATCTTGGTGATAGGTCTTATTGGTGATAGCTCTAAATCCAATTCCCTAAGGTCAAAGCTTGATTTAATTATAAATTTCAGTTCAAGATATTCCAGGAATTTGCTTTTAAAGAGACCATATAGTGCTATGAGTTCATTAAATAGGATGAAGTCATTACCTTGAAGGATATGGATGTTTTATGCATTCTAAATGAACTGTTGTTATCATGTTTTTGTGTTCTGTACAAGTGACATTTATTGCATGTCTGTCCGTCCTAGGAAGAAGGATCCCTCCTCTGTGGCTCTTCCTGAGGTTTCATATTTTCCCTGTTTAGGGTTTTTTAAGTTTTTCCTCACCCGGTTCGAGGGTCTAAGGGCAGAGGATGTCACATCTGTACAGTTGTTCAAAGCCCAGTGAGATAATGTGTAAATTGTGATTTCGGGCTATACAAATAAAATTTGATTTGATTTGATTTGATATGCTCTAGATGTCTTATCCCATTATCATACCATATTGTCAAGTTTATAGATTCTTTGTTTTGCAGGATGTCAGGATTGTTCCAGATAGGCGTGAGTCTGCGAGGGATGAATGAAGAACTATTGGTTTTAAGAATTTTCCCACCAGGCTGTAAGGGAGGTGCTAATGTTAATATTCTTGAAGCAGCTATGTTGTCTGATAATGGGACTAATAAAGGGTAGATCCGGAATTTGGATCTCTTTACACAATGTTTGTTCAATATCTAACCATTCTTGGTCTAATGGACTCTGCTTGATCCATTTTAGGATATATTATAATCTATTGGCCGGGTAATAGTTTTGAAAATTTGTCAATTTTGGTAATTTGGTAAACATCATGTATTCTTGGTATTGCTGCTGAACTGTGCTGTAACTGCTGAATTTTACTGTCTCCACCAAGCAGTCAAATGGCTGTTTTCTGAGAAAAACAGACTTATCATTATATTTGACACAATGACTCCAGTGAATAGTTTTCAGTGAAAAACATGCTATCTTCACTTAGACTATAGTTACAGAAAAAAAAACAATAGACTGAAGTTCATGATCAGATGATGCCATGATAATCACCTTAAGATTAATATCAACAGAAATAAACAGAAAAACAATAAATAAATAAATAACGTTGAACTCCTTGCACGTATTTCTATTTAATTGTGGTTGCCTGTAACAATATGAGCAATGATCACATATTAAGATTTTGGTTTTTGGGCCTCCCCCAACCCTTCCTCTATTTTGGTTGGTCTTAGTAGCTTACAGAGTAGAACTACATTTTCCACAACCCACCTGAACCTCAAACAAAACCGAAGCCAGCAAAGATAGAAAACATGGTATCTTTGGTTCTGCTGCATTGATTTGAAATCTTTGTTTTGAGTCTGACAGCATTAACTATGTTCAAATTCTCATTGGAAACTAAAACCATATTGTATATATACAGTTTCATTTTGTTGAAGTGCCTAGTAAAGGGGCATAAACCCCTTAATAGCATATATTTCTCAAAATTGGGAAAAATGTGCATATGTTTTGGACTAAATCCCGCGACCCCTAACGGGATAAGCGGTAGAAAATGGATGGATGGATGGATGGAGTGCACAAGTGAGATTTTTGGAGTGGGAGCAGTGCAGTAGTGAGATGGTGTATTGATGTGTTTTTAATAGCATCAGGCAATAATGGAGTTCCACAGGAAATAGCATACACTGTATAATGCTTAACAAAAAAAAAACCCTTTTAGGCTTCACTGTTGGATTGGTTCACATTGTTGGTCCTTACAAAATTAAGTTTGATTGTTGTTTGTTAATTAATTACTAAAAGCAATTACACAATCAGAATTAAATAACATTAACCAAACTTGATTTTATAAGGCCCAATAATGTGAACCATAACAACAGGGAAGTGAAGCTATTTTAAACCAGTTTTAACTCAATACTGGAGTTGAACAACAATCTTTCCCAATTCGAGAAAAATTATTATTATTACTATTGCTTTCTTTCCCCTAGGGTATCTTTTTTCAGAGGGAAGTGGGGAGAAAAGGGAGTGTCCAGGGTGTGATTGGTCTCTGACTATACCACTGACTTTCCGCTGGAGTCTGCCAGTGTAAGTGTCACTGAGGGGGGGGCAGTGCTTTTCCCGATCACCCGCTCTGCTGCTGTTTAGCGCCATGACACAAAGAAGATGGCTGCATCAGCAAGAGATCAGGAGCTCGGTCGGAAGACAAGAGTTGATATACTGTATGGGCACAATTTGCTTCCAGTCCATCAGATAACAAAACACAGTTCACGGTGATATCCGAAGAGAGACGTCCTGTGCTTACAAATTATGCGGGAAGAACATTGGTAAGCTTAAAAGACACCTGAAGGAGCAGCATCTATATAGATTTTGTCAACTAAAACTTATATAGCTTTTGTTGACTAAAACTATAATAAAACTAATATGAATTCAAATGACTAAAATGGGACTAAAACTATTATACATTTTAGTCAAAAGACTAAAACTAACGCCAAAAAAAAAATCAGCTGGCAAAATTAACAGTGCCATATACTGTATATGGACCTACAACTTGTTGAACAGCCAGTAGGAACAATATCTTAGTGAAATGACCCCCTGATTGGCTTAAAAGTTCTGTCATGGGTAGATTTTAGTAAATCCAAAATACATAGTGCAGAAGAGGTGCAGAAGTCTAATCTTTATCAGACCAGATGAATAAAAAATGTCTCTAAAGTTATTATAGAATTTTTTGCACAATGACAACACGAATAAACTGCATACCCCAGCTTTAAAACAAAGTAAGGTTTTAGCCATGGACCAACACTGTCTAAGCTCAGATAGTTCCATGAATAAAAGGCTTTTTGTAGTTCACAGCCCATTAATTCCAACAGCCCAATGATAAACTATGCTTTTGATGCTGCTACTAGTGTAAATCTGTGTAAATTGATCAGGTTTCTACCGACAGAAACCTGAAACACTTTCTGAGCATTACAGCATTTCGCTGAATTAGCATTTTTGATATTTGGACTGCCAGAGCCCTCTGGTAGCTGTAGCAGAGATGAATGCTGGTTCTTAATGTCAAGGATCAAGGTCCTACAAAAGCAAGAAAAGACAGCTTCCAAGGATTCAGAAAGCCCTACAGTGGCATTCGGTGCTGTAGAATCCTTCAAATTCAGCAATTTGAGGATCTGTGGTTGCCTTCTCTAATAAGGAAGAAAAAAGGCCAGACTTACCTTCGGTTGCTCTGTGAAACTCCTCACTGAGTGTGTTGGTTACATTAGTCCAGAAGGTGTAGAGGATATCAGACTGACCATCCTGCCATCAAGAAAAATAGATATGAAATACACTGACCATCAGATATTTTTGTAGGCCTTATACCTAACATGAGTTAGTTATCAGGCCTAGGTCTAGGTCTCAGGGTGGTAGCTCCAAAGCAATAAAGAAATGATTTATTATTTAAAGATTATATAGCACAAGTAGATGGCGCGAACAGCTTTTTGTGCAAAAAAAGTGCAAAAGTGAAAAAAAAAAATGTGTTCAATAAAAAAATGTTCATAGCATTAGTAAATGATTACAAACCCTAATTCCAAAAAAGTTGGAAAGTTGTGTTAGATGTGAATAAAAATGGAAATCAGTGATTTGCAAATCCTTTTCAAACTATATTCAATTGAATTATGCATAAAGACAAATATTTAATGGTCAAACTAATAAACTTTGTAGTTAATAGGAAATACACAAATGTACTGAAATACCTGCAACATAAAGTTGGGACAGGAACATGTTTACCACAGTGTTTTCTTCTAACAACAGTCAGTAAGCATCTAAGAACTGAAGACACTAATTATTTAAAGTGGAAATCCTACCCATTCTTGTTTCATGACCATCCTAATTTGCTCAACAGTCTGGTGTTTCTGTTGTCGTATTTTGCACATCATAATGCATAATGCATAATCTGCCCTCGTTTACTGTAAAGCCCCATTGTTGTAACTTGTGCACAATGTGGCTTGGCATTGTCTTGCCGAAATAAGCAGGGATGTCCCTGATAAGGACGTTGTCTGGATAGAGGCATAGGTTGCTTGAAAACCTGTGCTTACCTCTCAATATTAATGGTGCCTTCACGGATAAGCACCCAGGTATGTTAACCATATCATGGTCACTACTAACACCCCCATAACATGCGATATGCTGGCTTTTGAACTGCACTGATACCAATCTGGATGTTCCTATTTAGCCAGGACTAATTGACAGCTATTATTTCCCGAAATTTTCAAATGTGGACTCGTCAGACCACAGTACACATTTCCAGTATAGGTCCATCTCAAATGAGCTCAGGCCCAGAGAAGTCAGCGGTCGTAGTCTTAACTCACATGCTGTGTTCACTGACAATGGTTTTCAGAACCATTCCCAACACTCTGCCATCATCGTAATATCACAAATCATATGATATGATTCCAGTATAGCAAATCATGATATCAAAAAAAAAAATGCTTTTTTTAAATGTAGAGTCACCTGAGAAATCAGAATTCTTGGGCAGTCAATGTAAATTTTCAGCTTTGTCCCTTGCAAATATTTCTCCAGGTTCTTTTGATGATATTAAGATCTCTAAATAACTTCCAATTATACACTGAAAAATTGTGCTCATAAACTGCAGGAATATTTATCCCACGCAGTCTTTCACAAAGTCTTTCACAAACATCATACCATCTTTTGTTGTGAATGACTAAGTCATGTGGGAATGCTCCTTTTATACCCAATCATGATACAATTATTTATTACTAATCAAACTACTTACCAATGGAATGCTCCAAACCAGCCACTAAGGGTCAAAAAAACAGTGTATTTCCAGTGCCAGTCCCAAGCCCGGATAAATGGTGAGGGTTATTTCAGGAAGGGCATTCGGCATTAAAACTGAACCAAATCAAACATGCGAATCTCAAAAACAAATTTCATACCGAATCAGTCAGGTCCTGGGTTAACAACGACCGCCACCAGTGCTGTTGACAAATAGTGTGCCCGCGGAAATTAGGCTACTGTTAGTCAAAAAACAAGAGATGGGAAATGCATTAGGACACATAGCCAGAAGAAAAAAGTCAAGAGTGTACGACTGAGAGTAGGCACTCTAAATGTTGGCATGATGACAGGTAGATAGCTGGCTTACATGATGCAGGTAGATTTTTTTATGTGTGCAAGAGACCAGGTGGAAGAGCAACGAGGCTAGAAACATTGGGGCAGAGTTCAAACTGTACTATCATGGTGTGGATAGGAATAGAAATGGAGTAAGAGTGATCTTGAAGGAGGAATATGCGAAGGATGTGGTCGAGGTGAAGAGAGTGTCGGATAGGGTCATGAGAAGCTGGAAATTGATGATGTGATGATGAATTTTTTCAGTGGTTATGCCCCATAAGTCAGGTGTGAGATGGAAGCGAAAGAGAAATTCTGGAGTGGGTTGGATGAAGTGATAGACAGTATTCTTAGGGAGGAGAGAGTGGTGATTGGAGCGGACTTCAGTGGGCATGTTGGTGAAGGGAACAGAGGTGATGAGGAGGTGATGGGCAGGTTTGGTGTCAAGTAAAGGAACTTGAAAGGCCAGTCTGTAGTGGATTTTGCAAAAAGAATGGAGATGGCTGTCGTGAATAGCTACTTCAAAAAGAGACAAGAACACGGGGTGACATATAGGAGCAGAGGCAGTGCCTCTGTGTAGACGATGCAATCTGAAAGAGATTGGAGACTGCAAGGTAGTGACTGGAGACTGTGTAGCCAGACAGCAATGGATCGTAGTGTGTTGGATGATTCTGGTGGTGAGGAAAAGGAAGAGAGCAAATGCAGAGCAGAGGAACAAATTGTGGAGGCTGATAAAGGACGACTGCAGTGAGGACTTCAGGGGGAGGTTGAGATGGGCTCTAGATGGTTGTGAAGAAATGCAAGATGACTGGGTAACTATGGCAACAGTGGAGGGAGACAGGTAGGGAGGGGTTTTGTGTGTCATGTAGACAGAAGAAGGATATTAAAAGAAGAGTGGTGGAATGAGGAAGTACAGGAGAGTATTCAGAGGAAGAAATGGGATAGTGAAAAATGAAAGAGCTGACAAGAAAAAAAGGAAATGCAACACAAGGCGAAGAGGGAGGGTGCAAAGGCTAAACAGAAGGCATATGATGAGCTGTAGGATGGACACTAAGGAAGGAGAAAAGGATCTGTATCGACTAGCGAGACAAATGGATCAAGCTGGGAAGGATGTGAGGCAGGTGCGGGTAATTAAGGACAGGCATGGAAATGCACTAACAAATAAGGAGAGTGTGCTGAGAGGATGGAAGGAGTAATTTGAGGAGCTGATAAATAAAGAAAATGAGAGGGAAAGAAGGGTGGAGGAGGTGGACACTGTGGAACAGAAAGTTTAGTAAAGATGAAATGAGAAAGGGGATAAAGAGAATGAAGAATGGAAAGGCAGGTGGTCCCGATGACATACCAGTAGAGGTTTTGACGAAATTGTTCACATGATCTTGGACGGTGAGAAGACGCCTGAGTAATTGAGGAAAAGTGTGCCGATTTTTAACAACAAGGGTGATTTGTACAGAGAGAGTTGTAACAACTACAGAGGTAGTTGTTACAAAGATGATAAACCACACAATAAATATTTAGGAAAGGGTAGTGGAAGCGAGGCTAAGCGAAGAAGTGATGATTTGTGAGCAGCAATATGGTTTCATGTGAAGAAAGAGCCCTACAGACACCATTTTTGCATGGAAAATGCTGATGGAGAAGTATAGAGAAGGTCAGAAAGAGTTGCATTGTGTCTTCCTGGATTTAGAGAAAGCCTATGACACTGAGGGTACTGAGGGAGGAACTATGGTATCGTATTGAGGAAGTCTGGAGTGGCAGAGGAGTAGGTTAAACTGGTGCAGGATCTGTATGAGAGCAGTATGACAGTGGAGAGGTGCACTTTAGGACGATGGATGGCTTCAAGGTGGAAGTAGGACTGCTTAGGGATCAGCCCTAAGCCACTTCTAGTTTGCTATGGTGATGGACAAACTGACAGATGAGGTCAGGCAGGAATCTCTGTGGACTATGGTGTTTGCAGATGACATTGCGCTCTGTAGTGAGAGCATGGAGCAGGTGGAAGAAAACCTGGAGAGGTGAAGGTTTGCGCTGGAAAGAAGAGGAATGAAAGTCAGTTGCAGCAAGGCAGAATACATGTGTGTGAATGAAAGGGATACAAGTGGAACGGTGAGGGTACAGGGAGTAGAGTTGGAAAATGTACATGAGTTTACTAGGGGGTTTACTGTTCAGGGCAGCAGGGAGTGTGGTAAAGAGATGAAGAAGTGAGTGGAGGCAGGGTGGAGTGGGTGGAGACAAGTGTCAGGAGTGATGTGTGACAGTAGAGTAGCAGCAAAAGTGAAAGGAAAGGTTTACAAGAGGGTAGGGAGACCAGCAATATTCTTTTGATTGGAGACGGTAGCACTGACCAAAAGACAGGAGGCAGAGCTGGAGGTGGAAGATTTAAAAATGTTGAGATTCTCTTTGGAAATGACGAGGATGGACAGGATTGAGAGATTGAGGACAGATTGAGATGGTTTGGACATGTGAATAGGACGATAAACAGATGCTAAAGATGGAGCTATCAGGCAGGTGGCAAAAAGGAAGACTAAAAAGATTCATGGTTGTGCTGAGAGAGGACATGCTGCTGTGACACAGCTGGTGTGAGAGAAGAGGTGCAGAAGACAGGGAAAGATGGAGGAGGATAATTTGCTGTAGCGATTCCGAGAAGAAGATAGGCAAAGCCGAGAAAGGAGGAAGGAGAAGACCTAGGGAATTTTCTACGTGTTTTCTGAGCATTCTACAACTTTTTCAGTGTTTTCAAGTCCCTTTGGAACACGTTGCAGGTATCAAATTCAGGATGTGTGTATTTCCAGAACAACAAAGTTTATCAGCTTGACCATTAAGTATCTTGTCTTTGTGATTTGTTGAAGTGAATCTAGATAAAAAGGATTTGCAAATTCTTGTATTCTGTTTTTAATCCCATTTTACATAGCGTCACAACATTTTCGAATTGGGGTTTGTACAATGGCGATTACACATTTCAACCACCATATACAGTGTACCTCTACATCATTGACCTTCAACATGAGGTAAAGTCAAGTAAATTTTATTTGTAAAACATCATCTCATGACACTTAACATGTAGAGCGGGTCTACTCCAGAAAAGAACATTGTGACATTGGTGAGGATAAACTGTAATCAATGACTTTTTGTGATTAATTCCAAATATAGGGAAATTACTTAAAGGTCCACTGAGTGAAAATTATTGGTATCAAATGGTAAGGTAAAACACAATTAATAAAGCGCTCCCTCACTGACCCCTCTTTTTCCACATAAGAGAACTATGGTGGCCGTCTATGTCGAAATGCCTATCACATCAAGCACTGTTTTGTCAAGTGATGAGGTGTGTTTAGACAGATACATTCAGATGAGACAAACTTCCAGCAGATTGCTAACACCTTAAACGATTTCTTCTTTGTCATCTTTTATCAGGATGGATCTTCTTCGTTAGTTGTACAGAAAGGTTCAACTGACAGTATGTTATACAAACCAAAAACAGGCTAAAAAAACCCAAAACATCCTTTTGTCCATTCTTGGCTTCTGTAGAAGGATGGCAGCACAAGATGGTGCTCTCCATTTTGGCTAAATATACACTACAGACTTTGAAAAAGTGGTTATGAAGATTAGATTATGTTTTTGCAAACAGAGAACCCTAAATTCTACACACTGGACTTTTAATCTCCTCTGCCTGCTCATGCTGACCTATTTTCACATGCTCTAAATTGCAATAACATATACAGTTTATCAATTAAAACAGCAGGCTAAGTTATTATATGCTAAATTTTGCAGCACATGTTGCATGTTGGCCAAGCTTAAACCACACCTCCCCGCTTGCTATGCCCTAGCCCCAGTGTGTGATCAGATGTAACACTTTGGAGTGTCCCCAGAGGACAAGAGCAAAAGAGCAAATTAATAACTATTTTCCTTCGCTGGAGGATTATTTCAGGTGACGATGCAAGTACACAAACCAAGTTAGAAGGATGAACATTTTCGTTATTATTTTGTTAGTTGGAATACTGATTTCTACATTATAGTTTTTAATATTATTAGAGTGTCTGTGCAATTAGATTTTATCACAAATCACATATTAGATCACATGACAAATACATAGTATAGTAGTATATATATGTACACACATACATATACATATATATATATACTGTATGTATATATGACAATTACTATCACAACTAGAGATCAATGAGGTACAACAATGATTCTACGGCAAGGGGAAGCCAGGACGACAGGTCAGGAAGACATTAGCACAAGGGCAGCTGCCCTAAGAAGGAAGGTGGCTGACATGGATACCTGGAACCCTCTGGAAGAGTTACAAAGGTTTAGTGGCAGAATACCCTCAGAAGATCTGCTAGACGATGTGAATGTGGCACTACAAGCTATCCCTACTGTGACCATCACTGAGACCAACAAGCTGATATATGCAACAGCAACAGTAATCCTAGATGTGCTTGTCTACAAGTTGAACGTGAGCCGTAACAGGGCAGTACCCTCTATGGAGAAGACGGTTGGATGCTAAGATCAAGGCAACACAGAGAGAGGTTAGCTATGTGTCAGAGCTGGAGAAGGGCAAGACTACCAAAGTACTATAGAAATACAGCAAGCTGTCCGTAGCTGAGGCACTGGAGACTGCCAAACAGAGGCTCACAGCCCTGGCTGCCCGCCTGAAGAGATAAACTAGAGACGTGGAGGCTCGGAGAATAAACACGATGTTCACCTCTGAACCAATCAAAGTGTACTTTCAGTGGGAGTGTAAGAAGATGAAGACGCACCCAGGGGTGAGCCTGAACTGTACTGGAAGCGCATATGGGAGAAAGAGGCATCACATAACACAGATGCTCAGTGGTTGGTGGACTTGGGAGAGGACCACAGCCATCTCCCAGAACAAGACCCAGTAAACATCACAATGGCAGACATTCAAGAAATAGTCTCAAGGATGAAGAGCTGGACAGCACCAGGCCCTGACATGAGCCACAGCTACTGGCTAAAGAAGCTAACTGCACTCCATCCAACCATCCAACGCCTGGCAGCTCGGATGAACCAGCTGCTGAAAGATGGGACCCACACAGAGTGGTTGACTGGGTGACTAGGAATGTGACTCAATACATGAGCAGGGCCCAGAAAGGGGTTGGTAGTGACACCAGAGGAGCCAAGCACCAGCTACTGGTGGACAGGGCAGTCTGTGTACTTGAAGATGGGGCTATGGAAGACTACTCTGGACGCCAATTCAAGGCCAATTGCACAATTTAGCATCAAGTGCGGCATATTCCAAGATGTCCCCCTCCCTCCTGCTGTTCTGCATTGGGCTGAACCCCTCAGTCGAATCATCATTGTATACCAATTCAGAAATGGAACAGTGATCAGCCACCTCCTCTACATGGATGACGTCAAGCTGTACGCGAAGAGTGAGCATACAGTAACTCACTGATCCACATCAAAAGGATCTACAGCACTGACATTGACATGTAATTCGGGCTAGAGTATGGCTGAATTACATCAAAGAGATAAAGGATAAAATGTATTTCCCACCTTCAAAGCACTGTTCTGTGTTGATCAAAAAGAGCTACAACCAGCTACTGGTTGACAGAACATTCGCTAGAGAGTGCAAGACCTGGAACCTGTGAAACGCTTGGATTGACTTCAAAAAAGCCTATGACTCCGTGCCACACACAAGGATTCTGGAGTGCTTGGAACTATAAAAGATCAACAGGACACTAATAGTGCTTTCATACTGACGCTGTTCTCGTTCTGGCAGTGGTTCCATTCTAGGGTCTGAGAACCTTAGTGTTTTCTAGCAAACCAGCCTGAGTTCAGATCTGGTCTGAGCGGTGCAACGCATTTTTTAAATTTGATTATAATTTAGTCTGGTGTTTTGCAAAAACAGCCTTTGCCAACTCGTCTGCCAGTTTCGCATACAGCTTTGTTTTCTGGGTGCAGCCTTCGAGTTTCTCCTGAAACTCGGTGGATACCCAAATCACAACCAAATATTTTGTTTCCTCCGCAAACCACTGAACAATTATTTTTTGGATCCCGTACAAACCAACTGTTCGGGTTCGGAACCTACAAAGTTAGTGTGAACGCTTTGGCCTGTTCAAAAATAGGTGTGGGAATAGGAACAGAGCCATGTCAGTGTGAAAGCGCTATAAGAGCCTTCATCAAGAACTCCATAGGGCTTTGGAAGTCAACTCTGGAAGCCATTTCAAAGCCAACTGCCCAAGTTAGCATCAAGTGTGGCATATACCAAGGAGATGCCCTATCCCCCTGCTGTTCTGCATTGGGCTGAACCCCCTCAGCCAGATCACCCAAAGAGTGGCTTCGGATACCAGTTCAGAAATGGAACAACCATCAGCCGCCTCCTCTACATGAATGACATCAAGCTGCAAGCAAAGATTGAGCAAGACTTCGACTCACTGATCCACATCACCAGGATTTAATGAAAAGTGTAGCCAGATGTTATGAAAGAGAGGCAAGATGATGACAACTGAAACGGTTGAACTGCCAGAAAGCAACATAGAAATCCTCTAAAATTATACTTTTAAAAATTACACTTTTATTTTGTTTTCAAAAGGCAGCTACAATGAATGTTAAAATGTATATGTTTAAGATTTTCGATATAAAAGGCTTGGTTTGCCTGTTACATTTGCAGGACCAAAATAATGTTGAGTGAAAATTGCAAAATACATTTAATTGAATAAAAAAATGCTTTTTCTGTGTCAATATGCTCTCATAGTATCAATACTTGTGAAAACTGTGAAACTGTGGTATTGTCTCCACAATACCAATGACACCACATCCAATCATTCTGGGCCTTTGCTTGAGGATTTTTTTTCTATCTGGACCTCACTGAATTTTAATAAAACACCCCTGTTTTACATAATTAGTTAACTCAAATTGCTTCACTGTGCTTTTACAGCGCCAAGACAGTTATTATGAAATCATAACAATGCTTAAACCTGATGACCTTTTTATCAATACATAACAGTGGCGCAACTACCAACTGTTTTTGTTTTCTGCTTAATATACAAATTATTTTCTTAATTAAGTAATACATCATTTAGTCTATAAAGTGTCAAACAAACTTATCGCAGTTTATCAGGGTTCATGGTGTCATCTTCAATTTGCTTTTAATTGTTTAACAGAGAATTCAAATCCCAATGACCCTTAATTTAATGCAAGAATTGACCAAGAAAACTAGACACTGGGGTGAGCACAAGCATGTTACAGAATCAATTATCAAAAATAGCGTGGTAACTGACAAATTATGTCTTGTCAACCCACAATTATTATGATTATACCAAAACCATAGCAGTGGTGGCCACCCACCTTGACGATTTCATCAATGAAGCACAGGTGAGTGATGGGGTCTCTCTTCTTTATCAGGACCTTCTGCAGATGTTGCACCTTAAAAGCATGCAGCAAAGAAAATGTCATGATTTTTCACCAGCAACACTGAATGCCTTACACTTTTTAGAAGTTATTTAACACTCTAGTTTTACAATTGTACCTGTCTGCTTGCAGCACATATCTGGTCCATTAACTTCTCCAAGTTGGTCCAAAGAGCAGCACGGAAAGCAGCTGTGTTACCCGGTGTTGGCAATATGGCTCTGCCTGGTGCACCTGGATCAAGAAATTCAATCAAGTTTTTGCTGCTAACATGTACAACTCTTCAGAGAAATGTAGGAGTAGGCAAGGGGATCCTTGAAAAGCGTAAAAGGATGTTAATGTTTAAAGAATGTTAATCTGTCAATTAAATCAATTTAATTTCTATTGAAAATATTAAAAATAGTGTAATTGTGTGGTGTTAGTCCATGTTAATCCCTACCCTCTCTATCTCGCTCTCCAAGCCCATAAACCCATAGAACTAGTAAACATCGAAGCCACAGATGTGAGCGTTTAAGGTTATATTTCTAAGTTATTATGACGTGGAAGCAAGTGTCTCAGTAGATGAGGATGAGAATGAAGAAAGGAGAGTGACAAAGAGCAGTATGTCAGAAGATTCTGTCATCCTGGTCATGGTAGTCTTGGGTTTTAAATTGAAGGTAACTCGACTTCTTGTAGTTCCTTAAAGACGTTTCACCTCTTATCCAAGAGGCTTCTTGAGTTATACTTTCTGGTAGGGGGTTCCCCAGTATTTAACCTTGTGGAGAATCATTCACAACTAGGAGAGTGGACAAAGGGTACGATGCCCAGCCCCCAATCTGTGTGTCACACATTCACCCGCCGTCGGTTGGGTTGTTACTCCCCCCGTGGTATCACATGAGCCAAGGTGTTAATGGTGGCTAAATTTTCTGGGGAGGGATTTCAAAACTGTATTGTATGTGGCAGACAACTGATGCCTAAGGCCTCTTCCTCTGTTAAGTGATGGCTGTTCCAGCTTGACATAGATGGCCTCCTTCATTCCTCTCTCAAACCATCTATCGTCCCTATCCAACACATGCACATTATCATCCTCAAAGGTGTGTCCCTCCTCCTTTAAATGTAAGTGGACTGCTGAGTCCTGGCCGGCGGAGCTGGCTCTTCGGTGTTGAGCCATGCGTTTGTGGAGAGATTGTTTGGTCTCCCCGTTGTAAAAATCTGCACACTCCTTACTGCACTGGACTGCATAAACAACATTGTTTAGTTTGTGTCTCGGAGTTTTGTTCTTAGGGTGAACTAGTTTCTGTCTCAGGGTATTGCAAGGTATGATGGTCTTCTAAATTTCTCTGACACCGCTGCCACAAAAGGAATGACAACGTTGTGGCGTTTGTTCCTCTCCTCTTCCTGTGTTGTAAGGGTGTTGTTCCTGAAGCCCTTAGTGGATTTTACACACACCCAGTTAGGGTATCCATAGGATTTTAATGCTGTCTTGATGTGATGATTGTGTTTTTCAGTCTTCCCCTCGGTCTTTGTGGGATTATTTTCAGCCTGGTGATGTAGGGTCTGATAACTCCCAGGTTGTGTTCCAAAGGGTTGTGGGAGTTGAAGAGCAGGTACTTGTCTGTGTGAGTATGTTTCCGGTAGACTTCAATGTCGAGCCCTCCGTCCTTCTCAAGGTATGTCACACGGTCCAGGAAAGGTAGCCTCTTTCATATCCTCCTTTCTGAACTTGACGTTGCTGTCCACTGAGTTGAGATGTTCCGTGAAAGCTTCTACCTCTTGGGTTTTGTTCTTAACCCAGGTGTCGTCCACATATCTGAACCAATTGCTCGGTGTTGTTCCTTTGAAAGATCTCACTGGCCTACTTTCCACTTCCTCCATGTAGAGGGTGCCCACAATAGGAAATACTGGAGAGCCCATGGCACAGCCATGCATCTGTCTGTAGAAAACTTTGTTGTATTTGAAGTAGGTGGTGGATAGGCAAAGGTCCAGCAAATTACAATTTTGTTCCGGGGTGAAGTTGGTTCTAAGGTCCAAAGTACTGTCTTGCATGAGTCTTTTCCGGACAGTTTTCACTGCTTCAGATGTGGGTATGCACGTGAAGAGTGAGGTGACATCATAGGAGACCATGGTTTCCTCTGTTGCCAGCCTGAGGTACCGAACTTTACCCTACATTACAGGGCAGACAATGTTCCCGCAAAGACAGAGGGGAAGACTAAGGTACACAAACATATCAAGACAGCATTAAAAACCTGTAAATACCATAACTGGGCATATGGCAAATCCACTTAGGGCTCCAGGAAATACACCCCAACAACACAGAAAGAGGAGAGGAACAAACGCCACAACGTTGTCATTCCTTTTGTGGCAGCAGTGTCAGAAAAATTTAGAAGAATTTTCTCTAAGCATTACATCCCAGTTCACTTCAGACCCTGCAACACCCCAAGACAGAAATTAATTTACCCTAAGGACAAAACTCCGAGACACAAACTAAGAAATGTTGTTTATACAGTCCAGTGCAGTAAGGAGTGCGCAGATTTTTACAACGGGGAGACCAAACAACCTCTCCACAAACGCATGGCTCAACATCGAAGAGCCAACTCCACCAGCCAGGACTCAGCAGTCCACCTACATTTAAAGGAGAAGGGACACTTCTTTGAGGATGATAATGTGCATGTGTTGGACAGGGAGGATAGATGGTTTGAGAGAGGAATGAAGTGGGCCATCTATGTCAAGCTGGAACAGCCATCACGTAACAGAGGAGGAGGCCTTAGACATCAATTGTCTGCCACATACAATACAGTTTTGAAATCCCTCCCCAGAAAACTTAGCCACCGTTCACATGATGACCGGGGAGAGTGACATCCCAACTGAGGGGAGGGTGGATGTGTGAAACACAGATTGGGGGTTAGGCATCGTACCATTTGTCCACTCTCTTAGGTGTAAATGATTCTCCACAAGGTTAAATACTGCTGACTCCCTACCAGAAACTTAGAACTGAAGAAGCCTCTTGAGGATGAGAGGCAAAACGTCTTCAAGTAACTTCAAGAAGTCGAGTTGCCTTCAACTTAAACACCAAGACAACAAGGAGCAATGATTGGTACTTCTGTAGAGGCCTGCGGATGCTGAATTGGAGCCAGGAGTGTTGGGATCACGGTGTGAATGGCTTCAATGAAAAAGATTTCATCCAAAACTTCAGGATATCAAGGGATTTTTATCAATTAAAATACGGTCAAGCTCATTGTAAAATAGGGAGGTCATCCTACCATGACCACTCTGTTGAGTTTTCATTTGACTCGTTAGCTTCTTGGAACTTGGCTCTCAACTTTTCTCTGACACCAAAGCGACATTCTTCTGTGCCCCATTTTGGCCATTTCCTTTGAAATGCTTAAAACACATACTTGTTACAATATAACCCCTCAAGTTTTGTTTGCACAGACACGTCACCGCAAATATTTATGAGGTTTAAAACGTCATTCCCTATTTGTTTACTGCTGAGTGAAACACACCCTTTCTACATTCGTGTAATTATGATGATTATCGACCTATCAGTCTAGACTGATGTGAAAGTCAAATTGAATTCTGATATAGGTCACATATCTGGACAATGCATTTTTTTTAAAAATCAGGTAAGTATCTGATTTA
The DNA here is from genome assembly GCA_001698575.1 of Mola mola. Classification (NCBI taxonomy): domain Eukaryota; kingdom Metazoa; phylum Chordata; class Actinopteri; order Tetraodontiformes; family Molidae; genus Mola; species Mola mola. The sequence goes on from KV751390.1 coordinate 2,461,310, forward strand.
GAAACTACTTTTGAAATTAGACCAAATCTGAATTGAAAATATCACATTCCAAATGATTTATGTGTTCACACTCCTGAAACAATCAGATCTGGGTAAAACAAGGGATTGGGGGAGTGGGTGGCTGAGGGTAATTAGATACATGCCACTTGAGCTGCTGTGTGAACATAGTATCCTTCGGGCACACTCATACTAGGCCATCCATACTCCTTTTCTCTGGTTGACTGTAAAAATCTAACAAATACAATAAAGCAGCAGTCATGTTCTCTCAATTTGATGATGTATGTACAGCAGATAACCGTACTCAGGCCAGTTGGGATTTGAGCAATGTAGATGCGGGCCGGTATTGGACTGGGGAGGAGGGATAAAGCAGCTGACAAAGGACAGAGGATACGAAGCAAGTGGGCCAAGTGTTTGCCCTTAGACTGTAATATGAAGTGATTCCAAAAGTATCCCCACACATTAGGACCACGTGACAATTATTTTTTTATGTTTAACCTAATGTTTTTGTTTTTTTAGTAGTCTGAAAGGGCTTTGTGCATAAATTTAAACAATGTAGTGGCTATGAAATTAACACATGCTCGGCAAAAAGTGAGTATTCTCTTACAATGGTATGAAATCTTTCAATTATTCAAACTAACTCCTGTACTAGGTCAGTCAGAAGATTCTATTAACATCAATCATTTAGAGATGAGGAGAATGTTATCAACGGCATCCTCGCTGGGTGTTACCTCTGGGGTTGGCCGGTTGTGTCAGGCCCTTGATGTCCACAGCACTAGTGATGCTGTCCTGTATGGTGGTCTTATAACCCTCCACTACAGAGCTGATGGTCTCTCGTAGAATGCCCAGGTTGTGGAAGACCTGCAAGGCTGTGCCCACCTTTGTGGGATTCTGACAGATGAAAGCACAGAAGAAGACAGGCAGAGAAAGTTCTCAGTCATTCAGTCATTCTGCACTTTTTCACACAATGAAATTAACTTCATGTTTCCAACTTCATAAACAATAAGTAAACAGCAATTAGAGATGGGAGAATTAAAGATGACAGAGGAGAGGACAGACACAAAAATATCTCTTCTCTACTTTTCACTTACTTTTCTTTTTGACTTCTGTTATGTGAAAAGAGCTCAAGCCCACTCAAATTTGGAGACATGCTGCGTCGCAATACATTACCACAAAAAAGTGATTTAAAGTTTCAACATGTAAAACTATTTTCCACAAAATGCATTTTGCGTTTCACGCGATTTTTGGTTCTTTTCTGATTATTAATGGGTGTGTTTTGTGAGTTTGGAAGAATACAAACTTATTGTTTTGCCTCAGGTAGGCCCAAAAAGAGAGTTGACTGGTTAATTTAAACCTAGGTTCTCCTCTTCTGATTGGTGGACTACTAGTCGTACCGAACATATTTAATTAATCAGCTATTTTTACATGACTATGACAATTTAATGTCACTTTTGTCCGTGTGTGTGTGTGTGTCTGTGACTGAATGAGTGAGTGAGCGACAGACAGACAAACACAGGCTATTGGCAGTTACTGAAGCAATTAAGAGCTAAATGAAGCTAATGGCACCTAATTAAAGATAGCGGCACCAATGTCAAGATAGTGGGAGCTATCTGAAGCTAACGGTAGCTCAGTAAGGATAAATGGAGCAACATGATGCAAATGAGAGCTAACTGAATCTAATCCCAGCTAAGTGGAGCTAGTGGGAGCTAACTCAACCTAACGGCAACTGAGTGTAGCTAGTGGGAACTGATTTAAGCTAACAGCAGCAAATAGAAACATATGGGAACTAACTGAAACTAATGTCAGCTAACTGAGGCTCAACGATGATAATGGGCGCAAAATAAAGCAAATAAGAGCAAATTGAGGCTAAAGCCAACCAAATCAAGGTAACTCCAACTAACTGAAGTTATTGGCACCTATCTGAAGCTAAAGTGAGCTGATTGAAGCAGCAGCAGCCAACTTAACCTAACAGCAGCTAACGAGGGAATCATGGACATGAGGATTTTTCTAGTTATTATCATTATTTTCTAATTTGACTGATGATTTTTCCTGATGAACCTAAAATAATTAAAAGGAAGAAAACATTACTCACACCTATCACTCTATCTCAGCTATAACAGACTTTAATAATGAAGACAGTTGTTAAGATCTGCACAGAACTTAAAATAGAACAAACAAGTAGCACAAAAAATACACTATTTGCAGTATTTTCTGATATTTTCTTATTGAAGTAGTTCTTCATCCGTTTTGTTTATGAATTCATTAGAGATAAGCCTGTACACTTTTCTTGCATAGAGGTTGTCAACACGAAGACTGATATCAATTTCCGTGTGTAAGCAAGCTTAGCATTAAGACTAGAAGCAGCTCAGCTCTGTCCAAGTTCAGAACACTTTTAAAGCTCATTAAAGAACATGTTGTATCTTGTTAATTACACACCAGGAAATGTACACAATTGTGACTTCCACTTGCTGTTGAAAAATAAATACTGGGTTTCTCAGCACTGCTATTGAACAAGAAACAGTTACACCTATACAAGATACATACAACAGCACATACGGCAAAGATCATTTGATCACTCCTAATGGCCTGGTATCTCATTACAATCATGAACCTCCTGGATACTCTGGCACCATTGAAACCATGGTCTGTTACCTTCACACGCTCTGCCCCCGGTGTACACCAGAACCCCGTCAACTTAAGTCTGAAGTGCGCCGCCTGGAGTGCCTCTCGAGAAAAAATGGACTCACTATTCATAATGTCATGTCCTACAACCACCTACTGAAATATAAAGAAGCCATTTCCAATGCTAAAACTGTTTACTATGCCACTCTCATCCAGACTGCTGAAGGAAAAACACATACTCTATTCTACACAACTAACAGTAAACTACAGCCCCCAGACACTTTTGCCTCTCACATGTAGTCCAATGCCCACTGCAATAGATTTATGGGCTTTTTCACTGGTAAAATCTAAATATTCATCATCAACTACCTTCTCCATGCAACACTGTTGACTGTAGATACTGTTTGATTCCTACTCAACATCACGTGGCAAATGACACCCTTATTTTCTAGCTTCAGTTTCCCAGCCATTAGTGAAATATCCTCAATCATTCAGAAATCACAGTCCTCTACTTGTAATCATGATCCTCTGCCCACAAATCTAGTCAAACTCTATTTCCCTCCTCTTTCCCCTCTCATTGCTGATGTTATACATTCGTCCCTTTCCTCTGGTTCAGTTCCACCACCCCTCAAACAAAGCATTTATTTCACCATAACTCAAAAAACCTGATTCAGATGCCAGTCACTTAAATAACTTCCGACCAATTTCAAACCTTCCATTTCTGTCTAAATTTCTAGAAAAAAATAGTTGCTTTACAGGTCAACAATCATCTCACTGATAATAATCAGTTATCAGCTAACCAGTTTCAGTCTGGTTTTCATTTCATTCTTTGGTATTCTCTTATCCCTTCTTGACTGTTTGCAAGATATTAAAACATGGTTTTCCCATAACTTTCTCAAACTCAATGGAAATAACAGAATATTTTCTTATTGGCACCAAATCCATACTCTTGAAATCTGACAGTTTTTCATTACTCATTGATAACTGTACTGTGCATAAATTCTCTCAGGTCAAGAGTCTGGGTGTCATCTTCGACAGCAACATCTCCTTCACTGCATACATAAACAATGTCAACCGGTCTGCTTATTTTCACCTCCATAACATTGACGCCTTCCTCCAGCACTCACCCCCAACAGCACTGCCACAGTGGTTAATACTCTTGTCACATCCCATCTTGATTACTGTCATGCTCTTCTATATGGGTTACCTCAGAAATCCCTATATAAGCTTCAACTGGTTGAGAATTCGGCTGCCTGCATCATTTCCGGAACCCCCCTCCACACAGCACATATCCCCTGTCCTCAAACAACTCCATTGTCTCCCTGCCTGCTTCTGTATTTATTTTAAGATCCTGCTCCTAATTTTCAGAACCTTCCATAACATTGGTCCTCCATACCCCACTGAGCTCCTAGAAATATACACTCCCTCCCGTACACTCAGGTCCACTTCTGCCTCCCTCCTTGACCTGCCCATCTGTCCACCATGGTACTTAGATCCTTTAGGTGCTCTGCCCCCCGACTTTGGAATGCACTCCCATAGGATATCTGCACATTAATGTCTCTGCCCACCTTCAAATCACTGCTAAAAAACCCATCTGTTCAGTCTGGCTTACACCACATGATATTTACCACCACACCTTTTACTCATCCTTTGTTTTTATATTCTGGTTTTATGGTATTATATCTTGATTGTTTTTATTTTTGTCATGTTTATTTATATTTTAACAATGTTGATAGCTTTGAAAAGTGCCTATGAATAAAATGTATTATTATATCACACATACAGTATTATTTCTTTAGAATGTTTCATATCTATGTACAGGTGGAGATGGTTCTCTTCCACAGAGTCCATAATGTTTTTAAAATTGCCCAGAATGAACAAATCAAACACTCCAGGGTCTTTCCTGTTTCAGCAGCCAAATTAGGGGACTCTGAGACTGGGCTAATTGTAATCTATAACCTTATTGTAAGACTAACCTAACTGACACACTAACCTTTACCGCTCATCTACTGCCAGACGTACAAATCACGACTAACCTTTCCGTCTGCTCAATACCATTTGGCTGGAACATTTCTGCTGCTCTCCCACTTACTCTCTCATCCACACAATATGGAGGACAATGTTTTGTTTTTCTTTCTTGACTCCACTGTAGTTGGTTTATTACAACAGCCTTACAAAATTTGCTTGACAAAAGCTTACAACCAAAAAGAAAAAAGACAATGTGTTAAATCAAATAATTTACATTGTACAGTATGCTTGGTTGGGGCGACACAGTGCTTCAGTGGTTAGCAGTGTATCTCACAGCAAGAAGGTCTTGGGTCCAATTCTTGGGTCAGGGCCTTTCTGTGTGGCTTCCTCCCAAAGTCGAAAAACAAGCAAGGGGGGTCGGTTAATTGGTTACTATGAATGGTATGTCTCTATATATCAGCCTTGCTATGAACTGGTGACTTGTCCAGGTTGTATCCTGACTTCTTCCGATGGTACTGGGATAGACTGAAGGCACCCTTCCAATGTTAGAAGGTATAGAATAAGCAGTAGAAAATTGATGGAGAAATTTAAGGACACACTCAGACTAGGACATCCATACCATGCCTATTGGACAAAGTTGTTCAGAAAATCTGGCTTGTTTGATTAGTGTCAGCTCTCCATACCGTGTACCAAATCATTGTTTTAATCATACCCTTGATCTTTTTCTGACATATGGCATTGAAATTAATCTCTTAAGTCTCTGTGTAAAATCCTATTTGATCAGATCATTATCTTACTTCTGAATTTCTGCTCATCAATTAAACACAAGGAGTCAAAAGTTATCACAGTAGCTGTTTATTTTTCAAAGATTCTGACGAAAAATTTAAGGAAATAATATCCTCCTCTGTAATCAATTCTGTCTCTACATCTCAATATAATAGAGGAATCATAGTGTATGCAAATTTTATTTTAGTCCCTCTCAACTTGATCACCTCACTGATTGTACTGCTCGCTCTCTGTGCGCTTCAACTGATTCTTTTGTACCACTTAAAAAGAGCACAGCACCTAGCTCCATGGTATAATCTCAATACCCACAAGTTAAAACAGACAATGCGTAAACTTGAAAGGAAATGGTGTTCCACTAAACTGGAAGAATCCAGTTTGCCCTGGCATGATAGCCTTACAACAAACAGAAAGTCTCTTGGTACTGTTAGAACGTGATTATAAGGGCACACTCAAGCTCAAAATAAATGAATGCCTCCTTAATCTCCTGTTGTCTGTCCAAAAATCTATTGGCAGGTTACAAAATCTGTGAATGTGTATGTGCCAATTTATAGGATTGAACTGTGATAGACTGTGAATTCTTTTCTCCTTTATTAAGGATTCCATAACTTCAGTATAGATGGCCACCCTAAACATTAATGAGTGACACTACTTAGTTAAGTCCGTCCACCTGAAATGTTAGGGGTTTTTGGAAATCCTACAAAGAAACAAATGCTTGCTCTTTTGACAAGAGACTTAATGCACCAGAATCCAAGAGGCTTTGTTGGGGCTGGGTGGGACATGTACTTGCTAATAATGTAACGTAATATGACATGTAATGCTCATAATTCAAAGTGATATCAATGGGCAAAGCATACTACAAAGCCAAAAGTGATAGCCCAGGCTTTTTATAGAATTGGGGAATAAACAGCAGAATGCTGGGGATTTTCTCATAATTAAAAACCGACATTGAAAGCGTTAACCATTCACACTCATTCACCAATGGTACAGCTTCGGGATCAATTTGGTGTTTAGGGCACTTCAACATATAAACTGCAGGGTTTGGGACTGAACCAGGAACCTTACGATCACTGAACCACAACTCTACTGTCTAAGCAACAGCTGCCTGACTGAGCTGTGATTAGGACCCCTCAGTTAGGGTAGAGATCTCTCTTGACATGGTTAAGACTGATTAATAGACCTTAATAGTCAAAAATAGCTGCCACTCCACCTCCTTATCTAGTTTGTTGAGAAATGCAAGTATTATTACTAAGAGGAGTGGACTCATTTAGGCTGAAATACTCATCAGGACACAGTCAGAAACAGTAAGTTTCAGTCAGAATCAAAAAAATTCAGGAGTCAATATATAATTTTCCTATTATTTTGAGCAACTCTAGTGGTGGTGGTAATCATATTTATTAGGTTTGAATGTAAAACTGGTGGGTAACAGCACTAATTGAACCACAGAGGAGTGTGCAGGACTTCAACTCTGTCTCCTGGACTGAACTCTGATTTTTCAGGCTTTTGGCGTTTTGATCCAAAATAAACTGTCAGATTTCTAGATATGCAAGCTGCTCCAGCCAAAATGGAATGAATGCCATCTCTACGAATGAGACCAGTTCTACCCAGAAAGTCATCTAATTGTCTACAAAGCCCACATTTTTTAGTATACATCAATTTTGCAGGGGTCGAGAAAAAAACTCAAGGGAAGAAATTCATTAGCATTAGTTAATATTCTTGGGTTCAAAGCCTCAGGCAATGAATGACAGCGAAGGATTTTCATGAAACCATTCAAAACAATTTTTAGATTCTCTTGTTATGTTAATTTACCAGTTATAGCATCTGAAAATTTTTGTGTCCACTTTTACATAAAGGATGTCATTCTTAAACTCAGTAAAACAGTTCCGTTTTGCTGTAATGCTACTTGAGATTTAAGTCACAATGAAATCAGTAATTTGTCTTATGGGTTTTTGAACCACTGAAATATATAACACATCCCTTTCCAAGAATGGGCCAAATTATCATCCTTTAATGTGACGGTAGCACACAACAGACGAAATCTTCCTATTTGCAATTGTAAAATGATGAACAACAATCTTGACAATTTGAAAGAAATAAAGCACACTTAATGCTCATTATGAAGTTTCACTTTCATTAAGAGGCTAAGCACTAATGTAAATGAAATGGTTGGGAACCAAAAGTAGGTTATTTAGAAAAGAAAGTCCCTTCAATCTATTTGCATTATCCTAAAGCATTACAGTCACTCAAGCAGCAGTTCTATAAAATTAACTATAAAACTATAATAACTGGCACACTATCACAACACTGTGACATGAATCTTTCTGAAATGTAATGTTTTAGTTATTCCGCTAAACAGTATTCGTCCTTTTTTAAAATGTCACAAAAACCAGGAAGCAATACTTAATCAGCCAATTTGAGTTGAATACCAACCCTTATAAATAATAGGTGAAACACATTCCAGAAATATAGTTACAGTTCATTTTGATCTGACTGCATTATTCCTAACCATTCTTCAGTGCTGTACAGCTCTTATACTGTCACATATTTGCACTTCCCACAGTGTTATCCTGAATTTTTTGTGTTTTACTTACTTTCAACCCACTATCTGAGCTTTTAGTGCATGTACATAATGTTTAAATACAAGGTTTTTTCGGTTAATGCTAGACGCAGGACCAGGAAGATGTTGCAAAAGATCAGACAACAGATTTTACAAGCCGGTGGCTACTTCAAGAGATGGCTCATGCACAAACAGCATTATGATCTTAAGTAAATGCAGACTTAACATTAGTACACAGAAGCTTAGTGTAGATGACACAGGGTAACTTGGATAGTTTGGGATACATCCAAACAAGGCAAAAAATAGCTTCTGTAAATAGTTATGTATCTACTTTTCATAAGCCAACTTTCAACCTACAAATCAAGAAAGATCTACTCTGAATGACTGAATGATTACCTCCTTGTTATCGGTGCAGATATGAATATCTTTAATGGCAGTAGCCTTGAGAGAACAAAGACTTCAGCATCCACTACTCAAACTGCATCCTTCATATCATTAAATCACTTTCTTAGAGACTTGAATTACAAAGATGTGTAATAGTGACAGTACTCAACAACCAAGGACTATACTGATTTTACCCTCAATCATAAAATGTGTCAGAGTAGATTATATACTAGCCTCTGACCAGCCGCAAGTTTAATAGATTTTCTGTCACGGCAACTTTCAGACCATAATCCAATTTTGGCTACTTCCAATATTGGAAAAGTTAACTCATGCAAGTGGAGATTTAAAACACTCTCTTTCAAAACCAAGATTATATGTAATAGAATGGAATACAACAAAACTGGTTATATGTATTAATTGTATTAAAGACATGGGATTTGATCCTAGTATGGGCCTTGTATGGGAAACTCTTGATTGTTGAAAGTTGCTCATTCTCTGAAGAATTGCAACCTCATTGTGATGAATCATCATGGAGAGAAGGCCCCAAACAGACTGCTCAGAATGCTCTCTGCTGGAAGTTCACTGAAGACTTCCAGTTCGCCATCACTTATATAAAACTCTGAATGTCTGCTAATGTGATTTGCTGAAACCTTCACCTGCCTGTCAGTCGTTATTTGTTAACTGTGTTATGACTCTTTACGACAGGGTGAATCCATCAACTATTTTAATTAGCTTTCATCCACCCTTAATGTATTCCTGCCCTGTCCATATTATGAGAGAAGAATTTTCCTGTTAGCCCTCACATGTTCTGATGTCCGGGTTTGATCATGATCCATTGTTTTTCAAAATTTGTAAGTGTGCTTTGAGTGATCAAGATGACTAGAAAAGCACTATCTATAAATAAAGGACAGCTACCATTTCTTGCCACGTCTTCCAATATTCAGATTGCAGCAGATCCCTAAGTTGAAGCCTATGAGAAAAATATCTGAGAGCACAACTACACCAGAGAAAAAGAACATAAACTGGAAGCAGAACAAGCAAAAAAAATTAATCTGCTAAAATATAGGCTTGAATACTTAATGTATATAACTCAAGACAAATATTGCTTGAAAGGGAGCAGACCAAGTCACCTCCTTGCTCTTACTATTAAACATCAGGGGAGCAAGATGTCCACATCTTTCAACAAATACTCCAAAAAGGCTAAGATTTACAGTGGATATTAACAAAACAAAAACTGATAATTCCTCCTGGGGTCTAGACTTTCCCACTCTGTCAACAGAAGACTCAAGAGCCCTGTTTAGACTACTTTTTCATGAAGCCTTTTGCACACCATATCTCCATCTCATGTTCTGTATAAAAAGTACTGATGTGTCGTGGGGGTTCAGTTTTGATGTGCCTCTGATTAGCCTCTGGAAGTAGAATCAAAGCCACATTAGAGATGAGATGGCTGGCCGGATAAGGGGTGAGACAATATCATGACAAACAAGCACAACAACCAGTTCACTTAACATCAGGCTACCCCATCTAATGAAATGTATACCATAACAGCAACAATACAAATGAAGCATTAACCAGCGACAAGACACACATGGCAATATGCCACACACATAACACAAAGTCAATGCAATGGTAGTGCATTGAAGTGTCAACATTAAAAGTGTGCAATAGTGAGACATTTACGTGCCGGAATATAACAACTCTGATGACTTTGTTCAAAAATCAAAGATGATATGTTATAAGTGCGTATCAACGCTTCATGACACACATTCTAAGAAACAAAAATCCTGAAATTTTAAACATTTTAGATTGTCTAAAACACACACATTAAACATGTAACACTCAACGTTTCTCACTGCCAACCAAAATGCAAAAAGTTAATATCCAAAATTTACAGTGACCAGTCCAGACACAGCATGTACTGTATGCTACACAGCAGCAAAACAACATGAATTACCATTCATCTGCATCACAAAATACTCTAAATGTGGCCTTTCTGTCTGGGTTGGTGCTGCTGAAGAGCCTCAACAGAGCATTAATTTCCAGACAGTCCAAAACAAGTGTCAGCCTTTTTATTTAAATCCGGCCATGTTCGCCATTACTCTTTGGAAAACTCCTCTTCTTCTTTAGGGCCTGAGCACCAAAGAGGTGCAAAGACCCTACTGGATGCGTTAGGATTATTTTTGATTAAACACTGACTGTGCCTAACCCTAATTCCAAACTACATGGCCCAATGTGTCTGAAACTGTCTGATGGATAAGGGTCCCACCCTGAAGAACGCAACATGAGAACTACTCCTCTCCATCGAGAAGGGCCACAGGCCTGTTAAATACTGTTTGCAGTTATGATAAGGGTTTAGCACCCACTTTGTTAGAGGGTCATATTGGATCTGCTATTATATTTTTTCTTTTACGTAAAGCATTATGTTTTTTCTGGCTTTAACATGCACATAAACTCATAAAACTTTGCACATGCATCAGTCCTGGTGAAATATTACATATTTTTACATTTGATCATCATGGGCATGGCTAAACGACTTGGCCACACTACTTAAACTGCAGCCCCTCAGGCTACCTTCCCTAACATGTATGAAAATTATTTCATGTATGTAAAACAGACCTAGGTGCACAAAAATGTCACTTGGTGCAATTACTTAAATCAACCAGAAAGTTGGCATTGTTTGTGCATTTTGCCGGTATTAGATCAGCATGGCTCCATAAAAAAAAAAAAAGAAAAAAAAGTTCAGGTCTAGACTGGCCTGCCTGCAGTCCCAAGCTGGCAGTCACTGAAGAGGTCTGGCGCATTAGGAAATATACAGTATGGTAAAATAAACCCAGAACTGTTGAGCTGGAGGAATTCTACACCAGGCAGGAATGAGAAAACATTTTTATTTTTAAAATCACAGTAATTGATCTCCCCAGGTCACAAACACATACAGAGTGTTGTAAGAAAAGTTAACGCAACAGAATGGTAAGCATGACCCTGTCACAACTTCTTAAAGACATGTTGCTGATTCAGCAAATTCCAAATATAGATCTAACTTTCAAACACAATGATATCTTTCAGGTTCAATATTTGATATGATTCCTTTGTGTTATTTCAATTAAATATGGGATTTCAATGTTGGGAAAAACATCAAATTTGGTTTCTATATATATTTTACACAGCTTACTAGCTTTTTGAAAATGAGCACGTATAATGTGCATTTTTACATCTGTAATTGCATCAGTACAACAAAATGTTGTGAAATTGTGTTATCTTAATGTTGTGAAATATTTACCTTGTTTCTGCTCTAAGATTCTATTTCTAACAGAAAAAACATTATTTGTTCCAGTTTGCCACTGTGATAGTAGCTAACTTCAAAAGTAAAAAACAGCAGAGGAACTTGATGGGCTTGATTTTCTCAGATGCTTCTGCTAGGCTCTGATGTGATCAACACGACATCAATACATGACCACTAGCTAAATATGACAGGAAATCAAAACCACAAACTGTTGATCCTTTTTTATCTCTCCATGTTAAGGAGGAATATAGCATATGGCTGTATTAGCACAGCTTAAACACCACTGCAAAAACCGTACAGACACTGGCAACATGTCATTGTGGAAACTTAAACTGTCTCAATCACACACACGCTATCCCCTTTCTGGGGTAGATGAAGTTTAGCACGGTTTACAACTCGTTCCTTTCTCACATGTTTTTTACAGGATGACATATACATAGTGCTTACGTCTTTTCTAATTTTGTCCTTCTGTGGAAATCAGAACAAACAGCTAAACACATTTTTTTGCAGAGTAAAATCAAATTTCCTTTTAGTTTTAAAGAATCAAAATAAAAAACAGAATTACTCCAAGCAAGAACATGAAAAATATGCATCTGTGACATCACATGAGATCAACTTAATTCCGGACAAAACATATTTTTATATATTAGGACATCAAGATAAAGGCACCAAGACTATAATTTACATTTCTCATCTGGGAGCTATTCACGCCCACAAAGAAGTTAATATGCGATGTTAATATCCAAGATCTATTCTTGCAGTCGGTGTGAAAGATATTGTGAGTTATGATTAAAGATTTGTTTAATAGGTCAAATTGACCTTGATATTTGACATCTGACCATCACAATCAAAATAATTTATCCTTCAGGCTTAGTAAATATTTGTGCCTAATTTGGATAATTTTTTAATCAAAATGTACCTGGGATATTGCATTTGCAATAATGGAAGAGACAGATGGAACGGCGGACTAAAAAATATGCTAAAAAGAAAGTCCCACAAGCATCTAGACACCGAATATATGTTTGCATTATGTTTGCTATAGCTACAAGAATGTGAAAACTTTCCAGCTTACAGATGACAAGGACAGAAGCAGTGTCTTCGTGGTGGAGGGCAAAAACCCAGCCAATGCCATTTTGTCTACTTTAATTTTAACATTACATTTGTTTCCAGTGGGCGTTTAGGGAACCCAATCAGAGTTCAAGCAATGTAAGACTTAAGATGAAAATGGAGTATAATGATTTGATCATTCTATTCAACCTTGCAAAGGATTTAAAGAGGCAAAAGTTTAACTTGTGAAAACTGGCCATAAGCAATCTTCAGACGTGATTTAGTCTGTTTAGTGTGTTTTGTGTGTACCTGGATCTCCATGCCTTGCTCCAGCAGTCTATTGGCATGGTTCTCCACCTCCAACCTGGCTCTGCTGATCAGCAGTAAGTCATTTTCAATCACCTCAATGCCACTGAGATCCACACCTTGTGACAGATAGTCTAGAGCATTTCCAAGCAAACACAAAAAGACATTTTTTAAACATTTTACATCTCTCAAATTCTACTGAGTCCTAAACTGTGCTCAGTTCTTCATTCATGTATAAACTAACATGAAACAGACATAAACAACTACATCCAAAATACATAGGTGGGATGAAACCTGGGGTGTCTGTAAAATGAACTCACTTAACACTGGCATTAATGACTACATGTACACGTGCTTGAAGTAAGGACTTTTAAAATAATTTCAAAGCAAAAGAATACAGTTTGAAAAAAAGAAACACAAAATATTAGGGGTGTTCAAACATGCAAAGGAATACTGCATATTTCTATCTCTTGACATGTATCCATTAATGTCAACAGACAACTTAAAACAAAACCCAAATCATTATACAAATGAAAGAAAAAGAGTACTAATGAAAGAAATCTAATCAAATATACAAATTAAGGCTGCAAAGAATACACCGATTCACATTAGTGATCTCACATGATTTCAATGGCCCTTTCACTCATTTGTGAGGCTACAAAAACACTTGTCACTGTGGCTTGCCTTTTAAAAGCTTTTGTAGCTTAAATGGAGCTCACTGAAGCTTCTCACTATGGTTTAATATGATGCATCATGCTTGTTGTGCTATTCATGTGGTTCAATACCTGCTTAGAATATTTGTACATGGTTTTTGTCTTACGGGCTATCTTTTCATTTTTTCAGAAGCCGAAATGCTGTCATGCCTCTGACCTTAACAAAGATAAGGCATCTTCAACTTTTTAGTCTTCACAAGTCAAGCATTCATTCAGTAGAGACCATGAAATCAGGAGCTGAAAACTTTCATACGCATACTCATAGAGCAATAGGATGAATCTGATGTTCAGCATCTCTCTCAAGAACACTCGACCTGGATTAGAAATACTAAATATATAAGTATATTGGTAAAGCTTTATTTTCTGATATTTACATAGTAAATATCAAAAAATACTTCAATACTTGAACTTCATAACACTTGACCACTTGAACACTTGATAAAGGGTAAAAAAAAGGATATGGTTTTGTCATTTAAATCCTTTTTCTTCATGCAGAAACATGCATAGTTTAAGCCAGAAAGAAACTCAGTGTTGTTTTAAAACATTCTCTTCTCTGCATCTCCAGTGTATCACATTTAACTAACGCCAAGGAAGTTATGTTTTTACAGGTGTTTGTTTGTTTCAGTCTGAAAGCAAATACTTCCAGATGGACTTCAATTAACTTTGAAGGACAGGTAAGGAATGCGCCAAGAACGTATTCAACTATGATGCAGATCCTAATCCAAGGGTAGACAAACAGTTTAAGTGAATTAATAAATTATCATTAAGTTTTGAAACTGGCGTATTTAACATGAGGACTTGCTACCTTGTGCAAAAATTATGATAATCTAACCAACAGACAATCAAGTCTACTGTTTGGAGATAACAATCAATCTCTGTTTTTGTTTCCTAAGAAAATGTGTTTGCCACCTAACAGGGCACAACGTTATTAACAATGACAAGAGAACAACAGAGGCCATTTCAAGTTTCAATTGTTTCTTGGTAACTTCCAGGTTATGAAACATTCCACATTTAAGCATGTTAATTGGTAACAGATAACACTACCATGAATGGGTATAAAAGGAGCACTACTGAAGGACTCAGTCATTCACAAGGAGTGATGGCATGAGGTTCTGCAATTTGCAAAAGATTGGGTGAGAAAATAGTCAAAAAGCTGATGGACATTGGGCCTCATTCTGCAACATTACCTCGAATTTCTGATAAGAGAAAAAACAAGTTAAGAATTAAAGATCTACCACAGATTTTAAAAATAACTTCTTCTCTGAAAAGCTATTAAGCCTGGGATGTATTTGATACAGATTGCAAATTTGTAAAACTCCATAAAGAGGCACTTGAAATTCAAAAAGCACATTTTATTAACCTGACTATAAAAAAATTAAATGTAAAGTCCCTACTACCCAGAAGACTGCAAAGGTGATCCCAGTCTTTGAGGCTAGTGATAAGACCAAGCCACAGTACTACTGATGGAAAAGTATTTTACCAATAATATCAAAAGTCGCGAAGAAATGGGTTGCCTTGCAGTTGAGATTGAACATTTTAACAATGGTCACATCCCTCTCTAACCCATGCAGTTTGCATTTTGCAAACCATACTCCACTGAAACAGCCACCTGTTATTCTGTTGAGAACATTAAAGTTTAATAGAGCAGGGTGGTGTATTCAACTTAATAGAAAAACATGGGATGTTTGTTCTTCTCTCAACAACAACAAGGATGTCAGCAACGTTCTGTCCTAGTCAGTGGTGAGACATTTTATGTGGTGGAATGTTTTAAGTGGTGAGGTAAGTGGTAAGGTGGTGAGGTATTTGTTTCAAATCTTACATTTATGGAACATGTCAAATAAATTTCTAACATAATTACCTCTAGTATATTATAATAGTGTAACCTGAGTCAGCAAAGCTTATATTCATGTAATGGTATTTTCTCACATAACCTACCAGCTGTTATACAACCTGGTCACACACAAGAAGCTCTTTAAAACCCATCAAGTCTATCGTCAAGAAAGCAGTCAAAATTCTCGATATAACAAATACATTTTTATGATATCATAAATAATTTGGGACAATGACAGTTATCAAAACTTTGTTGACATTTGTTTTGTTTGTAAGGTTTTCAATGGGATTGATCCACCACCATTAAACAATTATAAATTGTTATATTTGTTTTCTCCCTCTTTGCAAAGATCATTAAAAGTCCTGCTTGTGCTCTAACGATCCTGAGTCTTAACTGAACATTCTAACCAATATATAAATTTCCACAACAGGGGACAGAGCCAATTTTTTCTGTTAACATAAGTAATGCCCAGTATAAACTACATAAGGGCAGGCACATGCTGTACCATGTGCAAATCAGCTTATGAATGGTAGATTATGAAAAAGTAATGCAGTGCTTAAAACTCATATTCCCTCACCATCTCAAGTCATTTAAACAACTTTGATTTAATTGACCTCTATTTTAGATAATATTAACTAAAACCTTGAAAGGATTAATGAAACATTTTTAAAGTCAAAATTATGAAACATGAAGAGCGGCTTAAATGATGTTCTATTTTTTTTGTTTTTGTTCACTACAATTTTAATGTTCAACTTTATGTAAAACCCTTATCATAGTTCAAGTGGCTTTACAGGCCCACCGGCATATAGAACCATAAGTGCTCTGCTAGTGGAAAGAAATGTCTTCTTCACATATTCTGCAGTGTACAGCATGCCACTGTTATAAAACATGCTCTTTCTGGGGTGTATAGCAACTTTCCAACCACAGAATTAAGGCACCCTCCATTAACTACTTCAAGCAGCACTCAAGGCACATTGTGTGCCATGGCAGCACCCTCTACTCATTCATCCCCTTTCTGAGTTGTTTGATACAGAGAGAAAGTGTATAGGCATGGTTTCCACTTTGTACTGCCACTTTCTTGAAGCTTCATACAGAACTCTCCCCTTGGACAGGGCCTTTAGAAGAGATGTCACAGAATTGGCACAGGAATTTCACTGGGACTTTGTATAGGCAAATATTAAGTAGGCCTCCCGAAACCCTGATCACCAGCAGATTCACTATAATTTTGTGCACAAGACCTTCTGTACATGACCCCTCATAAACTCTATCTCATGAGAGCCATCAATGATGCAACGTGTACTCTGTGCTCTTTAAAACCTCATGACACAATTATTCACATTTTTTCGGAATTTCCACCAATTTCCCAATTTTGGCATGCCATTGATTCCAAAGAATTGTGACTTCAGAAACAGTTGTGGCAACCTTACCTGTGCTGTTATTGAATGATTTCTCATCACTAAGAGCTCCAAAAATCAGAAGCATAGAGAACCGGATGAAGTGACCAATGCCAAGAAAATGAAAGCACAACATTACAAATCATCACATATTCTAAAT
This sequence comes from Mola mola, assembly GCA_001698575.1. NCBI lineage: Eukaryota > Metazoa > Chordata > Actinopteri > Tetraodontiformes > Molidae > Mola > Mola mola. The sequence goes on from KV751390.1 coordinate 2,478,352, forward strand.
ATAAGACAGTGGGTTTTGCCTTTTCTTGATGTTGTTTATTTGGAGCTTTCAACAGCTTGTATATATGGATAGTTGAATTTGAAAATGTGACTCTCTGCTGTTCAAACACTGAAAGTTCTCTTGTAATACATAACTCAGTATCCTTGATCTCCCAGTTTATACACTAGTTTCAGTAAATCCCCTGTTTTTCTTTCCCTTGTGAAATCAGACAAAACTCTTGATTTCTCCATGGAAATGACCATTAACAACATGTGTTTATAGTTTATTTGTTTCCAAAATATCAAAAGACAAAATGTCCACTATGTTTGATTAGGATATTTTATTGAGGCACCGAGTTGAAACAAAAAAAGGTAAAAATGACACGGCCAAAATGATTAGCCCCCTGGCCATTAATAGTAAATAGTGTACCCTTTCTGAGCCGCAACTGACAACATCTTAGATTAGTTCTTTACAAGGTTGGCATATGTCTCTTGAGGGATTTTGGCCCATTCTTCCATTGCAAATTGTTCCAGCTGGACCAAATTGCATGGTTTCAGAACATGGACATTCACTCTGAGCACCCGCCAAAGATTCTCAATAGGATTGAGATCTGGGGTCTATGCAGGCCACTCCAGGACCTTGGTTTTGGTGTCCTTTAAGAAGTCTTGGACCAATTTTGACGTATGCTTTGGGTCATCGTCTTGTTGGAAGACCCAGCAATGACCTAAGCCTAGACTAAGAGCAGATTTCTTCATATTAGCCCTCAAAATGTCAATATAATTTTCTTTTTTCATGATGCTATGCACCCAAACAAGGCTCCCTATGCCTGAGGCTGCAAAACAGCCCCACAGCATGAATACTCCCACCACCATGTTTAATTGTGAGAACCGTGCTCTTGGGTTGAAATCCTCTTCGTTTCTTTGCAAAACATAAGCAAAATCCACGTGCCCAAACAACTCGTTTCGTCTCATCAGTCCAAATGACAGACTTCCAGCACTCATTTTTACCTTTCAAATACTCACGGGCAAACCTCAGTCTTGCTCTGATGTGCCCCTCTTTGAGTAAAGGGGTTCTTCTGAGACGATGGCCCTGAAGCCCCTCACAATGAAGAGCCCTCACAACAATGCTCCTTGAATCATCAACTCCAGAAGAGGCCAGGTCAACAACAAATATCTTGGCAGAGTTCCAGGGCTTCTTGCTTAAATCTCTGATATCTTTTCCTTTCCAGAGTTCTTGAAATCTTGCGTTTTTGACCACATCCAGGTTTGTTTCTTAGAGAATTAGAATAGCAATGATGCAACATACAGATGTTCTAGACACTGTAAAACTCTTAGGCACGGCAGTATAGCCTTACCCCTTATTATGAGCCTCCACTATCTTCTTTCTGAGCTCAAGACTGATTTCCTTTGTCTTTGGTATGGCGAGTAACAGTCCCTCTCAACAATGTCTTCAAGTGCCCTGTTCCTTGGAGTCCCTTAAGTAAAGTTCAATGCTGATTGAATGCTCAGGTGATATTCGGATGCGGTTTGAAAGTTGATTGGATGTTGGAGTGTTTTGAAAGCAAAATATCCCATGGGGGCTAATATTTTTGACCACCCCATTTTTCACTATATTTGACATAAAGTAGGCGTTAAAATGTATTTTACGTTCCAAAATGTACCAAAAGCTACTAAATAAGACTGGTGAATGTTTGATTATATCAAGTTATGCAAACATTGGGCAGAAGTTTAGGAAAATGTTTCATGATTCCGGGGAGGCTAATAATTTACCAGGATGCACTATGGGAAGAAGGCAAGTCCACAGAGGCAGGGTGATACTTTGGGCAATGTTCTGCTGGGAAATCTTGGGTCCTGCCATCTATATAGATGTTACTTTGACACGTACAACCTATCTAAGCATTGTTGTAGACCATGTAGACACTTTCAGGGAAACAGTATTCCCTGATGGGTGTGGCCTTTTTCAGTAGGATAATATGCCGTGAAACAAAGCAAAAATGGTTCAGGAATGGATTGAGGAGCACAACAACGAGTTTGAAGCATTGACTTGGCCTCCAAATTGCCCAGATCTCTTCAAGGGTCTAGTGGAGTCCATGCCTCGACGGGTCAAGGCTGTTTTGGGAGCAAAAGGGGAACTAACACAATATTGGGCAGGTGATCATAATTTTATGCCAGATCAGTGTATATGTATAAATTATGTATGAACTCCTTTACTGCATGTAGATTTTGCTTAAGGCCATAGATTGATACCTTTGGAGAGGGAATATTGCCAAGGACCCACATCCAATACTTGACAACCTCTTCTTGGCTCTGTAAAGCCGTTGTTCTTGAATCATAAGAACCAGAGTAAATTTTTAGATTCTCCCTAACGACGAAACTATGAAATGCGTGTTTGCTGTCTGTGGTGAAAGCAACACATTCACATCAAAAATGCATCATACCCAGATCTGACTTGGCTTGCAGGTGGGGGTACCAGCATTCTCCTTCGTCTTTCAACTATCTCTGCATGATTTCATTCAAAGATTTCTTGCATGAAGGTGAGAAATGCTCCATCATCTCAGCTTTCTTTTCAGGAGTGCAACACAGAGAATTAAAGCAACTCAAAGCAATTAACCTGTTGTTAGGAGGGCAGCCATGAAATGCAGAAAGGGATCAGGTCTACCCAGCTGTTTTATTCATTGATAAACATCTCATTATGAATTACCTCAATACACAGCTTGTCCTCAATAGAGGGAGAAATGTTGTTGTAGTCTTCTGTGCATTGGAAGATTGTACTTCCCAATGAGTCATATTCAGTGTATCGAGCTGAGACAACAGCAAGCAGTAAGCATTGCAGACCATGGAAACAGCGAGACCTTTGAGGATTAGCAGTGGGTATCTCCTTCAAAGTGAGATGGTTCGGACAGGGTGTAAAAAGAGAATGCTGACCGTTCTCGAGAACATGAGTATTGAAGATACTTGCCTCATTGGGGTTGAGAGTTGTGCTTCCTCAATGATGACATAGCCATGATCAAAGCGTTCAGCATATGATGCGTTGCTGAGTCCATTGTGTTGGTCTTTAATCTTGTGGACCTGTAAGATTTCACACCCAGGGCCAGGGAGAAGCAGGACTTGAGCCTTAGGGTCAGGTGGAGGAATGTGTTTAGCAACAAAGTGTCGATGAATGTGGTACTTTGCAACTTTTTGAGTAGGTATCTCTGATCTGTCTCCAGTGATGGAGTTGAACTCTTTAAGCGTTGGTAGATTTATGCTGAAAATGCAATCCAAAATCAACTCTCTCCAAGAGGTTGAAAGAGTCAGGAGGAGAAGCTTGTTTGTGTGATGACCTCATGGGATTGGAGCTGTGAGAATTGATATCAGGATCTGATTTCATAAACTGGGTGGTCACATGCCATGGTTGAGTCCCTTTGTGACCACCTTTGGAGTTGGAGATGCCTGAACCAGCAGGCTTATATTGCTGAGACTGATGATATGCTGGGTTGGACAATGCAGGCTCCGAAGCAGAGTTGATGCTCAACAAACTCACTGGTTCTAAACTTCAGCTTCAACTTGCTGCTGCAGTCTACTTGTTTTAGCACAACGAGGGTATTCTGGCCTTTTCTATAAATTAGTGTTCTTTCTGAACAAAGGCTGTGCAGGCATGTGCAGCTGACACTTTAGGGGTTTTTTTGGCTATAGTTAAGCTAACTGAAGACCTAGAACCTGAGCTGGAGCCGCCAGCTACAGGCCCAACAGAAAAGCTTTCATCTGCTGGTGAAGGCGTATGCTGTTCTTTCGTCTGTGGAGTATTTTCTATTTTGTAACTTTGTGGAGAAATCTGGTTGGCTCAGTTGAAGCTACTACTGACTACTACTTCAGTTGTTCACAAGGAAGACTGCAGCGTGGAAGTAATCATATTGTCGTTTTTTCATTATTCTGGCACCTGAGTAGATAGCAGGGCACACGTCAATAGTTAGTTAAACACTTGTAACTTGTACGTACATTTAATAACATTTCCATTCCATTAAACAATAGTACATAAACAAAGAAGTATAAACTGAAACAATTTCTATACATAAAAATGAACCAATCCACTCACAAAGGAAGCCTATCAAAGGTCTACGTAGCTGAATAGAGCTGGATGAAACAAAAACTCCCACATAATGATGTTCACCATGTGGTCTGAGAGGAAAATGGCCCACATGAGATCATGTGACTACAATGTGGCTTTAAGCAGCCAGTCAGAACTCAATCAACAAAACAATCTAATAATGCAGCATTTTAATCAATGGCCTATAGGAGTCACTACAATAAGACAAAAAAAAAAAAGAATGACCAAATGTAATATTACAGCGTTTGTTGTATCCAAAAAACAAAGGGAGGGAATTGAAATATTGAACAATTTTATCGTGGCAGTTAATTAAATTAAACAAATGTTAATATAAGACAGTGAAGAGTGTCATACGGTCCTTGGATAACCTTTAGTTGTGTAAAGCAAGTTAGCAAGGGTGATTGATGGTATAATTAGGTTAATATGAAAATCGACAAAAAAATAATCAGGTTGATGTAGATTTTAAAAGAATGGGAGGTCATCTTGTTTGGTTGGGTATTTTGGGAGAGGAAGTAAAAAGTACTAAGCTATGAGGGTGAATATTAGCAAAAAGATTGACTGAATTTGTAACACAACAGTTCTGTTAGGGAAGTAGAGATCAAGTTGTTCTAATACACCTTTCAAACTGGCAAAACAAAATCAACCTGCACTACGACCTGACAATAATGTAAGGTCCCAATGAACTTTGATCGCTAACATTTAACCAATCACCCTCAAGTCCTATTGTAGGTTTGTGTCAAATTTGACAAAAATCATTCTATGCTGTCTTGAGATATTGTGCTCACAAGATTTCATGTCACAATGACCAAAGCAAATTGTCAAGTGTCTTTGCTTTTGTTCCTTCGCAAATGTGGCACACATAAGGCTGCAGTGACCTTGACATTTGGCCTAATCTAATCCAGTTCATCCTTGAGTGCACATTTGTGCAAAGTCTGAAGAAGATCCTTCAAAGCATTCTTAAGGTACTGTATTCACAAGAATGGCCCACATGAGGCTGCAGTGACCTTGACCCTTGGCCTAAAACCTCCAATATCTATTCAGTTCTTCCCAGAGTCAGAGTGAACATTGTTGTAAAGAGACAGATAACCCCCAAAAAATAATGGGTCCGTCCCCCTCAATATCACTGGCGCAAAACCATGTAAAGTACTTCAACAGATTAGACTTAGACTTTAAGAATATACATACAGAAAGCAAAAGAAAACAAAAAACTCTTTAAGCTGCAGTTAATACGTTTGAGAGGAAAGAGAACTCTACTGTGACAAATAATGACAAGTTATTTTCATAAAAATTACCTACTACAGCTTTAATCCCATCATTTTTAACGCTAATCTAGCAGAACAGTTTGCATGTAAAATCAATTAAACCATTAAAATAGTTACAAACGCACAGGCAACACAAAATACAGGAAAGCAAAAAACTAGAGTGAAAACCCTGATCTGCCTAGGCTACAATGGATCTAAAATGTGGTCATATACTTTGATGTCATGTTGTTGTTTTCTGTACATTTGACATGTCTGTTGAAAAATTGATCTCTTCTCTGTGGATTATCCTTATGTTTCTCATTTTTCCCTGTTCTAGTCTTTTTAATATTTTCTTCACCTTGTTCGAGGGTCAGAAGTTGTCACATTTGTACTGTCTGGAAAAGCCCTGCGAGACAAATTGTAATTTTGGGCTAGACATAAAAAATTTTATTTTGTTTTTGAGACTAAAAAGTATGAAACATAGATAAATTTTGTCAGATGTTTTTCTACATTTATTTTGAAATTGCAAACTATAAATTAAAGCTGCAATCAGTGTTGCACGGGCACTAGCACCCCTGCGCCTGTTTCACTATCAGGCAACCACAGACCCCTCGACAGAGACTGACAATTCATCCTGACAACAGAGCTCGATGAAAGTTACAATTTTCATAATCATCTAGCATCTTCCAGAATCGCATTTAAAGTGGATTGAGTCAATCTATTTGGAGTGTCACTTCATAGTATAAAGCATGTCATTGTCTGTAACCAGAGGTCAGCCATTCTAATTGGTAAACAAAATACAGCAAAACATTCAGTAGAACAGTGCCATAGCATTAAATGATGGTATTTACAGTGGGGAAATAATTATTTGATCCCCTGCTAAATTTGTAAATTTGCCTACTTACAAAGAAATTAGCAGACTCAAATTTTTATGGTTCTTTACTGATTTTGGCAAAAGACAGAATATCAATCAAAAATGCATACAAAAACACACAATATAAAAGTTATAAAATGTTGTGCATTTTATTAATGAAACAAGTATTCGATCCCCAAGCAAAACATAAGTTAGTACTTGGTAGAGAAACCCTTGTTGGCAAGCACAGCATGAGACATTTCTTGTAGTTGGTCACCAGGTTTGCACACAAAGGGATTTTGTCCCATTCCTCTTTACAGAAAGTCTCTAAATCCACTACATGACCTTAATATGCTTCTTGTTGAGCCACTCCTTTGTTGCCCTGGCAGTATGTTTTGCGTCATTGTCATGCTGGAAGACCCACCTTCAGTGTTCTTGCTGAGAAAAGGAGGTTTTCATTCAAGATTTTAACGTACATGGCTCTGTTCATTGGCCCCTTAACATGGTGAAGTCACCCTGTGCCCTTTGCACAAAAACAGCCCCAAAACATAATGTTTCCACCTCCATGCTTGACTGTGGGAATGATGTTCTTCTGATTCCGAAAGCAGGTGAACTTAATACACATGACGAGTTAAGATCAGGAGTAGCTGTGTGACACATAGGCACCATCCAATCTGTGCGAGCCAGAATTCTGCATGAGTTGTTGGGGATCAAATACTTATTTCACTCAATAAAATGCACAACTTTTATAACTTTTATATTGTGAGGTTTTTATGCGTATTCGACTGATATTATGTCTATTGCCATAATCAGTAAACAACCATAAAAATTTGAGTCCGCTTTCTTTGTAAGTAGGCAAACAGACAAATTTTGCAGGACATCAAATAATTATTTCCCCCACTGTTTATGCTGGTGCTAATGCAGATTTTGCTTTTCCTCCCATGTAGCCTCAAAAAGAAAAAGGAGTAATGGTATTCCAGGTTTACGGACATGGAATTTGTGAGTTGTCGTGAAATGAACATGAAATTAATAGTATTTTCTTTCACTAAAGTCATTTCTAAAAGTTTGAACCAACTTTCAAAACAGTTTAGTGGTTCCTAAATTCCTAAAATGCAGCAAGTTTATACCTGACAAAAGTAAACAGTCATACAATTACAAACAAAGATTAAATATGGCTTGCTAATGATCTGCCACACTTAGAACTGCCCCCCCTCAGTCATCCCTTCATGCGATCACTGGTTAAGGGAGGGGTAGGAGGACAGAAGTAGATTGGGAAAATACAGTACATAGAAAATATAGTGAGAATTTTAAAATTAATAAAAATTCAACCATTGGTAAGAGAAATCTGAAAAACATCACACTTTACTCTGATGGTTTTAAAGTATACTGTGGGAAATTTTGGTGAACCATCCATTGAAAGTAGATAAAATAGAGTATTCACAAACCGTTTAGCCCAAACTGAACCAAAGTTTAGACACTTGATACCTATATAGGAAGGGATGTCAGTGGTATGTTTCATGGCATTTGGAGAAAATGTTTCAGATATATAATTATTTTTCATGTGTTGATAAATATAGAGTGACTTAATTCTGAATAAACCATAAGTTGCAGTGTATACATTTTTTTTCATGTCAGGAAGATGCACGCAGAAAATTTCAGCTCTTTTGAACATACCTGTGATTTTTTTATGAGTTTTTCAAATTGTGCAAGAAATATATAAAGTGCACTTCCTGTTACTAGTAGGTGGCACATTTACATTTTTTCAACACCTGTTTTGTTTAGGTTTGTTTTGTTTCTTATTAATTTGAGAAGTTTCAGATGGATTTCGCAATTGTGATTTAAATGTGTTCGTTTTCATGTTGAAAAGTGCCACAACGCCAATATGTGATGTGTTGCTATGGCATCACTGCAAGTAAAGAAAAGATTTTTAACAAATGTTTAACTCCAAGGTCTTGTCTTTAACCTAAACAAGTTTGAAGTCATTTGGACAAACACCTTAGGAGGAGTTTCTGGCAGAAAATGGCAACAAAAAACCCAAGACTTAAGCTTTGATTTGAATGGCGGACTTCCTGTTGAATATAGGTCATGGCTCCAAGAGACTTACATCTTCAGATGGTATACATGTCCACCAATTTTCATAACTGTACATCAAAAGCACTGTGGGGGGCTGCTTTGAAATTTTTTATGGAGCGCTGTGGACTCATTTTGCCATGCCCATGGGAAAGACCTCTGTCAGATCTTCAGGGATGGACTCTTAACCATCCTGGGAAATTTGGCACTGCCAGCCTCCTCACAAACTACCATTCCTGTTGTCACATCACCCCCCCATCCATCAGAATCTCCACTGGTTCCCTGTTAAACAAGGTACCCAATTCAAAGTCCTCCTCCTCACCTTTAAAGCACTCTATAACCAGGCCCCATTCTATCTCACTGACCTGCTCCAGCACTAGACACGCTTCCTTTGGAGCACTGTGGACTCATTTTGCCACGCCCATGCATGTGACTGCTGTTAAACCTTCAGGGCTGGACTTTTAACCATTTTGGAAAGTCTGCCATTGATTTGACTCAGTGGAGTTATAGGAATTTTGGTTGTCATTTTGAAACATTGTAATCATTACACTGTCACAGGAAATCAGTTCGACAAAAGTCACAATATTAAAACCAGTGAA
>KV751390.1:2487277-2549908 GCA_001698575.1 Mola mola
CTTTATCTGGTGACACACCTAAGAGGAGTACATCAAAGTGTAAAATTTTTGTAACTTTTCGCCCCTGACGTGAGGATTGTCTTGCATACTTCGTGCTCGGGCCTTAATAATAATAATAACTCTTTCAATTCAAATTGGGTCCACATAGGGTTTGTAATCGGGCCCTCATTAAGGTGTAAAGCAATAAGAAAAACGTGGTTGCATTGGGAGAAACTAACAAGTTACCTGTGAAACAGTAACTGTGTAACTGTAACAGTGTCCAAAATACTTCCTTACAGTCAAATTTAGCTGGGAGCTGCCAGTAGGAGGCAGATTATGCCAAATTCAGATTACACAATTTTCAAAGGCTTAAATTCGCCTATGGAAACATTTCATTCGTCATTTTTTGTTAAACTTTTTGTGTTATCATAACCAAACATAGTTTAGAGACCAGACAAGTCGGGCATTTTTCATGGTGAAGGACTGTATAGTCTGTGACCCCTGTCAGCAGTCAGTTCAATAGTTTGAAATGAAAACTACTGCAATAACCGCATTCACAAGACAGCAAGTATGGCCTGTACAGCGATCCACACTCCTTCTGCACCAGGAGCACGGCATATGGCTGCTCCCCTCTATGACCCATAGAGGCCATTCCAGAGCATACAAAAAAGCGAGACGGATCAAATATGGGGGTTGCCTACATGTGGTTTTTGAAAATGCTAAATATAAAATAACCAACACTGTGAGAGCTCACTTTATGTTTTTTAATTATTCAAAATGAGGGACAGCATTCAGACCCCATGGAAAGTCATGGACCATAAAGACAAAGCTGAGAAAGGATTTCATAATTCAAAAATATTAATCACGAGAGACATCAGATATACTATGATAAATATTAAAGACAATAATCAAAAAGTAAAGAAAAAACAGCACAAAAGTGGCATAACTAGAAAGGGGATATCCCCCTAAAGAGGAATATATATTGAGGCAACATTTCAGGAATTGCAGCAATTTCTGGAGAGTCCTGGTTGCTCCCAACATGACAACAATCTTCCGAATATTGGGGTAGCATTTTTAATCAAAAGAATACACCCAATCTCCCAAGCCATGTAGAATGAAGTGTGATGGCCCGATGAGACTTAAGTTGATCTGTGGCGACCTTGACTAAGTTGGTAGAGCAATTTGCAGTCACTATGTCAAAGCGATGCTAGGCAAGACACTGAATCCCAAGTGGCTACTGTTGCTGCGATATTGATGTGTGAATATGCATGAAAAATTTCCTAACTCCCAATTTAGATGATATTACACTTCCAACCTAAAGAATGTGCGTAGGGACCTATGAAATCCGTTTTCTTTTTTCCCAAATTCTGATTTTTTTACATTTGAATTTACTGTACTTTGTACGCATGTGGTCTTAGCACATATCTTTACATTTCCAGTTGACAGTACATTGGCAGAATTTGCAAAACATTTTATCACCTTGAATATAGAAGTCTGAAAACTGTTCGGCTCTGTATTCTGAAGTGACAAGTTTCATGGCTATTTTTGCTGTTTTAGCCGCAGTCTCGAGTGGACGATGCAACATGACTACATTGTTTGGAGCAGGGCAGGAAGGTTTTTGTAAAGTGATTATGGATGGTCCCACACATTAAAGAGCCCCATGGAATATTCTCCCCCGATAAATGTTCCTCTTTCTCCCGAAAACAGAGTTAAATTATGGTCAATTCTATGGTATTCTTTGTTTAACGGTATATTCAATTTTTATTGGCCAATTATGCGATTTTGTGATGGCAGATATTAATCAGCCCTATGTGCGTGCCCTGTGTGTGAATGTGCCAACCGTAAAACACTTTAAGTCAAATAGACCTGAAAGGGACTCTATAAATGCAAGACGATTTGCAAGTCGAATTTTTTGGCCATAATACTAATAAGTTATGTTTGGTACAAGAAAAAAAACAGCAAATGAACAACAGAAGACCATGCCCATGGATGAGAATGGACCAAGAACAACACCATTTTCCTGTCCCAATAAAATACAGATTCTGATACCGGGGCTTTGGGTATCAGCCGATACCAGTGTGCTTTTATATATATCTTCTCCATCGCTGTTTCCACGTGGCTTGAAATGTTGTGCAAAATAACATGAAAGTTGGACTTGGGGATATTCAACTTTATCCACATCTCTGCAATTTTTTCAAATATTGACATGCCAGTATGCAAACCAAATAACTGACATGCTTACAGCACCGTAGCTTACATGACATGTGTTCCCCCAATGTATTGTGAATTTTGGGACCGCAGGGTCCTAAATGTATTTGCGACCTGGCAAACAGAAGCGTGGCTCCAAATGCTCGAATAAGTGGCAAAATCCCAAGTTTTTGAGGAATGACAGGCTGATCATCCAGGACAACTAACTCAATCAATTTTCAATTGACCTTGTTTTTTTTCATTTTCTGTCATTGGGAATTTTTCTCAGAATGTAGTTTCCAAAGTTTGCTGTTGAGAGTCGTCATCCTTGCCCCTCCTTTTGTTTGTGAAGTCATCATACTCTTTTTCGTAATGCATCTTCAAATATTTTAGAAGTTTGTTTAGGTTTAAAATTGTTGATACTCTCGCCACACCTGGAAAGTAAAGCCTTGCATACTGTGCATGTCACTATTTTACTAAATATTATCGGGTAAAATACCTCCAAATAATTGATATGTGCATCAGGATTTGTACGTGGCTGGATGTCAGTTGCGGCTAGACACTAAAGTCCGTAGAATCAGTACTCATCGAACAACTCTTAAAGAGCCCATTACATTTCGGTGTGGATACAGATCAATAAATGTATCCATGAATTTTTAATTTAAAGGAACAGTCAAAGGAAAGGTTTGTTTTCCTAGTGCTTCTACACTAGCAGAAAAGTTTACACTAGTCTGCACTAGTGTGAAACGCACAAAACTGCAAATGGTTTTTAGGAGAACAACAATGATTAGCAGAAAGACAAGTGTACTAGGAATTAAAAATTGTCCTTACTTAGTTCATTGAGGCTCTGAGCTGCCTTGGTAATCTCCCTGCTGCCTCCCTGTAGCTGACCCTGGAGCCTCTTGCTGAGGTACAAGATACGAATGATCCTCCGCATCAGATCACAAGCCACCTATGGAAGGAAGAAAGGGAGAGATAAAGATGGTGAGATAGGTGAATCATTTTCTATATAAAGTATGCATAGAGTATGTAACTAATAACTTAAGTGTGGATACACATGGTTTTATTAAAGTAATAGGAAAGCAGAAAGATAAAATATCCCTTCAAAAACAATTCAAGATTAAATAATACATTAAACTTGCTTTGACTGCACAAGCGTGGTGACCATTTTTGTTAGAAAAGATGAGCTCTCTGGGGGCGCTCGTGCGTTGTAATGGAGTAGACATGCTCAACTGGAGCTCCGTGTTGTAAACCTCCATTTTGCTGTTTAATGACTGCACATCTTCTGTTTTTCAACACCGCTGATTAACTAAACTGTATTGTAATCTGTCGGGGTAATCTTTACGCCATGCTGGCAAAAGAAGAAAGAAAAAAACGGCTTCATCAGCAAGCGCCACCGATGTTAGCAACCAGGCTATATTAGCAGCGATTGCCAAACAAGGAGCCGAATTGGCCGAACTTGTTGACAATTTAAAGAAATATATGGAGGGACGTCTTGACACGATTGACGCATCCCTGTCCGCTCTTCAGAAAGAGCACCAGGAAATTAAAAAACGTCTGGATTAAACAGATCAAGCACTCTCCGCTGCCGACACTCATATCAAGGCGCTGGAAGTTATGTGCCCAGGACTTCAAGAGGCTAATGGCACCCTTAGGGCTAAAATGAATGATCTAGAAGGGCGTTCTCAACGGCATAACATCAGGATTGTGGGTATTAAAGAGGGTGAGGAAGCTGGCCGCCCTACTGAATTTGTCTCTCAGCTGATCCCAGAGCGGTTGCGTCGAGACACTTTCACCAAGTCCGTCAAGATAGACCGAGCCCACCGAAGCCTGAGACCCAAGCTGCAGGCTAATGAGCGCCCTCAAGTCCCGATTGCCAAAGTCCACAACGAAAGTGACGTGAGAACCATCTTTCAGCTAAGCCACGACAAAGCACCACTGCACTAAAACGGAGAGAGGGCGTTCATATTTCCTGACTACACAGCGGAGGTTGCGTCCCAGCGGCAAGCCTTCAGTACCGTGAGGAAAAAGCTCACAGATGTTGGCGCCAAGTGTACCTTACGTTTTCCTGCTAAACTCCAGGTCGTCCACAACAGCATGAAGAAAGTTTCTGACGCTCCAGCTGATGCTGAACGGTTTGCTAAATCTTCAGTGGGACAATCTGACTGATATGAACATATGATGTGCCACTGTGGCATTTGCCTTCATATTGTGTAAGTAGTGTTTAGAAATGATGCTTGTCACTTTACCTGTATGATAAATGCACGCTCGCTCAGGTGCAGTTCAGTTTATCTTTAATTTTGTTTCTACTTGGAGGAGCACGGGGCTATTGGTATAGGTTAGCTCTATTCAGTCCTCGTAGGTTCTGTTACCCAGCAGCTTCCTTTACAGCAATAATGATGTGCCGCTTAGTTCCTCTGTTGCGGCTTAGGGTGTGTTCCAGGGTTTGTGTTTTTTTGTCTGTCTTTGTTCTGCCAATTCTACATATGTCACATGTCAGCCTTTACTTTCTGTTGACTTTTTCTTTTAAATGCAGGATAGGAACCAAAGTAGGTCGGGAATGATCCCGATCACTTTTGTCTCTTGAAATTGTAGAGGTCTGGGTAAGGCTCTTAAGAGGGGAAAGGTATTTGCACACCTCAAGTCATTGTCATCTGATCTTATCTTTCTACAAGAAACCCACATTCGGCGAGCAGAGCAGAGGCGCTTGAGATTAGTATGGGTGTCACAAGTGTACCAGTCCACATTCTCTTCCAGGGCGAGGGGGGTCGCCATTCTTATTCGCAAAATTGTTCCATTTATATTCAAAGCTATGACTGCAGACCCAGGTGAGTGATATGTTCTTGTCAATGGTTCCATTAACTCAATCCCTGTGACTCTTTTAAATATCTACGGCCCTAATTTTGACTGTCTGGATTTTTATTGTAAGGCCTTTAATCTTGTTGCTGACCATAATGACTCCAATATAATTATTGGTGGAGACTTTAATTGTTATTCCAATTCACTGTTAGACAGGTCTTCAACTAAGGTAGCTGCAAAACTAAATTCAGTTCCATTACTTAATCTTCTGAAATTGCTAGACTTGGTTGACATTTGGAGACTTCAGCACCCTCTCGAGAGACAATACTCTTTTTTTTTTCTCCAGTTCATCACAGTTTCTCTAGAATTGATTATTTTTTTAGTCGACTCAAAGTTAATCCCAAATACAATTAGTTCATTGTATCATAGAGTTTAATATCGGACCATGCTCGACTCTCAATTCAAATTAACTTTAATCTCACTACGTGTCAATACAATTGGACATTTAACCCGTTGTTAAACTCAGAGGAGAGTTTCTGTGACTACATTTCAGCAAAGATTGCAGATTTTCTCCTTATTAATAATAATGGTGTAGTTTTAGATTCAACTCTCTGGGAGTCCTTCAAGGCTGTTTTGCAGGGCAACATTGCAGGGCACCAATCGTTTAGTAAAAAAGCCAAGTTGAGACGTTCAGCAGAAATTGAAGTGCAGTTGTCTATCTTAGAGGAATCATATCATAATTCTAATTTTGAAGATGACAACGCTATTTTGAAATTGAAATATGACTATAATCATTTTCTCAGACAGTAGGTTGGCAACTACATGCGACAAAGATCAAACAGAGATGTTTTGAGCTTGGTGATAAACCTGATAAATTGCTGGTTAGGCAGTTAAAAGGTGTTCAAGTGGTCAGGACGATACAGAAAATCTCTTCCCCTGCAGGTCAGCTGATAACCAATCCTAAATTGATAAATGACAGGTTCTTTAGTTTCTACTCTCAATTGTACACATCTAAATCTAATGCAACTGATTTGGACATTGATGGTTTTCTGAACTCACTTGACATCCCGGTCCTCAGCTAGATATGGGAGCTGATATCACCCTTGAAGAAATTGAAGTTGCAATACGTTCTTTTCCCAATGGTAAAGCATGTGGCCCCGATGTATTTGGAATAGAATTCGACAAAGCCCACATAGACATAGTTGCACCCCTTTTGCGCCGTATGGTAAATTGCTCTGTGAAAGACGGCACCTTTCCTAAGACTTTGTATGACACACATGGAGAGGGACAGGGACGAGACAAACGTTACATCATATCGTCTTCTAAGCCTACTGAACAGCGATCAGAAGATTATGGCAAAAGAAATGGCTAAAAGGGTAAATAAGCACATTTGTGTACTAGTTCATCCCGACCAAACTGTTTTCATCCCAAATAGATTTTCTTTCTCCAACACTCAACGCCTATTGAACATTATTTACAGAACTAAATTGGCCCCTTCTGCTGTTGTCTCATTAGACGCACAAAAGGCGTTTGACCAAATTGAATGGAGATATATGTTTGCCACATTTAAAAAAATTGGTTTCAGTAACAAATTTATGATTCTTGAAAATGCTCTATACGTCCCCCAAAACTTGTGTTCTGACTAACCGCAACAGGTCTCACCCTTTCCTGCTTCATCGCGGGACCAGACAGGTATGTTGTCTCTGTCATGCTTTTCGCTTTGGCCATTGCACCCTAGGCCATCTCCATTAGAGCTAATCCTTTAATAGCTGGCATACAACACGGCAGATCTGAGTCCACCATTGGTCTGTATGCGGATGATGTTGTCCTGACTTTGTCTGATGTGAGGACACGTTTGCAAACCAAACCAGTAGCTTCGCTAGCTAGCCAGCCCCCATTAGCCGGTGCGGGTCGACTGAGAGCAGCTCCCGAGCAGTCGGGAAACCAGGGAAGTTGGGTGACTGTTCGAAGGAAGCATAGTCCTAAGCAGAAGCCCACGGTTCACCACCCACCCGTTCACGTTTCCAACAGATTTTCCCCACTCAGTGACGCACCCGCTGAGAAACCAACTCTAGTAATTGGCAGCTCTATTTTGCGAAACGTGACATTTTCCACACCAGCGGCCATAGTCAAATGTATTCCTGGGGCCAGAGCGGGCGACGTGGAATCAAATTTAAAGCTGCTGGCAAAAAGTAAACGTAAATACAGTAAGATTGTAATTCATGTCGGCGGTAATGACGTTCGGCTACGCCAGTCGGAAGTCACTAAAGTTAATGTTGAGTCGGTGTGTGCTTTTGCCAAAACACTGTCGGACTCCGTAGTTTTCTCTGGTCCCCTGCCTAACCTGACCAGTGACGATATGTTTAGCCGCATGTCGTCGTTCAACCGCTGGCTGTCGAGGTGGTGTCCAGCAAACGACGTGGGTTTCATTGATAATTGGCAAACTTTCTGGGGAAGACCTGGTCTAATGAGGAGAGACGGCATCCATCCTACTTGGGATGGAGCTGCTCTCATTTCTAGAAATATGGCCAGATTTATTAGTCAGCCAAATTGACAATTCAGAGTTGAGGCCAGGAAGCAGAGTTGCAGTCTTACACGCTTCTCTGCGCTTCCTTTAGAGTCATCCACCTACAACCCCATAGAGACTGTGTCTGTCCCCCGTCCACATAAATTCACTAAATTCACTAAATCAAATAAGAGTTCACATAGGAACTTAATAAAAATCAACACCACTAATGAGGCAGTTTACAAAGTAAAGAGACTTAAATGTGGACTCTTGAATATCAGATCCCTATCATCTAAAGGTGTATTAATAAATGAGCTTATATCAGATAACAATATTGATTTATTCTGCCTTACTGAAACTTGGCTGTGCCAAGACGAATATGTAAGTCTTAATGAATCCACTCCTCCCAGTCACATTAACACACACATTCCCAGAGACACTGGCAGAGGTGGTGGAGTTGCAGCCATTTTCAATTCTGCCCTATTAATAAACCCTAAGCCCAAACAAAAATTTAGTTCATTTGAAAATCTCATTCTTAGCATTTCCGATCCAACCATGAAAACTCCAATTATGTTTGTTATAGTGTATCGAGCACCTGGACCCTACACTGAATTTTTATCTGAATTTTCAGAGTTTCTCTCAGCTTTGGTCCTCAAAACAGATAAAGTCATTATTGTAGGTGACTTTAATATCCATGTAGACATTGAAAACGACAGCCTTGGTACGGCATTTCTCTCACTATTAGATTCATTCGGCTTCTGTCAGTGTGTACAAGAATCAACACACACTTTTAATCACACCCTTGATCTTGTTCTGACATATGGCATTGAAATTGAGCATTTAAATGTCTCTGCGCAAAATCTGCTTTTATCAGATCATTATCTTCTAACATTTGAATTTCTGCTCATCAACTATAAACCAAGAGTCACTAGTTATTATAGCAGATGCATATCTGAGGACACTGTTGAAAATTTTAAAGAAATTATTCCCTCTGCATTAATTTCAGTGCCATATCCCAAAATAACAGAGGAGTCATATCTTAAATTTAGCCCCTCCCAGCTTGATCACCTTGCCGATTTCACTGCCGGCTCTCTACGTGCTTCACTCGATTCCATTGCCCCAGTTAAAAAGAAAACAAAACCAGTAAAGAGACTAGCTCCGTGGTATAATCTTAACACTCGCAAGTTAAAACAGAAAACTCATAAACTTGAAAAGAAATGGCGTTCCACTAAACTGGAAGAGCCACACATGGCCTGGCAGGATAGCCTTAAAGTATACAGGAAGGCCCTTCGCCGAGCAAGAAAAGACTACTATTCAGCGTTGATAGAAGAAAACAAGAATAAGCCCAGGATCCTTTTCAGCACTGTAGCCAGGCTGACTGAGAGCCATCATTCTATTGAACCATGCATTCCTAGAGCCCTCACCTGTAATGATTTTATGAACTTCTTCAATAATAAAATTAGACTTATCAGAGAAAATATCCTACACTCCACAGATTCCAGTTCAGCAACAGGAATTATAGAGGCTGTTATTAGTCCTGATGTGTGTTTGGAAAGCTTCCATCCAATTGACCTTAAGGAACTAACGACAACATTATCTTCATCTAAATCATCAACCTGTATACTAGACCCCATACCTACTAGGTTGCTCAAAGAGGTTTTACCCCTAATTAGAAATCCACTACTAAACATTATCAATCTATCCCTTGTAACAGGTTATGTGCCCCAGTCATTTAAAGTAGCTGTAATTAAACCGCTCCTAAAAAAACCTACCCTAGACCCAGAAGTTTTAGCCAACTATAGACCA
This sequence comes from Mola mola, assembly GCA_001698575.1. Taxonomy (NCBI): domain Eukaryota; kingdom Metazoa; phylum Chordata; class Actinopteri; order Tetraodontiformes; family Molidae; genus Mola; species Mola mola. The sequence goes on from KV751390.1 coordinate 2,496,555, forward strand.
ATATCCAACCTCCCCTTTCTTTCAAAGATTCTAGAGAAAGCAGTAGCGAAACAACTATGTGGCTTTCTTCAGTATAATAGTCTATTTGAAGAGTTTCAGTCAGGTTTTAGAAAGCATCACAGCACAGAAACGGCATTGGTAAAAGTTACAAATGACCTCCTCACTGCATCTGATGCGGGACTTATCTCTATACTAGTCTTATTAGATCTTAGTGCAGCTTTTGACACTATCGATCATCACATCTTACTACAGAGGATGGAACACCAAATTGGCATTAAAGGATCTGCTCTAAGATGGTTTAAGTCCTACCTATCTGATAGATATAATTTTGTTCATGTTAATGATGAATCATCAAGATATGACAAGGTTAGTCATGGAGTCCCACAAGGTTCTGTGCTTGGACCATTACTATTTACTCTATATATGCTTCCTGTAGGTAAAATTATTAGAAAGCACTCCATACATTTTCACTGTTATGCAGATGACACACAACTATACTTATCAATGAAGCCAGATGAAACCCATCAGTTAGCTAATCTACAGTCATGTCTTAAGGACATTAAAAACTGGATGTTTCATAACTTTTTAATGTTAAACTCTGACAAAACTGAAGTCATTGTGCTGGGCCCCAAACACATTAGAGACTCATTATCCAGCAACATAGTTAATCTGGATGGCATTGCCTTGGCCTCCAGCACCACTGTCAGAAACCTGGGTGTTATCTTTGACCAGGAGCTGTCTTTTAAATCACATGTTAAACAGATTTCAAGGACCGCCTTCTTTCACCTCCGTAACATTGCTAAAATCCGGCACATCCTGTCTCAACAAGATGCAGAAAAACTAGTTCATGCGTTTGTTACTTCCAGGCTGGACTACTGTAATTCTTTATTTTCAGGTTGCCCTAACAAAATTTTAAAAACTCTTCAGTTAATCCAAAATGCAGCAGCGCGTGTACTGACTAGAACTAATATCAGAGACCATATTTCCCCCATACTGGCTTCTCTGCACTGGCTCCCCGGTTAATTTAGAATAGAATTTAAAATCCTTGTTCTCACCTACAAAGCTATTCATGGTCAGTCACCATCTTATCTTGAACAGCTCATAGTACCCTATCGCCCATCCAGAACCTTACGCTCCCAGGATGCAGGGTTATTGGTGATCCCAAGAATTTCCAAAAGTAGAATGGGAGGCAGAGCTTTCAGCTATCAAGCTCCTCTCCTGTGGAACTATCTTCCAGTCTTGGTACGGGAGGCAGACACACTCTCTGATTTTAAGAGTAGGCTTAAAACCTTCCTTTTTGATAAAGCTTATAGTTAAGGCTGGCCTATCTAGCCCTTAGTTATGCTGCTATAGGCTTAGGTTGCTGGGGGAACACTCCATGATTCACTGAGCTTTCTTCTCTCCCCCCTCTGACTCCGACTCCTTCTCTGCTCCTGTAAATGTCCATATCCTTACATTAACTTTACTTCTTCCCCGGAGTCGTTGTGCTTTACCATCCTGCGGGTTTTTCTAGGTCGCGGTGGGAGGTGCTGCTGTGGTCCTGCCTGATGCCTCCTGGCCACATTAGGAAAGGAGATCCTGTGACTTGGATCCTAAGCTGGATTTCCAAGTGCAAATCGGGAACCACAGATTTCACCTATCCCTGGATTTACAGATTCTACATACTCTTGGACTCAGCAACACCCAGATCTTGCTACATGGAGTACAATGACTCCTGGACCAACAGAGTCCATCTGCGTCTGGATCACTAGACTTTCCATACATCTGGACTCATAGAATCCACAGACTCTGGGACTCATGGATGTTTTATGCATTCTAAATGAACTGTTGTTATCATGTTTTTGTGTTCTGTACAAGTGACATTTATTGCACGTCTGTCCGTCCTAGGAAGAAGGATCCCTCCTCTGTGGCTCTTCCTGAGGTTTCTTATTTTCCCTGTTTAGGGTTTTTAAAGTTTTTCCTCACCCGGTTCGAGGGTCTAAGGGCAGAGGATGTCACATCTGTACAGTTTGTCAAAGCCCAGTGAGATAATGTGTAAATTGTGATTTCGGGCTATACAAATAAAATTTGATATGATATGATATGATATCCCTCTACCCTCTTCTTGACCTAATAAGCAGGTTTGGACAACTTTCTGGGTTTGTCATTAACTGGCAGAAAAGTCTATTGATGCCCGTGTCTGATGGACTCGACTCTGGACTTCTAGATAACTTACTGTTAATAAATCTCTACTGATCATTTTGTGTATTTAGGGGTTAAAGAAGATTAGAACTTGTTCTATCAACGCTAGACACCAGCTCATCCAATTTAAAGTCATCCATCGATTGCATTTTTCCAGAAAAAAAATTAAATAAGATCTTCCCCTTCGTCTCCCCTACTTGTGATAGGTGTAAGACAGATGTTGGCACTCTGGCTCATCTCCTCTGGCATTGTCCCAAGCTCAGGAAGTTCTGGACTATATATTTCATTTGTATAGCAATATATAAAACAGACAGTTGGAACCTGATGGCCTCCTGGTGATACTGGGCTGTTCTGATTTTTCTTTGACTCCTTCCCCTGCATTGCAGCAAGCCCTTATGTTCGTTATGGTTATAGCAAAAAGAGTCATCCTGAGAGAATGGAAATCAGTACTTCCACCTTGCTTTAAGAAATGTTTGAATGACTTGGTATCATGTATATATCTTGAGGAAGTTCTGTACACCATGTCTAATGCACATGCTAAATTCTTAAAGGTTTGGGGGCCCTTCATTGAGTACATTATGGGGCGGATGCAATGCAGCACTGTTGACTGACCTGCATTTTAATCATCTTGACCCTATCGGGCGCTGGTCATCTGGATTCAACCCCAGCTCTCTACTCTGTACTACTATGCTTTCTAAGTAACCTGTATCCTATACACTGTGTGGCTTGATATGGACCTTTACATCTATTTACTTTTTTTACCCTTTGTTTTCGCGAACTGGCAGGCTGTCTTTTTTTCTTTGATGTAATGTATTTTTTTTTGTTTGTTTTTGAAATTGAAAATTATAAACATTAGAAAAAAAAAACTTGCATGCAGCATTGAACACAACATACGAAACTTCCTCCAAATTGGACAATGTTGCCATTGTTATGTCTTTCAAGAGTTGCTATATAACATCATCAAAGTGAGTAATCATTTCAAACCAAATCTGAAGCCCTTTTTATACAGACAATCTACCTCATCCCAACACTTAAGGTTTGCCACTTCTCTGCCATTGTCAGTTTACACAGAGCCGAGCAGCGTGACAATAAGGTGCTTTGCAGGGTCAACAGAGGCGTGATTGGTGTGACGTATAACACAACAACATCATTCTTTTTTGTGACGAACTAGCCACGCGGCAGAGAATGACCTTATCAAAACAAAGAAAACAGTGATGGTGAGCGGGGCCAGAGTGTCTGGGCCTTGCAGCTAGTTCCTGGGCAGCACTGTCACAAGGGCAGTGAAACACAGGTCTAATGAGAAAAATATTGGAGTGGCAGCTCTCTTATGTTGTAAACACAATGACAGGTTGAGGAATATGTGAATCACACACACTGCACCTGCATTAACCTTCCACCCTGACTCACCAGCCAATGGTAGACAGGCCTCCTGACACCAGTTTGAACCGTCAACAAACACTCCCAAAATGGAGGACACGGAGACACTTTCCTGAAAGGACTTTTAGGAAAACAAAGACATTTTCCACCCTGCGCCGTCTGAAGATATGGTTATGCTTGATTCAAAATAGGCAGATGTGCAGAGCTCTCATTTTCATGAAGATACTTGCAACAATCTAGACCTTAATACAAGGATGAGGTCTTTCATCAGCACCAACCCAGAGAGAAAGGCTTTACGTTATGTGTATGGCATATTAGCATTTATTTGTCCTTGCTGAATTTTGCTTGATTGACAAATCGGTGCTCGTGTGTTGTTACTGTTACGGTACAGTGCAAACAGAGATGCTGCCTAATGGTGAGTGAACTGGTGTGCTTGTGCATCATTCATAATGCTCCATCCATATCAGCCAGTATCAACATGTGTAAACACAGACACTGGCCCGCCTGTGATGCAGGTTTGATACTACCTCCAAAGGTGGATCAGAGGCGCGACAAAACTGACCCTCCAAGCCGCCTCAGTATTTTTTACAATAACAGAACAGCAGGGAAAAGGCACACAAAAGGAGCCCTGAGAAGACAGTTTAAAAGATGTTCTGAGACCTATCTGGCCAACCTGTTAAGAGATTAAGCACATTGAAATATCTAAACTGTTAATTAATGTGGTCAACAGGTGGCAATGTGACCATATCTCGGAGTGTTTAGTAGGAAGCAACTGGACTTCTTATCTTGCTTGAAGACGTTTCGCCTCCCATCCGAAAGGCTTCTTCAGTTCTGAGGTTCAGTGCGGGAAACCCAGGTATTTAACCCCAAGTGGGTAGAGACAATCACCAATCACCAACAAAGAGGACGCGTTTTGAAACCAACAGCCTCCTTTAAACACGTCCTCTTTGTTGGTGATTGTCTCACCACCAAAGGAGGCTGTTGGTTTCAAAACGTATTCAGGCTAAAACGCCCACCAGGCAATGCTAGGGTTGCCTGTGGAAACGCAAGCCTGTAATGAGCAGACCTATCCCCCGTGTCCCATACCAAACTGAACTGAACCGTGTAAACTTGACATTATGAATGATATTATGTGATCATATTGACAGGGAAGAACTGATTTTGGAGCGCTTAAATATAATGCTCATCAAGAGGGTAAATTTGTAATAGATGCTGTCATGGGGGTCAAAGAATGACAATGGCAAACATATTTGCCTCTAAGTCACCATAACCAGAATTCATGAAATCCGTAATTCATTACGAAACATAGAAATGATATGTTAATATTATTATTGGAGGTGACCTTCACAAAGTTAGAGACCAATACCTAGACAAATCCATATTATCTAGGCAAATCAAAGATCTGGCTTGTGTGCCAACTAATGTAATGGCAGGGGAATTAGGACTAGTTGATATACAGACATTACCTTATCCAAAAGAACAACATTGCATATTTTTATCTTCTGACCCACACTCTACTTATTCCAGAATATTTTATTATTTCTCATTCGCTAGTGAATCAGACAATTCATATTACTATAGGTCATACAGCTTTAACTGACCATGCCTCTGTGAACATAACCATATCTGCTAGAGAAATCCCAAAACATACTCTAAGGTGATGGTTAAATAAGACATTGTTATATAATGAAAGCCAATGTGAATATATTAAAACAGTAATGAAGGACTTATGGAAATATAATGACGGTTCTATTGATGATGTAATTGTCCAGGATGGATGAACAACACAAAAACATAATCCCGTCGGCCCCAGCTGTCACTTGCCAGCATGGAGACATAATAATTGCAGTCTATCTCAAACAGTCAGGTGTCCTACTTCGGCAGTGTGGGAGATATGAAAAATATTGTTTTAGAGTCGTTTAATATTGTTTGGTACATTACAGTTGATGAAAAAAACCCTCTAAGACTGAAGAAAGTTCTAAAGACTTAATTGTCATTAATGACACAAGTTCAAATCAGCAATACTGTCCAGCTCAAAAAAATAATGGTAATACAAACACAGTATTTTTGTCTTATGTGGACACAGAGAAGTAACAACAATACTGTATTCAACAATGAATCAGGATATGGAAGCCATGATTACAAATCTTGATTGCACTTTTCATATCCACTTGTGTGTACAGAGGCAATTGTCCGAACGCACTCAAATAACAAAAATATAATCGCAACACATTTGTTTTTGCTTCCATATTTCCCAAACTGAATTAAAAGTTGTGACAATACCTATAATATGTAAAATCTATCAATTTGGTTCACAAATTTGTCAAAATCTGAATTGGTGAGGACTTCACTCTTGCTAAAATAATTAATCCATGGGGCTTTTGAGATGTATCACAATGTTGATTAAGAGTCTTAAGTGCTACAGTTGAAGGCATCTGGACTTCTTTTTGATTTTGAAGACATTTCTCATTTGAAAGGCTTCTTCAGGTCTAAACATTAGTGAGGAATCCCCAGTATTTAACCTCTGGCTGGGTCGTTACACCTTGGAGGTTCTCACCTGAGTCGTTGACCCTATCTGTGTATTCACATCAGGGTCATAAGTAAAGTGTAGTTCCTTAATGAGTCATTTTGAGGTGTGACTCATTGATGACACCCCTCACCTCCATGTGAGTTGCTATGTTCACATGTGGCAAGTTTTGAAGGAGGTTTAAAATGCCAAGGAAAGGATGTCAGGACCGAATTGTAAGTTGATGATAATTGGTGTTTTAGACCACCAACCCTGTTTAATGAAGGTCTTTCCATTTTGACGTAGATGGCCTTCCATCACTCCTCTGTCACACCATCTGTCTTCTCTGTCAAGAATGTGTATATTATTTTCATCAAATGAGGGTCCCTTGTCCTTCAGATGTAAATGCACAGGTGAATCTTGTCCTGATGAGCTGGCTCTTCTGTGCTGTGCAATGCACCTGTGAAGCGGTTGTTTAGTCTCTCCAATGTAGAGGTCAGAACACTCCTCACTGCATTGGACCGCATACACAACATTGCTCAGCTTGTGTTTGGGTATTTTGCTCTTAGGATGAACCAGTCTTTGTCTGAGAGTGTTGTTGGGTTTGAATTACACTGGGATGTCATGTTTAGAGAAAATCCTTCCAAGTTTCTCTGACACTCCTGCCACATATGGAACAACAATGTTGCTCAGCTTGTTGTTCTTTCCTTCGTCAAGTGTTCCACTGTGTTTTGGGATGAGAAGACATATTTTGAGGGCAGAGTGAAGGAGGCAATCTAAATCAAAATGGAAAGCAGTCTAAGACACCAATTATCATCCACTTACAATGCAGTCCTGATATGCTGTCCTGACAAGTCCTGACATGCTGTTCAGATTCTTTGCAACTTCGTGCATTCGTTTTCTGCCACTTATCCAGGTCCAGGTCATGAGTGCAACAATCTGAGCAGGGATATCCTCCTGGTTGGGCATGCCCAAAACACCTCCCCAGGGAGATGTCCAGGAGGCATCCAGACCAGATGCCCAAAACCTCAACTTGCTCTTCTGGACGTGGAGGAGAAGTGGACTCAGAGCTCCTGACCCTATCTTTAAGGCTGAGCCCGCCACCCTCTCTGCAACTTTGTATGCAGATGGGAGGACCATTAGAATAATACACGACACTCTCCAGCTGTCTCCACACATGACAAGCTTCATTTTTGCAAAGCTTTGTTTTACAAGGAAATTGTCCTGAGTGGAGGAGTTATGCTTGAGAGCTGATCTTTTGTTTCTGCACAGGCCAGCATGAATCATTACTTGGCTCTCCAAATTCAGAAGACAAAAGAGCTGAGCAAATAAGCTTTATTTTTGTTAAAAGAAAATAAAGACTACCAATCAGTCTGGCTGTTGCTCCAGCCTGGACTAGTAAAACACAAGAGTGCCATCAAACTCTTCATAAAAGTGGGATCAATGCTATCTGGTCAAAATTACAGACATAAGAAACGTAAATATGTAAAATTTAACAATGCTGTGTGTTCATGTGGACATTTAACAGACTAAATATTACATGAAATGTTGTTTCTGTTAGCTGCTGCAGCATCCAGATTAACTTTGTTAGGCCTGTTGTCATATTAACTTTACACAACGCTCCTGAAAAAGATGACAGTGAACTGAGAAGATGGCTTCACAAGTCTCTCACTTTTCATTAATCACTCAGGCAATTTGACTCCCTCTCAACCACATAGAGCTTGTCTGCTGACGAGCAGTAGTGTCATTAGTGTTTGTGCTAATGTGGAGGCTAGTGTGTCGTACTAGCAATGATAATGTCGACTAATCAGTGTACTTTTGAAAATGGGTAGGCTTTATATTATGTAGGTGATGATACCACAGTGTGTTGCTAGACTGCTTTGAGGTCATCAGTTATCTGATCAAACTGTAATGTATGTGTTGCACTGAAGTCACTTTTGTACTGCATTTACCATGAGCACACATGTCTCTTGAGCTGGAAGCTAAATTATAAAGTACATACAGGCTTTTACAAGGGAAAGATTAGCAAGTACAAGATCATATTAGAATCTCAGTTTATTGTTTATTAGTCTCATGTGGTTACTGATGTGTATCTTAGTTTCTTAACACCGCAAAGCTTAAACTATGAAAAAAAAATGAAAAACTTGATTCAAAAGATTATACACAAAGAGTTTCTTTTGTTTAGTATGTGATGTGTTGAGAGCATCAAAAGAAAGGAGTTTTATGCAATCACTTTATTCGTTGGTTCTGTCGCTTTATTCTTTTTCAATATTATAAGTTTGTATTATCCTTATAATTGATATATAGATTAATCTACTATTACATTATGTTATCACTTCATTCATAAATGTACCTTTGTACATTTTAACCTCATATAATTATGACTGGATTTATCAATGCCTCTTGGATCTTTAGACTGTAATACTGGCTGAAGACTGCAGTCTGCGCTCTCGAAAAAAAAAACACAAGAGACAACAGATGTATCCAGTGTGCTATGGGGGGGCCCACTGGAGCAGCTTCAGAGATCTATGAAGGGGAAATACATAATTTTGGGGTAGAGAACACAAGGATAAATACTTAAAATACTTAAAAATACACAGCCTTAGAGATGGCTGAAGGGAACTTCACCTTAAGCACTCCAACAGTATATAAACCACAGATTTTTGACAGCAAGGGACCTTTTTCTTTGCTTACTCTCAGCAGGATGGATCCAATTAAGTTGGACACACTCTCTATCACTGCAGCCCATTAATCACTGAAAGTTGACTCACTCAAGAGGAGGTTGGACATGCTTTTTTCTCGCAGCTCCCTGTTCATCAGTGAAAGCTGATTCACCCAGCAGACTTGTTGACTGAGTGGTTCAATGAAAGTTGGTTTGGGGAAAAAGCCAGACAATGGGTCTCCAATTCAAAACTGAGCAATTCAATGTCAAATAATTTGGGGAACTTGCTGTTATGAAAAATGAACGGTAGGAGAGCGAGACAAAGGGTCTGACTAAAAACTGGGTAACTCAATGGCAACTGATTTGGGAGACATACTGTTATTGAAGGAAGTAAGAAAGCGAATGAAAGGATCTCTAACTTTAGAATTATTTTGTTATTTTTCCTGTCTCAAACTCTTGACCTGGCAGCCCTTCAACAAAAATGCTGGATATCCCTGAGCAATGACATTCAACATTCAGTAAGTTTATTGAAACTGTCACATGATGTGAACTTACATGCAAACAGCCGTTACACAACAAGGACATCATAAATCAGCAAAAGTAACTGTTTTCTTTACATGGGATTCATGAAAATATAAACAGTAAAAAAAACAGTGAAATTGCAACAGGACAGTTGGGTTTATGAGCAGTCTTGGATGGTATACATTATTTTCTTCCTTTGTGTTTTACAGAATACGATAGAGTTTAGGGTCCTGTTTCAGATGTGGATGAGGTGCTAAGGATCCATCTGCCCAGTGTGAAAAAAAACAGAACAGCAGGCAGTGATAGTGAGCTACATATTCAGGATCAGCCAAGAACAGATCTGACACCCACCAACAATTTGAAATCAGGGAACTGTGTCAGCAATACAGAGGAGGGTAGCACCACCACTTGGACTGACCAGCCCAGGAAACCCAACAACAGCTGACTAATCTTATGTAAACAAAGCCCCTGTAACAATTGAACAAAGTTTACAAGATATCTATAAAATGATCAGTCGTGACACCCATCCACATTTCACTTATGAAGTAATGAAAAGTTCAGTTCCTCAAAACATTATTTTGCTTGTCATAAAAATCGGGACAGCTGTACTAAGTTGTACAGTGAATTAATTTCAGTAGTTTTGTTTTGTTTGCATCAGTGGTCTGACAGTAAAAGTTATATTTTAGAACTGTTTTGTGTTCTTTAATGTCTGATATGTAACATGTCACCATGTGACAAATACTAAGAATGAGCAATAAGACATATAACAGACAGAGAACCAATTGTTCTCAAAAGTTGAGACGGTAAGTGAAATAAGCTGATAAAAAAAAACAAGTATTGATAGTACCTGTAGTATGTCCCTACATCAGTCAGTCTGAGGTTCTGTAAGCAATTTTGCACAGTTCCCACAAATTCACCTCTGCCAGGAAGACATTAAAAACTTAATTTAACTGGTTTGTTACTGTTCAGGACTAAAACAGCCAAGTGGAACAATTGGCTATGTTATGGTAATGTTAATAAGTTCATAGTGTAATTTAAATGCTTTGATATAAAAATGATAAACACAGTGCACATAATTCAGTTAAATATAATGATGAGTTAGCAGGTAATCCTAAACCCCTTGCTAGACACACTGAAAGCTGCTCCACGTGAGGAAACACTGCTGGCTTTTTTCCTACAATGTTTGAGCTTCACTTTACATTATGTAACTTGCATGTAATTAAATGCTTTTAATAAACAGTAACATATAAAACACCATATATACAGAGTGAAGTCTGCTGAGGCAGCCACCACAGAAAGCAATACATTTGATGACCTTCTAACATGCAAAAAAACATGTTAGTTGTCGCCAATTGCCAGGAATTGCCCAACTGTAAAATGAACAACTTACAGAAACATCATCTTGCGTTCTAGTTTCCAGAAGTTGTTGAGGAGTATTTTCTTCCTCAGGGTCTGATTCAAATACAATAACTCTTCTCACTGTTTTGTTCACTCTGGCAGCCATGTCTCCCCCAGGTTTACGTACAGAGTTGCCATGGAAGTTTGAAACCATTCTTGGGTTGGCATACCCCGCAGAAGACAAGGGATTGGTCTGAAGCAGTGCATTGCATTTAAAGCGACAGACACTCAATCCGGACACTCTGAAACAGGGCTGTTTATAAGGGCTGTTAAAAATTGTAAACTGCTTCATTCTGACAGTGTTTTGACCAAAACATAGCACTAGACTTTTCATTGGACCACTGAGGACTGTGTTAACGTGTCAAAAAGAGGTATTATATGTCCAAGTTAGTATCTCGATATGTCTCGCCTCCCAGGGCGGTAGATTATTTCAGCAAAAGTCAAACTTTTGAAGCAAATTTGAGAGAAATAAAACAATTGTTTACGTAAAGGAAACTTTACATCTGTATTAAGAGCATTCAAGGACTCCTCTTTTAATATATCTTAATTTGTATAATCTTATGAATTCCATATAATAGTAATGTGTTCATGACTTAATATGGAATTTGTGCATTCAAATCCGCAGTGCCACCTTGTTGGCATCAACACTGTTACATTGTTTGAAGGACTGCATGGGGACTACTGTAATTCGTTCACTTAATTAATTAATCACACAATTATTAAGTAGACAGACAAGGATAATCTAAAACTTAATTCTTGAATCAAAATGTTTTTTAGTGTAGTTCATATGGTTTCAAACATTACAAACAACTGTTCATGCTTCTTGTTTTGAAAACAGAATGAATAACTTTGTGAAACTGAACTGAATAACTGTGATTCAACTGTCATTATTTCTTTTCTTAATGTACATAATGAGTGACAAAGAAAGTTCACCTTAACCTATAAGTGACTGGTTGGGTGGTGAAGTGTACTTAAGTGTACTTTATTCTCATTCCTTTAATACCAAAAAGTCTTTCAATCATGTGATAGCAAATTTGCATGCTAACCATGTGACCACCCCTTTTGGTAATTACTCCGTAGAAATTGTACTCCCACTGAGAGATGTCAGAACTCATCTTCCTTTTGCCTTGTTCTTTTGCTGCAATTCCAATCATCTAAGAGCAAGCCCAGGAACATCCCAAGCAATTTTATCCTTTACTTTTCTTTTCTTTTGTAATTTTTTTTAATAATTGTGTACTATTTTTATTCTTCTGCGACCGATTTGTTGAAACGGAGCCAGTGTCAGTTTAGTTCCTCTTAAATTAATTCACAGAGTAACCGAATAGTGATAGCTTTTAGATAACCTTTCAACAGACACCTGTGTAAGGCAGAGAGACATTACCCTACTGACAGCCCTCCTGTGCGAGAAATTACAGTCCATCCACTGCAATTGTTGCTCCTGAAGTACAGTTCATGATCAGCAAATAATTAATATGACCCATAGCTGAACCCGCACCGAACCTTGAAGCCATACAGATCAGAAGGTCAGGTCACGTCAGGTCAAACTTCTTTCACAGCAGATTGACCTTTCTCTAAAGTAAGGCTGAACATCACCCATCACAGCTGTGATTGAGAAATAATCTCAAATTACAACTACACAGTAACATCGGTTATTTTCATCACAATATTGCTGTTTTTTAACACTTCACATCACCACTTAATCAAAACTCATTCATTCTAAGTCACACACTACAGCTTCAAAGTGATTTCATCTGTAAATGCATACCTATAAAATAAATTCACAACCGCACATTTATTATTAATAAATTTGTTACTGAGCAGAAGTTATTATTAAATGATTTCTTGTGTGAAACAAAATGTTGACTGGTCAAGCATGTATGACTTCAGACAATTGAGAATGATTTTCCTGCCCTGAGGTGATAAAGTTATTAATTCAGATTTTTATTTACTTGTGTGCATGTCTGCTACATATTTTGGTGCCTAACATGTGAGACCCAGCATTATAATTACATAAAGAAATAATTTTTAAAAATGCATCCCCAACTATATACACAAAATTCAATTAAGTTATGATGTTTGCTTTCAACCACAAGTTTATTGCTGCATTTCTCTATGTTTTAAATTATGTGTTTGCGTATGTATGGTTGTGTCTGTGTGCATATTTAACTTTTGATCATTCGCTGTTGCTTTTTTTGAATTGTGATTTAGTAGCTTGCATCAAGTTACTAAATTGACTGTTTCGTTGTTACAGAAGGAGCTCCGCCATTCACTTTCCCTCTCTGTCTTACAAACCGTATATGCTGATATCGTGATTGCTAACCAAACCGACTCAGGTTTTAATAGTCGAACTGATGATAGCCTTTGTACTGATATTGAATATTTGTGCTAACGAATAGCCTACTGAGCTTGTATTGTTCATATTTACGCTGTTGCGTGTCTGACGCTTCTTGCTGCAGCATGTAGGAGGTACCAATATGCCCAACAGTTGCACCCCAAAAATCAAAAACTTCAACTGAAAAACACTCATACGGTAAAGCATACAGTTTTGGCCCACAGTGTGGGCTGTGTTAATACCCACAGTGTTGCCTTGAACAAGACATAGGTTGAGGTGAATTCCCTTTTGTCTGAGTTCCAGGTCAACTATGCACACACTCTGCTGTTCAGTCAATTAATGACCAATATGCTGCGGGTTACTGGTCCCTTGGCCAATGACAGTTTGGCCATGGGCAGGATCCTGCTATAAGTCATCCCTGTCTCACTGGCAGGACATTCTCTGCTGCCACCAGAGATCTTGTCACGCTGCCTCAGGCACATGTCGTATTTACGTTAGGCAATGGTAAAACAATTTTTGTAAAGAATAAAGACCGAGAACAGGGCCTGTCTTGCCAACCTAATGGCCACTGCATCAGAAAACATTTAACCATTAAAAGACGTTGTCAGTGTCAGATTTTATCGAAGAAAAAACCCACATCAACGGGCAAACTCCACCCATCGTTGCCTACCATGACAGCACTCAGGATCTATATTTTTCCCTAAATATGCCCATGTCGATGAAATACTTGAAAAAGGGAGGAAATGGCCCAATCAAAACAGATGACTTGGGCAACCAATATCATATGGTCCATGCTCATATCTTGACCTAAACTTTAAACTTCCTGGTTGTTACGCATACTCAAACTCTCCAGTTTGATTTAGACTGTTGCACTACAGGAAGAGAAGGGGTGAACAACAACTTTCCGGGCCCAGTAATTTGGACCCTGTTGGGAAAAAACACTGAGAGGCTGACGAGAGTATGATAACCATGCCCTCAGAGTAAGAAAGCCACAGTCACACTACATAAAGACACATGGAACACAACAACAATCGCAGGCTATGTTGCATCACTGCGAGTGTTGCTCCTAGCATTACAAGCCTTCATGAACATCTAATCACAGCTGCACCGACACATTTCTGCTGATATTCATGTTATACCAAACACTAATTATCTAATCCGTTTTGCTTCTTATTTAAACTGAAAATAAGATTTTAGCATTATCCTTTGTTAGCCATAGCACTCAGCTAGTAGTGGCTATTTGGCTAGCGACTTAATATTCAATATTATGCCGGTATCGCTCACATGGCCGTTCAAGACATGCATCAAATAAGTGATGATATGGTTTTCTGGCTTTGTCTTGTACATATTTAAGTTGCTAATGGCAAAACGGACGCAATCTGCTTTCTGTCCAAACCGGCGGTCTCACAAATGGTGGGACACGATTATCAGAGATTTCGATGTTGTGCAATTTTTACAGAATTTCCGCATGACCCAAGAGTCTTTTGAGTACACCTGAGATTGGGTTCGGCATGCCATGGGGAAAAAACAAATTACTGCTTGCAACCCCATACAAAAACCGGTTGCAATTGTGATCTGGAAGCAAATAAAGGACCAACAGGAATCTTTGTCTGGTAAGCCTAAATCCTGTGTTTAATTGTGTCCAGGACTTATGCAACACAGTCATCAAAGTGCTACTTCCCACTGACATTACATACCCCAATGCTGAAAAGTTGGTTTAAATGGCAACTTTTTTCCCTCATAATTGCTGGTGAGTGTGATGGTGCAATATATGGAAATCGTATCCAAATAACGGCACCAGGAGTATCCCAGAAAACATTTTCAACCACAAGGGGGAGCCTTCCATCATTCTGTAAGCGATTGCAGATGGTAAAAGCCTTTTTTTGGGATGTATGTGTTGGCTATCCTGGGAGTGTGCATGATGCAAGAGTCCTACAACAATTACACCACAGTGCCTAATCCTAAGTGACTGGGCACTTCTATATCAACATACAATGATGTTGGACACATCCTTTTGGTGTGGATTTCCAGCCACCTTCAGTTGCTGTATGTATGTGGGTCTTTCTGCCTTCAGTTTTGTCTCCAGTAACTGAAAAGCTGTTCTTTGGTTTAAGATGAGGAGACTGACTTGGCCTCTGAAGAATATTCCAATTTTTTGCTTTCAAAAAGTCTTGAGTAGCTTTCGTAGCATGCTTAGGGTCATTGTCCATCTGTGAAGCGCTGTTCCATCAGTTTTGTAGCATTTGGCTAAATGTGAGCTGAGAGTACACTTCAGAACTAATCTTGCAAAATCTGACAGCAGTCAGATCATTAATAAAAACCAATGAGCCCATTCCATTGGCAGCTACATGTACCTACCCATGCCATAACACTGTCTCCACCATGTTTGACATGTGTGGTACATGTGGTATG
Organism: Mola mola; assembly: GCA_001698575.1. Lineage (NCBI taxonomy): Eukaryota > Metazoa > Chordata > Actinopteri > Tetraodontiformes > Molidae > Mola > Mola mola. Next base: position 2,511,945 of record KV751390.1, read on the forward strand.
CTTTGGATCATGAGCTGTTACTTTCTTCTCCATACTTTTCTCCTCTCATCTTTCAGACTCATCTGTCTAAAGAATCCAATTCCATAATTTGGGAGGCTTTGGTAGATGTTTTCTGGCGAAATCTAATCAGGCCTTCCTGCTATTTTGGCATCACTTGATCTCTCTGTCCCTCTCTCCCCTCTCTCTTCATCATGATACCTCCCTTTACTGGGACAGTGGTCTGAGTTGAGTGGCTTCTGTAGTTTTTACATGGGTATTGCCCTCCAGTGGTGTTCGTCAAATTGAGCACATGAAATCTCTTGAGGGCCTCAAAAAGTTTCAACATCCTGAGACTAACTCTGCCACTGTCCACAACTCAACTCAGTTCCAGTGTTTGTCCCTTGCCAGGCTGGTTCTGCCAACACTCCTTTCATTTGAGCCAAATCCACCTGGATACTTCCTCAGTTTGCTCTTTGAGGTGAACTACCAGCTGCCTACTACCTAGGCTTTCGATACCCAGCAGTCCAAGCACTTTTCAGCACGGGAAACACCTGCAACCAACCTCAAGTAAAAGGTTCCAGGTCCTCCACCCCTTCAACCATCTCTTTATGATGGGGGCTTCATATTTCCTTCATTTGCACTCATGCTCCTCTTCAATCCTCTCTTCTCAGGGCACTGTCATCTCAATAGGGATAGCCAGCTTGTCTTAGGCTAGAGGTGGTTTTATGAGAATTTGAGCTGATATTTTAGGTTGGCCTACATCTGTCAGTTACTTACCTTGGCTATGATCCCTCTAGTCCCCACCTTCCCTTGCCAGTCTCTCCTGCTCTGAGAAAGAGAATGAACTGGTGGCCTTTCTGCTGCTCTCTTGGCTTCTTCCTTGTCTGCTCCACCAAGCAGAATCTCTTCATGTATCCATCAGAAATTTCCATCCGTTACGCTAGACTGGCATGAAAATAGGATATGCTCAAAGTTGGATGGCTTTCCATAGAGTGTGTAGTTGGGGCTTTCTCTCGGCCACCAGGTATGCAGGTTTGATGGTGTAAGCATAACATCAAACACTGAACGTAACAGCCTGATCTGGTGTTCCTCCATGGTCCAAATGTCCTGCCAGGTTAATGACCTCTCTTGAACACCCTTGAATGTTACCAGTGGTTTCAACTTTTTGTAAACTCTCTGGATTTACATTCATGAATGCATTCCTTGTTTGTAGACTTTGACAATGATACTTACCTTCTCCAAAGTATTCTTGACCTTTTCTCAACGCTGCGAAAGGGTTTTTCTTCACCAAGGAAAGGACTCAGCGCTTATCCACTGTAGTTGTCTCCTATGGTTATCCAGGCCTTTTGAGGTTGTTGCACTCACCAGTGAATTCCTTCTTTTTAAGTATGTACCTAATTGTTGATTTGGACATTTCTAAAGTTTTTGCTATCTCTGGGATAAACTACTTTTATTTTGTCTGCCTAATGATTGCCACATTGAAATTTCCTTGGTCTTCATATTGATAGCTCCAGAGAGCTGCCAAATGTCAAACACCTGAAATAAACTCCAAAGCTATTCTCTGCTTCATCTGTCTTGAAGTAATGAGGGAGCAAACCTCACCTGGCCATGAAACTGGTTGTCAGTCAGTTGTGAAAGTGATAATGGTAATGGTACGTGTATTAAGTGTAGTTTATTTGCTGCGTTGGAAACGAGGCTTAGTGATTTGGAGGCTACGATCCACCTTGCAAACCAAACCAGTAACATCGCTAGCTAACCAGCCCCCATTAGCCGGTGTAGGTCGACTGAAGGCAGCTCCTGCAAGCCCCCCAGCATCTCCCAAGCAACCGGGATATCAGGGAGGTTGGGTGACTGTTCGAAGGAAGCATAGTCCTAAGCAGAAGCTCACGGTTCACCACCCACCCGTTCACGTTTTCAACAGATTCTCCCCACTCAGTGACGCACCCACTGAGAAACCAGCTCCAGTAATTGGCAGCTCTATATTGCGAAACGTGAAATTTTCCACACCAGCACCACCATACCATAGTAAAATGTATTCCCGGGGCCAGAGCGGGCGACGTGGAATGAAATGAAAGAGTAAACGTTAATACAGTAAGATTATAAGAGTAAACGTTAATACAGTAAGATTATAATTCATGTCGGCGGTAATGACGTTCGGCTACGCCAATCGGAAGTCACTAAAGTTAATGTTGAGTCTGTGTGTGCTTTTGCTAAAACACTCTCAGACTCTGTAGTTTTCTCTGGTCCTCTGCCTAATCTGACCACTGACGACATGTTTAGCCGCATGTCGTCATTAACCGCTGGCTGTCGAGGTGGTGTCCAGCAAACGACGTGGGCTTCATTGATAATTGGCAAACTTTCTGGGGAAGACCTGGTCTAATTAGGAGAGACGGCATCCATCCTACTTGGGAAGGAGCTGCTCTCATTTCTAGAAATATGGCCAGATTTATTAGTCAGCCAAACTGACAATTTAGTTGAGACCAGGAAGCAAAGTTGCAGTCTTACACGCTTATCCACGCTTCCTTTAGAGTCATCCACCTACAACCCCATAGAGACTGTGTCCGTCCCCCGTCCACATAAATTCACTAAATTCACTAAATCAAATAACAAGGGTTCACATAGGAACTTAATAAAAATCATCACCACTAATGAGGCAGTTTACAAAGTAAAGAGACTTAAATGTGGACTTTTGAATATCAGATACCTATCATCTAAAGTTGTATTAATAAATGAGCTTATATCAGATAATAATATTGATTTATTCTGCCTTACCGAAAGTTGGCTGTGCCATGACGAATATGTAAGTCTTAATGAATCCACTCCTGAAGCACTTAAATTCAGAATAGAATTTAAAATCCCTGTCCTCACCTACAAAGCTATTCAAGGTCAGGCACTATCTTATCTTAAAGAGCTCATAGCACCCTATCACCCATCCAGAACCTTATGCTCCCAGGATGCAGGGTTATTGGTGATCCCAAGAATTTCCAAAAGTAGAATGGGAAGCAGAGTTTTCAGCAATCAAGATCCTCTCCTGTGGAACCATCTTCCAGTCTTGGTACTGGAGACAGACACACTGTCTGATTTTAAGAGTAGGCCCAAAACCTTCCTTTTTGATAAAGCTTATAGTTAGGGCTGGCCTATCTAGCCCTTAGTTATTCTGCTATATGCTTAGGTTGCTGGGGGAACACTCCATGATGCACTGAGCTCTCTTCTCTCCCCCCCTCTGACTCAGACCCCTTCCCTGCTCCTCTTAATGTCCATATCTTTACACTAACTTTACTTCTTCCCCGGAGTTGTTGTGCTTTATCATCCTGCAGGTCTTTCTATGTCGCGGTGGGAGCTGCTGCTGTGGTCCTGTCTGATGCCTCCTGGCCACATTAGGACAGGAGATCCTGTGACTTGGATCCTAGGATGGATTTCCAAGTGCAAATCGGGATCCACACATTACAATGGCTTCTGGACTAATAGACTACACCCGCCTCTTGATCACTAAACTTCACGTATCCCTGGATTTATAGATTCTACATACTCTTGGACTTAGTAACTACATCAGCAACACTCAGATCTTGCTTGACTTGGTGGAGGGGGGGTGAGGAAGTACAGGAGAGTATTCAAAGGAAGAGGTTGGCAAGGAAGAGGTTGGCGAGGAAGAAATGGGATCCTGAGAGAATGGAAGAGAGTCAACAGGAATGCAATACAACGATGCATCGTAAAAGTGCAGAGTGAGGCGGCAAAGGCTAAACAGAAGGCATATGATGAGCTGTATGATAGGTTGGACACTAAGGAAGAAGAAAAAGATCTGTTTCGTTTGGCGAGGCAGAGGGATCGAGCTGGGAAGGATATGCAGCTGGTTAGGGTGATTAAGGACAGGGATGGAATTTACTAACAAGTGAGGAGAGTGTGCTGAGAAGATGGAAGGAGTACCTTGAGGAGCTGATGAATAAAGAAAATGAGAGGGAAAGAAGGGTGGAGGAGGTGGAAACTGTAGAACAGGAAGTTGGAAAGATTAGTAAAGATGATGTGAGAAAAGCTTTGAAGAGGATGAAGAATGGAAAGGCAGTTGGTCCTAATGAAGTGTCTAGGAGAGAGGTCAGTAGGGTTTTTGACGAAACTGTTCAACAAGATCTTGGACAATGGGAAAATAGCTGAGGCCAGGAGGAGAAGTGTACTGGTGTCAATCTTTAAGAACAAGGGTGATGTGCAGACTTGTAGCAACTACAGAAGGATAAGATAAGATAGTTCATTTATTTGTCCCACAGTGGGGAAATTTGAATATTACAGCAGCAAAGTGTATAATAACAAATAGCAAGACCATTTGCAGTTTCACACTGTAATAATAAATATAAAAAAGAATATGTAATAAAAAATGAGAAGATGTTATCAAATATACACAAAAATCAATGTATGCAGATAAATAGTGAATATTGTTATTGTGTATGAGTTTGTGTAGTTTTTACTGCAAGCAGAGCTGGTTGTACAGTCTAACCGCTGAAGGAAGAAATGACCTGCAATACCTCTCTTTCACACACTTTGAATGGATCAGTCTTTCACATATGTGCTCTGCAGCTCAGTGAGTGTGTGTCGCAGAGGGTGGGAGTCGATGGTCATCATGGATAACAGTTTAGTTGTCATCATTCTCTCTCCCACAATCTCTACAGGTTCAAGAGAGCGTCCCAAGACAGAGCTGGCTTTCGTGATCAGTCTGTACAGCCTTTTCCTTTCATCTGCTGTGACGCTGCTCCCCCAGCAGACCACAGAATGAAAAAGCTTCTTAGGTATATTGCAGTTCAGCTATATCCTATCCTGTAGCTGTGTCTGTATAAGGTGTTGCAGTGAAGAGGGCCAACAACTGCTTAAAATTTCTGGGGCTGCACCTTGCAGATGAACTGACTAGCAATTGGTGAAGCTATTATCTGAGTATTTATTACGTGAGGACAGTTATGTTTTATTTTTAGAGTACCTGTGCAGTATTGTTTTAGGATAGAACAGCTGAAATTAGTTGGCGTTACATGCACCATGTCAATTGTGAGCAGGAAAAGTGAGGCTTTAAAATTAGCTGAGCTTTAACTTATAGAATCGCTAGTTTGACGTTTAACCGCACTTAAAGCACAAGAAGTAACAAGCAGAGACAGTCAACAGTCTTGCATCCCATCATCTGCTTTCTCTATTATAATATGCTGCTCTGAAAACAACAGAGAAGTGAAGATAAGCCTGTGAATTCTACTACTGAAAACAGTGACTGGCGACACCCTCTGATTAAATCTGGTGAAAGCAGAAGGCTAATGGTTGGTCGGAGTACAAGTTACATGAGGAGAAATATGTATAAGGACAGTGGGGACAAATTAAAGACTGAGTAACAACATCTCGACAAGGTGGCTATTACTATAAACCTTACCACCTTAATGTAGCTGCCAAGGAGTGGGGCGTGTTGGTGAACATAGCTGCCTGTGCATGTTTGAAACTGCACCAGATTTTCATTGTTGGCTATTTATTAACAAAAAGGTGAAAAATGTTATACTCTAATGCTCCCTGACAGCCATATAGCTACAATTTAGTAAACAGTAGGCTAAATCCAGGTGCTCTGTCATTTTTTGTTACGGAGCGGAACAATGGATCACAAATATTGGTTCATTGGTGTGTGTATGTATACTGTATAGCGAGCACACAAATATTCTAATTGCTGAAAATGCCCATCACTAGACGTGACTTTCAACATCAACACCTCAACAAAACCAGCTAAACAGGAATGTGAAGAAAGCCAGTGGGATCACTTGTTGTCATTTTCCTTTTCTGCTGGAGACCTACCACTGGCAACATCAACGACAATCATCAACTTTCCAGAGCTCTATTTCCCTCTCTGCCATAGGGGAAGAGGTGCATGTGAAACATGCGCACCAAGTCCAATAAGATGCTGAACAGCTTCTTCCCACAGGCAGTAAGAAGGATGAGTGGATTGCGTCCTTTCCTCTGACACACCTCAACTTACGCGTGCACACACAAACACACACACGCACGCGCACACACACGAACTGACCCCAAACTTCTGAGACCCCAGATTAACACACACTAACTGTTAATTAACTGCACTGCACTTTATACAGATACTGCAATGGCACTCAACATGTATTTTTGTGTGTTATGTGCATCTTGTATGTAATGTGTTGTAGTCAGACTGTTTAGATTTTTTGTGAACCATTATATGAAGAACTGTTTTGGGAATGATGATCAACAGCATTTCGGGATTTTTATGTATGCAAACACACAATACTGAAACGTGAATAGAGGCAAGTGTTTGATTTGGGCTTCTTTCCATTTCCTATTCCGATACATTTGTCATGAATCTGACGGTAATGTTTTCCTGTGCTCTTATTTTGTACTCAAAGGAAAAACATATAGGGATTTATTAATGAATAAGTCTGACGAGTGGAAAATGACTAACAAAGACCTTTGATTTCCCACTGAATGATCAACTGATCTCTGGCACACAGAGTAATTTTTAGGCTAGGATAGAGACCTCAAAATCGCAGTGACATTATACAGCCACAAAAAGAATAACTGAATCCCAGTGTTCTTACAGAGCTGCACACCCACGTTTGCTTGATCATGCACGCACAGCAGCCCTGAGCTCTACAAACAACAAATCTCTTGCCTACATACAGTATAAGCACTCTGAACCGCCTATGACGCTAGGCTATAATCTTGCATATTTACATGTAAATGTGTATTAATATGGGCCGTCCCAATTTAATAAAAATAAATCTTTTACTGTATAATACCATTATCAAGCAGTGGTCTATGGTTACCTGCAGTCTGGCAAGTTGGGTGATTCTGACAACGATCTTGTTGTACGGGTCAACAATCTTGTTCTTCATCCTGAAAAAGACAGGCATGTGTGTCTAAGTGGAAGTGGGTTTCTTACCAAAAAATAGAGAAGATTCCTATAATGTGGGGTTTTACAAAATGACAAAAACCCCAAAATGACAAAAAAATTGTTGTTTTACAAACAAAAATTTGAGAATACGATATCTGGACCTACAATTACTTTCTTTGCCCGATCAGATGAAGGAAATTTAGAGATGCTGCCTTAAAGCCATGAATTTAGTTTTGGAAAAATTTCCTTTTCTGAAGGATGCAAGATCACAGCTAGGATAAATCAGGGTCTCAGCTGTGTGAAAGTGATGTTATATTCATATGTAAAAAGACTCAAAGAAAGCATGTACTGGTGCATCTCTACAAAGTAAAGTATTATGATTTTTATATCATTATTTAAAAAGATAACTGAAAAATTAAACACTATACCTCAAAATATTAGAATATTTTATACTAACGTTAAATGCCTAAATCATCAAAATTAAATCAAAGAAAAAAAGGCCCAATACACAACACTCCACATGCACTGAATACATGAAAAATTCACTTTTTAAATAAAAATCCACAAAAATGAATGTTTACACAATAATCCAATTTTTGTACATGGCAAAAATGATTTTAAGCATTTTTTGTGATGAAAATAAAAAAAAGGAAACCAAGATAATGTCTGAACCTTTTACTTTTTGTGAAATTGCAATCTATAAATTAAAGAATTGACCACAGTCAGACTCATCTTAGGAGAAAAAAATGCTGAATATAAAATATGTAAAGTCTGCAAACCCTTAAATGAATACCTAGTTAAAGCACTTTTAGATTTTATATCTTAATCTTTCAGGGTCAGAGTCAGTCCGTTTGGCACTTGAAGGCAATATTTTTCCCTTCTTCTTCTCCAAAGCTTTCTACCTCTGACATTGGACAGCTCTTGTCATAGCCTTTTTTATGGCACCCCACAAGCCCTTTTTACATAGAGACTCCCCTTGACCCCTGCATTGAACTTTCGCCAATTCTCTGCCCTTGTTAACTTACACAGAACGAAGCAGCACAGCAATAAGGCACTTTAGTGTGGCTGTTCATACAGCGAACCGGCATTGCAGAGTCAAAAGAAGCGTGACATGTAAAACAACAGTGACGGCCATTAGTATGACCTATCAGTCATGCGGCAGGAATCAAAATGATCAAAACAAAGAAAACAGCAATGGTGAGCAGGGTGGGAGCATCCATATAGATGACCTAAGCAGTTGCCTGAGCAGCACTGTCGCATGGGCAGTGAATTTCAGGTCAGATGAAAAAATGTTGGAGTTGCAGGCCAACTTATGTTGTAAAACTGAAATGCTGAGGAATATGTCAATCACATGCACTGCACCTGCATTCACCTCCCGCTCCCAGTGCACTTGTGTTGCACTGACCTTATGTTAAGTGTGACTTATTTGCATTTGTGTGTTCTTGCTAATTTTTGCTTTATTGACAGATTGGAGGTTGTCTGTTGTTGCAACGAAGCAGGGAAAAGGCACACAAAAGGCCCCTTGAAATTGTAATGTAAAAAGGGCTACAGATGGTCTCAAAACAGCTGTCCCTTGTCCTGATGATTTGGAAGTGTGCTTTGTTTCCTTCATACACTGACACTCCTTTCCATATTAGGTTTTTGGCAGAAGTTATTATAATTTAAAGTACTTTGTACTACAAACATATGAAGAATTTAAGAGATTGTTGTCACATGAATGAAGTAACCAGAACAAGATGCTGCAATTATTTATATGTTATTGTTGGCCTCTTGGCAGCCTACCTCACCAGTTTTAGGCAAACATGCTTTTCTTAGTGATGTCGCTGTTGTGCTGTATTTTCTATTATTGCTGATTATTGTCTTTATAGTGTTGCATTCCTGTCTCTCTAGAATGATCATTTTAAGTAAAGAAATCCTGTTACTCAAACTAATTTGCTTTTCAAGCTGTAGAAAAAAATCCTCCAGAACAGCTATATACTTTATTTGGGGTCAATTACTCACTTTAATCGGTGGCAGGTGTTAGTATAATTAGTATTTAACATTAGAATGTGATTGGTTGGTTGAACACCACCACACTCCCAATTATAATATGGTATGCACTTGTACTTATGCATCCAAGTTATTGTTTTGCACTTAAATGTATAGTTTGCATTTTTACAGTAAAGTGTGAAAAACTTTTGTCATGATTTATCTTGCTTTCACTTTTTACATCACAAACACATGCACTTTTAACAGTGTTGTGCAGACCTTTTACATCCACTGTAGCAGTTTTTCCTTATCTAATTACATCATTAAAAGTGTCCCTTATGAGAAAATTTGACTTTTTTGACTTTGGTTTGCTTTCACACACTTTTTCTCATATAATCTTAACTTGTCCTTACATATACAGTACATACCTAAAATTCAGAACACAATGACATGAAAGGGTGAGACATTTCTGGGTTTTGACAGTTTGATAGTAAGTAAGTCCATACTATGAAGGCAAAAATTATTTTCTCAAACAGCTTGAACATAGTATTTCCTAAAAAAAGTCACAAAGTTACAGACTATGACAGATTTGGACTTTTGTCTGTGTGACCTCAAGTGGGCACAATGTCTGCCAGCCCTACCCTGAACAGTTGGGAAACATTTAACAGTATGACATGTCTTGCTTATGTTGTCACTGTGAATCAAATCTGATTAGATTTTTGCTTATATAATCTTAAGTATTCAATTATATTCATCTCAGAAAATAATAAAGATTAATTATAAACAGCTGTTTGATGCAGCAAGCACTATGACCAATCATTTAGAGGATTTCTTTTTTAAAAAAACACATCCAACTTCTTTAAGGCCACGGCAAATCATTATTACCTGTCAACTGCTGCCTGTAGAGCAGTGATCCTTGCCTGCATCATCTGAAGGACTCCTGAAAACAACAGCAACAAGGGCTTGTTTGTTAAGGGGACTTCATGTGAGGAATGCTGGCTTTCTCTTGTGGTGAAACACACAAACTGCATTAAGTGTAGAAGCAGACTTTGAAAACTAGGTCAGTGTTTTAACAGGTAATTCTGCAAACATATTACAAGTACCATGGGTTTATTAATACTGTTAGGGCAGACTTTCAACCAAATGCCATGGCGTTCATATGCTGGTGAGAAAGTCTGACATTAAAACTTTACATACATTTCCCTCACCATTGTTTAGGCGTGGTGGGCCGCCAGGCTAACATCAGACCAAAAAAATTGGATATACATTCTCAATAATGTCACTTTTTCACTAATTCGTAGGGCTGGACAATATGACATATATTGTGGGATGAGAGAAAATGTCTATAAATGGGTATTTTCCTCGATCGTTTATGTCTCCATTCTTTCGAAGCGGACCCTACTCCTTTTCATTTTCATTACTGAAAACTATGATGTTTGTCAATGATCTTTTTTTCATGAGGAAGATGCTTACAAGCTAAAAATAGATTGTTTTAAAAAAGAAAAAAAAGACGTCCATTAAATTTTCCCTAAATAGAATAAAATGTTAGCGGTGGAAGAACAGACGTTGATAAGGATGATATTCTGTGCGTCCACTCCATCTGTTAGAATGTAAGCAATGAGTGCAATCTGAATGTTAGTGTTGGCGTATTCCTGCTCTGTGTCTCTATGGGAGCAGCGTCACGCTCACTCACTGTCACTCTACAACACACCTTATCTGTATCACCGAGATGGGATGAAGACAAACTTGGAACTAACAGAGGGGGGACTCTCGTCAATTGGTCATACTTTGGTCATATTTTGGTGGGGGGCAGTCATCTCTGTCAAAGATTTCATTCTGTAGAGAGCAGTCATTGTGCATATTTATAACACAATATATAGAATTATAAGATTTGGATTTGATCTAACCAATCAAAGCATAACATCCAAATACATTGTTTTTCATCTTAAAACTACAGTTTTGGTGTTTAGATATTCTTTAATCCACAATACTATGAAAATAATAAGTTGTCATAAGATATGCGATTATTTTTTATAGACATTATTTCATGAAATTTACAGCAAATGTACTAAATTATGATATCGTGATCATATCACTAAACCCAAAGCACAGTCGGGGAAGAAATAAGAGAGGAATTTGGTATGTGTGCATTGTCTATAACAGCTCTTGCCAACGGACCTAAAAAAATTTCTATTACCAACACTGGTCAGTGGGGATATGTACTACCATTTTACAAATGACAAAAAACACAGTTTTATGCTACAACAAATCAACCTGTGTACATAATCATTAGTACTCAAGCATACAATAGCTTCTAACAAAAGTGAAAACAAGACTACTGTTGACTATTAAAATGAATTAGCTGCTTCTGCAAATTTTGGTCTTGGTTATATTGATAGCATGTCTTAGTAGAGTCTTTACCTTGAAGAGACTCTATGCCAGTCGCCTGAGACAGTAGGTCTTCATGTCTGGCCACAACCTAGAATGAAGTACAGTAAAACACATGGATAGGAAACCTACAGTACAGTATGTGGTATGTTCCCTGTAGGACCTGGTCTTCAGCAACTTTGCTTTTTTTTTTTTCCCACAGTAAAATACAATTTCAGAATGGCACATTTGAAAACAATTCCTAAAACATAATAGCAATATTTGACCTGCAAATGCGTTTGAACTTAAAGAGTTATTTAAATTTAAAACAGAAAAAACAAAATGTTGTACATATAAAAGATCAAACATATCAATGCCTTGCTCAGTTTTCACATACAGCTAGATGTCATCCATGTAGAGGAGGTGACTAATGGTTGTTCCATTTCTGAACTGGTATCCAAAGCCAGTCTTTGCCATGATCTGGCTGAGGGGGTTCAGGCCAATGCAGAATAGCAGGGGAGATGCATTTGCTGTATTTCCCTGGTATATACCACCCTTGATGCTAAATTGGACAAGTGGCTTTGAATTGGCTTCTAAAGTTGTCTTCCACAGCCCACATCAGTTCTCGATGAAGGCTCTTAGTGCCCTATTGATGTTGTATTGTTCCAAGCAATCCAGTATCCATGTGTGGCATTGAGTCTTAGGCTTTCTTATAGTCAATTCATGTAGTAAACAGGTTGTTCTTCGTGGTCTTGCAGTCTCTAGCGACTGGTCTTTCAACCTGTAGCTGGTGTTTGGCTCCTTTTGTGTCAATAGCAATCCCCTTCTGGGCCCTACTCAAGTATTGAGCCAAGTGACGATTTATCTTGGCTCCAGTGATGCCTGATAGGAGCTTCCATGTTGTGCAGAGGCAGGTTATTGGCTGGTAGTTGAATGAAAATGTTCCTGTCTGTAGGTCATTCGTGATCAGGATTATATACATACAGTTAAGCTCAAAATTAATAATAGCCTGGCCAAATTTTGAGTTAAGGGGAATTTTTATTTGGTGGAAGATCATCTTTTGCTCGGAAATGAAAATTGGCAAAGACTGTAAGACATTGTGTTAGAAATATCTATTAAAATTATTAGCTATTTTCACTTACACTCACTCACATTTTGTTTATAATTTTGTCAAATTATTAATAACCTTGATCTTATTGGACACTTTTGAGGATATGCAATCGTCTGCACCATTCTAAATGATCCTGGTAACTTCTAGCATGTTCTAAAGCATTCTAATCAACTATATATTCAGAACACTGGATACACCTGTTCACTAGACAGCTAAGAAACAGGGGTATCCAATACTCTTTTCCAGCTATCGAATTGCGAGTCATGGCTAAAAACAAAGGAGCAAGGTGCTCATAAGAAGGGGAAAGGCTACAAACGGTATTTCCAATATGGGTGCACCGATTAGGGTTTTTGGGGCAGATCACCGATTGCTGAATGCCGAAATTAGTATCGTCAATATCGATATCGATCAAACAGCGTGTGTATTTGAACTTGAGGCTACACTTTAAAGTGTAGCATTAATTATTATTTCATTTAGCTAAATTATTCTTAACACTGTATAATCATTGCTAAAATAAGAGACTGCAGTATCATGAATTGACAACTCTTTTATTTGCAGGAATATGCAACATTCCACATGCTTGAGGCTCAGCTTTAGACTCAACTTTTAACAATTATCTTCCTGGGAAAAATAAAATTTTATAAAAATAAAATGCTTCCTGTGAAAAAAATAACTTGGCCTACTGTAGAATATTATCCAAATGTGCTCAACAATTAAATAAACCAAGTTAGAACAATGAAGTATGAGGTAACAAAAATCAATTAAAATAATGGAACAGGGCCTTTATCAATTTAGTCCTCGTAAAAACAGTAACAAAAGGCAATAACCAAATAAATATCAGCCCTAAATTTCCCTGCTATTAGGAGACAACTTACCCAATAAACTGCAGAGTAGGAAACAAAAACTATAACATCTTGTAATACCTCTTTATCTGAAGGCCATCTATATCCATCCATCTGTAACTTTATGTAAGGTGAGGTAGATTTTTGTGGCCTTTTATAAAGGAGACAGAGTGGCAGGGGGTGTACAGAGTTCAGTCTTCAATTTTTTTCTTTCCTTTTCCTCTCAAGCAGCATCACTGGCAGATTTACCTGCAGAAAATATGAGCATCAACGCATTTTTAGCCATTAGCTTGTTCATCTTTGTCATCCACAATATTTCCTGCTGCACTAAAAAGACACTCACTATCTACACTTGTACAAGATGAACAGAGGTAGGTTTGTGCTGCTAGTGCAAGAGATGGAAACCTTTTTGTTTTGTGGGATAACTGGCTGTGATAAGTACAGGTTCATCTGCTCTGATGCTTGGTTGCTGGTGTCAGCACTATCATGTTGCCCGCCTTCATCCAAAAGTTCAGTATACATGGTACGCAGGGAGCCAGCTTTAGGTACCTTTTCAGGGGGCTCAGATCTGCTTGCCTCGCCATTGTGCATCTCCGCTTCAGCAGTATCATCCTGCAATCCAGCAGCACCAACCAGGACATCAGAAAGGAGCCCACAGATGTGTTGCTTGAGTTCATCTGAGAAATATCTGTCTTTGTACCTATTTATAAACAACAGAAACAAAGAAAAGACACAACATTGATTTATTTTGTGCATTTCAATTACCTTGATGCTAGTTTTTCATCAATTATTTTGGTCAAAGGCAAATGCATGGAACATGAATTGGGTGGCCTACTGGTGTTGTTAAAATGTGTTATTTCTTTTTAATCTATACACACAGACACACACACAGACACACACAAAATTTGTGAATGATGTTCTCACCTTGGATCGAGGACTGTAGCTATGGTGTAGAGGTGCTCGGATTCAATATCACTGAATCTCCTCTTGATTGCTTCCAGCAGTGTTGCTTTGGAGATTTTCCATCCGTGGTCAGTCTCTGCTGTTAGAGTTAGAGCTCAGGTGGCTGGGATCACATCTGCTGCAGAGGCAGTTGATGAGCTGATTTGATTTGTTAGCTCTTCAAAGGGGGCAAAGGGGAAATCATGTTTTCCACTAATTTCCACTGGCTGGCGGTGAACATGGCAGGCAAATCATAATCAGCTCCATAAGTGCACAATGGAAGTTTCTGTTCCAAAAGGCTTTGCAGCATATACGGAGTAATGTTCCACCGAGTCGGGATATCCTCCTGTAGCCTTTTGGGATCCTGGCCGAGTTGTTTCAGGATAGCTTTAAGTCGTGAGTAGGCAAGCGGGCTCTGTTTAAAATGACCGACAATGAGTCGTCCAATTGCAAATATATAACCTATGCTACGCTGAGACAAGACCCCCCCCCTTTGCACAATTAGCTTAAGTGTATGTGACTGCATGACAGGCGAGGAAAATGTGCCTCCCTCTTGGGGTTTTCCAGTTTTCTGGCATTATCTGTACTTTGACTGTCAATATTCCCCATACTTGGAACATGTCTCGGAACGCACCTTCAATAGCCTCCGCAGTGTGTGATCCAGCAAATTCTTGAGAGTGAAGCACAACTTTGATGAGCTTGAAGTTTTCATTTATAAAGTGCGCAGTTAGGTTCACCATGGACATACGAGACACTTGAACTCCAAATGTAACTCGAGAAGCTGACTGATATGACATGATTATTCATAAGGGATTTAATGTGTTCATACACTGTTTGATATAACTCCGGCAGGCACACATTCATGAAATATTTAGGTCCCTGATGAATGTAACGTGGATCCAAGTTATCTACTAGACACTTTAACCCAACGTTGCCCGCAACAGATAGTGGCTGCTGGTCCAAGCATATGAATTCCATTATTTTTGCATTAATTTCCTTTTGCTTGTTGCGGTCTTTCTCATAGGGCTCCCCTCAATCAAAGAGACTTTCTCTTTGACTGACAGCTGAGTGAAAGACGACTTGGGCTTGCTTGAGGCGCGGTCGGTCACTCTCTTCCTTTTCACAAGCTAATGTTGTATACTCATCATATTCTTTCATGTAGCTAACCTTCAAATGTCTTGGTTTGTGGTGTTAAAATTTCTTGCTTTCTCTCCTCCACGAGGGATTCCCTTGGAACAGATCTTGCAAATTACAAATTTCATGTCCTTGACTGGCACATTGAAAAACTTCCGGACTGGCGACGCCATCCTAGCTGTGCATTTTAATTGTGTCACGTGTTTTCCGTCAAACGATCAGCTCTTTTGATTGGCCTTACTAACAACTACGATTAACCCCGATAGTATGCGAATCGGCAGAGGCAGATCAGGTTGCCGATCGATCGGAGCACCCCTAATTTCATGTTTAAATAATTTAATGTTTTCAAGTACCAGAGTGGCCACTTGAGCCACTTTGGGGAGATCTCAAACATGTAGCTCATGCAAGACAGCCCAAGAATTTACAGGAACTGGAGGCTTTTGGCCAAGAAGAATGTTCTGCTTTACAATCTGCGAAAATAAAGTGCCTCATCCAACAACTACCACAAAAGACTTCAAGCTGTCATTGATGTTAAAGGGGGCAATACACAGTTTGAAGAACTAGGTTATGTAAACTTTTGATCAATGGTCATTTTCGTAGTTTCTGTTGTCATTATGATTTAAAAAGAGCAATACAGTTTGATAATAAATGGCTTCATCCAAGAACTAACCATGAATGAAAGAGAAGTTTTTGTAATATCATTCATATTCTCTAAAAAAATGGCAGAAAAATCACAGATTCTGTCAGGAAATGTACACTTATGAGCACAACTGATAAATATTTTTTTTTTTTTTCAAAACCATTATTTGGTTAACAAAAACAGGCTTGAATAATTAACTAGTCACCCAAGTCAGACAATTGATGCCGTTTGTTTGTTTTTTTTAAATTACACAGCACACTTTAGTGTAGATGGCAATGTGACTGAGCGCCACTTATGAACATTCATTTTATCATCTCTACTAAAGCTGACATTTCAGACTCTGCAATGAGGCTGTGTTGAGGTGTGCCGGGCTTATACCTGCGTGTGAAGCTCCTTGTCAAGTTGACAGATGCCTTGTGCCAGCTTGGCCAGGTGCTCAGCAATGACAGCA
Source organism: Mola mola (assembly GCA_001698575.1). Taxonomy (NCBI): domain Eukaryota; kingdom Metazoa; phylum Chordata; class Actinopteri; order Tetraodontiformes; family Molidae; genus Mola; species Mola mola. The sequence continues at coordinate 2,528,250 of KV751390.1, forward strand.
TGGTGAATTGCCTGAGCAGTGTATGTCTTCACATCAAAGTCCTCTGCCACAAAATCTGAGTAGCACTCTGCATAGAAGAGTATAGCAGCAGCACATCCTCAAACCATTTAGCATATTCATATATAGATTAGAAAGCCAAAACATTAAAACCACTGACAAGTGAACTGAAGATTCCTGATCATTTCATTATCATACAATGTTCTGTTGGGAAGCTTTAGGTCCTGGCATCCATGATCAGAAGACTCAAATGATCCATTGCCATTGCCCTGGTGCAAGATATAACAAGGACCCCCCTCGGAGGCTTCCTGTCTATATCCTGACAGGTCAGAGGGGCCAATACAATATGATGAATGTGGCTTTAATGTTGAGGCTGATCGATTAACTATAACTATAACATTAAGGCTTGTAGCATATTGCAACTAAAACTTTTTTTTTTTGTAGACAGACATGTTCAGTATTGTCTGCATGTAGATTTCTATATGTCTGTAATTTTATTCTTATATTATATGAGTTGCCCTGAACTAATATCCCTAAATGAATAAATATGCTTCAACTTAATCGAATAAATATTGCTCTTCGAGCACTCCGATGTGTTTCAAGTTTGCTTCTGGTCAACCGGGTGTTAATCTGACTTTTCACAACAACTGCATCCGAGTTGGATACAGTCCCGCACACTGTCTTAATGGAAGTTTGTGTGCCTGGGTGAGCTCCACTGAGTCTAATTTACAGGATATACTGCAGTACCTTTGCAGTTTAGCTGTACAAAATACATTTCAAGCGACTGAAACACATTGTAGTTGACAGTTAAGATCCGGACTAACACCTTAAAATAAAAAATATATCTAGGACTAGTTAGGTAGCTAGCTTTATATATAGATATATATAGATATATAGAAATACATACATACATTTATATTCATACACTCGTCTTACCATCTTTCAAAAGTGAATTCGTGAAAACTGTTATCCCTTCCGCCATATTGACACTTCCGCTTGACACGTTTTGCCGAGAAACCGGAAGTACTTCTTCTTCTTCTTGCCACTAACTGGACAATAGTGTGGTGGTAGAGATTGAGCAGAAAAAAACTACAATCTTTTGGCTAAACTCGTATCCTATAAAAACTTAATAATGTTCAAGCGTATCTTCTTTGCTGGCTTCCCTTAGAGACCTGATAGTGAAATATCATAATGTTTTCCCCTCTTCAATTATTGGAAAAGGTGATGCCTCTCAGTACTGTAAGGCCCACAATGAAGTTTTATACGCTCAACTGTTTTGGGTTGATCACAATGTGTGCAATTCCAAGTTGAGTGCCTATTTTATGTAATGAATTATCGAGTCCTCTATGACCTACCCTTAAACCATATGATTGTATTTCCTTCCCGTCTTGCCCTTGCGTGTCATCCTTGGAGGATGTTTTTGTATATTATACTATATATCATATTATTATACTTTCCAATTTTACTGTCAACCCCTAATGATGATAATTCAACAAGTAGTCCTTCTTTCCATAGCATGTCGTATGCCCTTTCCACATCAAAGAAGGCAGGATTCACTACTTCGTTGTTAGACTCTGCTTTACAGATATCTGATTCCAAGCATAAGACATAGTTCATTGTATTTCGGCCATTATGAAACCCACTCTGATGTGGAGACCAAAGAAATTTACTTTCAGGAAATATGCCAATCTTTCTGTGACCATCTGTTCCATGGTTTTCCCTAATTGAGAGGTTAATGCAATATGTCTGCAACTAGAAGGATCTGATGGGTCTTTCTTTGGTTGTGAAATGGGCCCTATTACTGCTTGTTTCCAGTCTGATGGAATCTGACCAGTATCCCAAACTCTGTTAAATACCTTTAACCCTACATTCAGTGCATTATCTGTCATGTGTCCCAACATCTTGTTACTCACTCCATCTTTCCCACCAGTAGTTTGAAGAGCATTGCCGCATTACAGCAAATCCAGCCACTGGAGTCACAAACCAATGTATTTCTAGTGACAGTACCAAGCCCAGATAACATCTAGGAACATCTGGTATTATCTACATAAGAGAGAGGGAATGTCTCCTTTTATAATAGGATCAGCCTCACTATGGCGTAATCCAAAACTGAGAATGGGAGGAAAATTGTTTTGTGTTTTTTTCTGGAAGGAGTGGCATTGAAAGGGGATTGAATACATAAAAAGGTTTTTTTTAATCACAGAAATACCTTTTGAACATTTGAAGACCTCAAGGAAATATACAATCTCACCATTGAGACTTCTGGAGGTTTCTACAGTTAAGAGTCTGCCTTTTGAAAGCCCATTCACCAGATGCTAGTTTACCTATCCACTCTTCGCTATTCAATAAATTGAAACAGTTTAGGGAACTTCCACACATGACTGGTCAAATTGAGAGATATCTAATAGAGGATCTTAATGGTGCTATAAAGGTTTAAAAGCTGTGTGGGAAAGAGACCTGCAGAGAACTTTTGAAATGGATGAATGATCCAAACTTGTGAAAGAGATGCTAAAACCTATTAGATATGCCTGATCTAAACTTAGTCAATTCAAGATATTCAATAGACTCTATTGGACACATGTAAAATTATATAGAGCAGGAATAAGTTACCCTAACCTTTGTTGGCGGTGTAAAATAGAACCAGGCGATATTACCCATATGTCTCTTACCTGCCCCAGGGAACCACCTAATGGCAGAGAGTCATGGAAAAGATTAGTCATATCCTGGGAAAAGAGGTCTCTCTTGCTCCTGCCCTATGCCTCCAGCTCAAAGGGTAATGAGAGAATAGGTGGAAAGAAGGCACACTGGCTTAAAACTGCCATTACTACAGACAAAAGGGTTACATTGAGACACTGGAGGGACAGAACATCCCAGCTTACTCTGAATGGTTCATGGCCTTGGCAGAAACAACCTCCTATGAATAGTTAATTAAATGGAAACCTGAATATCTATTCAGAACAATGCGGCCCTTTTCTAACATAGTTTGGGGAAGCTTAAACCAAAGAGAGCCCATTGAATTCTAAATCATTTCAGTGCACCTTGTTCGACTGGCGGGCTGGGAAGAGGGAGGGGAAAACTAGAAAACAGTTTCCTTCAAGATGGGCACTCACAATCTTTATAGATTATTTCTAAATACTTCATTAAATATAATATAAATAAAAAGACTTCTAGGCCATAATTCCTTAGGATCCCCCCATATGTCCCATACTTCTGAAAGCTTTACTTCCATTCCAATTGTATAGTACTGCCTCCAGAAAGAACGTTTTCGTGTTCTTATTGTCCTTCTCTCTATAGCCTGGGCACTTTTATACTGTATAAGTGTCTCTTGGGAGTGAACTTTTCTGAGTAGCTTCAATGTCTTACTTCTGGCTTTAATAACTTCAGCACAAATACTATTCCTTCAGGGTACAGTTTTAGTACTTCTAACTCATGTGCTTTTAGGAAATGATTCATCCGCAAACTGAATTATCCCACTCACTAGTTCCATCGAGGAATACCCATTCCCTCAGCATAACAAATCTTTGTTCCAAATTTAATCATTGCTGGTAAGTCGTCACTTCCTATTGTACTATGTTTTGTCAAATTCAATCTGCTAATACCTGCTTTTGTACAAGATAAAAAAAAAAGTCATGTACTGTTTCTATTAATGCTGTTATAAAAGTATCTCTAAGAGCCTTGATGTTCATCAGTCCATGGTAAGACAAATTGTCTATAAATGGAGAAAGTTCAGCACTGCTGCTACTCTCCTTAGGAGTGACCGTCCTGAGATGACTGCAAGAAATGTTTGGTTGAGGTTATTGCTTCCAAAGGAGAGTCAACCAGTTATTCAATCCAAGGATTCACATACTTTTTACACCCTGCACCGTGAATGTTTACATGTTGTGTTAAAAAAAAATATGAAAACATCATTTTTGGTGTGGTATTAGTTTAAGAAAACTGTTTTAGTCTATTGTTGTGACTTTTATGACCAATTTATGTAGAAATCCAGGTAAGTCCAAGGGGCTCACATACTTCTTTTTGCAACTGTATAATACTGGTTTCTCATAAAAATGAATGCAGGGCTAACACATCTGTTCAAAAGTAGAAAGATTTATTGAGAGCAGCAGCTTTAAGACACAGGTGAACAGTATTTAGGTATCAAAAATTACAGGACATACCAGGAACATAAAAGAACTCTTTCATCCTGTCAAGTCTCAAAAAGCAACCCGTGTTTGTTCTGTAGGCTTACATAAGAAGTTGGCACAGTACTGGTAAGTTGAACCATTAAATTCTGATTTTAGATCAGTTGTCACCTTGTGCAACGCATATAAAGAAAGCGCTATATTTGTGAATGTATATAGGGAAATATATAGCAATTGCCTTAAAGGGACTCATTACTATATATTCAAAATTTTAATTCATGGCCATGTCTGTTGCAGCAGAAATTGTGATACAACTTATTGACATTTTTGATGTTCCCCCAGATAATACTCGGAAGGAAATTCCTTGTCTGTGGTCCCCCCCTTATTAGTAATGGAATCTGTAGCCTTCGGTCAAAGTGTTTTAGAAGATGGAAATATCTAAATGTACTATTTAACTGTAGTTTAATGTACTAGCGTGTGATTAGAAAACACTTGCCAAATAAATGTTCCCCATCTCAATTTCCCCAGGTGGAGTAGTAACTACACAAATCTTCATGTTTTCACTCACAAACGTAGTCTCAGTGTAGCAAAAGGAGCATGTCTCAGACATCTGTTTATTGTTTATCTCCTTCTAATCCTTATTAAAAGGATTTGAATTATTTTAAGTATGAAGACAAACTTTAATATTGGGCGGCATCTTTACAAAGATCTCAAGTTATTTATTTCATGTTTCTCATTCGACACAAAAGCAATTATGTCATCACTGGTGTCAGGAAAACAATCAAGTACTATGCAAAATTATTATGACCAATGAGTGCTCAATATAGAGAAACCCTATAAAGGGAATCAGGGGGGATTTCAAACACAGCCTAAAGCAAGTGCGTACCCTTGACTGTGTGACACATGGTCCAAAAACATTCATAGAAATGTTTGCTTTTAAAAAAAAAAGACAAAGAATTTTTAAGAGGCATTTATTTAGATAGAACAACTATAAACACCTTAACAAGAAAACCATAAATGGAAAGCATACTTATTTTCGCCCAAAAGAAACACCCAATTTGTTTGTTTTACAAATTACCATCTGATTGCCTTATGCCTCATTAAGGTAGAATGAAAAGTTTAAGTCATTAAAGCTACTTTAAACAAAGAAAATTTGGGTACAAATGCAACTCTCATACAGGCTGAAGCAGTGCTGGGTGTTAAATTGATGTCAGATAACTTTTTAAATAACATGCATTTGCCTATGCCATCTATTGCCATTAATTGAATTGAATAATGCCATTTTACATGATGTAAAATAGGCTGAAAGGTTTTTCCATAGAGGTTGGCCTACTGTACCTATATGCCTCTTCTTAGATGTCACATCATTAAAGTGCACATGGAACCAGAATATTTGCACATTTAAGCGTGTATTAAGAATTTGTGGCCATCAGATTTCCGAGTTGGTGATTGTTGGAACAAAAGGAAAGTGACAGTTGCTGTCTCTTTTTTTAAGCATGAGTTATTGAAAATTAGGCATGTTTAATATGGAGGAACTTGACTACAGAATGCTTTCAAATGTATTTTCTAAAAAATATATAATTCCTTGATACATCTGAGTCTATTCTATATATATATTAAGGTGAGTTCCAGACACACACCACAGATGAAATTACATTTGTCATTTCTTTGTGATGTGAAACAAGTTACTTTTCATGGCTGTAATCGAATTGCTGCATTTCTAAAGTAATGCTACTCAACACTGAGCTGAACAATCAAGCAAACTATTTCTTTAGTTTATTATGCACAGTATTAGAAAATGAGTTGCAAGAAATCTAAGCATCCACAAAACTATGACCAGAAGCTGGTGCACTGTTCAAAATATAAAGAAAAAAATGCCCTTTCAGTATGAAAATGGTTTTGTTTTGTTTGATTTTGTTAAAGAACAGTAAGAATGTTGATTTTTGTTTATTAATTCAGATCCCCATTAGTTGCCCACACAAGGAGTCCACATAAAATGGTGATCCTGTTGATTGGAGATAAGAGAATAAGAGCCTGCGGTAGCTGAGAGCAGATGTCACATGGCGTGTCTTACATGTTTGGCTCTGCAAAAGAAAAAAGTCAGAGAAATTTTTAATCAATCTTGCAAAAGGTGGTGGAGCAACATCTGCATTTAAGACGCAATATTTCTAAATTTGTTAACATGTCATGTAGCATTTTTTTTTTTACATTTGTTTATCTTTGGACATTTAGGATGCACTCACACTAGGCCATCCATAACATGTCCAAAATGCCTCATTTGTCTCCTTCTGCCTCTACAAAAAAATCTTCTGATGCGTGCAGCATAATTAACAATCGCCTCCTTGCATAGCCAATAAATCCACGGAAGTGAGCGTGTTGCTTTTGAACAAAAAACCTCAAAATAAACAATAAATCCAGTAAAGTTGCAGTCATGTTCTCATGACATATTGTATATAAAAGTGTAAAAAAAGTGGCGACTCGTAGCAATGCGAGTGTAGGCCAGCGGGGGACTAGTATGTACTGGGGAAGGGGAACGGTCATGCACACACATGACACCCATTTTGACTGATCCCAACTTACCCCAGGCATAGTCGTTGACAGATCTCCCATGAGTGACCTTGCAGCTGTACTTTTGTCCACTTTTGGGTGTGAAGGTGGCACTCTTGGTCAGATGGAAGTGCCAATTCTCTCCGAAGGCCAGGTCGGTCTGATTGGCATTTCGTACTTCCACTTCATCTACCATTAGCTGGATGGTGATGTCAGGGGGGTGGAAGCCACTCACATGGCAAATCAGGGTGTTCATTTGATCCAACTCTCCTGGATTACGGCTGTACACTTGAACCTTAGGTGGAGCTAGAAGTCAACACGGAGAAGGAGATAATGTCAACTACAATGGATTGCAGTGTGGCATTCGAGTGTGGAATTTGATTTACTATAGCATTTTGTGTTCCTATTCCTGTTGAGAGTTTTATAATGATATTTTGAAGTGTTGTGTTAAAGCTTGAAACAATCATCTTATGCACAAAGCAGAGCCTGAATCAGATGTATGCCAATTGCCATGCAATAGATGTGACCTCTAAAAACGTTTCACATAAAGTGTTATAGTTTCTAGCTCATATCGTTTTTATGTATTTTTTTTCTCCACTGAGAATTCAGAAAATTCACCCTGACGTTTCAAACGCTGTATGAACCGTTCATACGTTGCAGTACTGATGCCACTAGAGGGCGCTGTCAAAGACAGTATAGATGGTATTACAGGAAATCGAAACTGAACTAATTTTTTTCTGGGGAATTCCGCTGTATTACATCGGGTATCTTGTACGTTTTTACTTTGCATTTAATTGCAACTTCGATATAAAGCCTTAAACTTGACTGTTAGGATTCCTAAGATAACACTGAACTTATCATAGATGTCATCGTAAGCCCAATACCTACATTATATTGGAGTTTATGATCAAAACCATAGAGCTAAATTACATCACATTAATCTGCGACTAAGCTTACTTAAAACAACTTGATAATGGTCATTTACTTGAGTTACAACTGAAATACAACAGGAAGATCAAAAGATATGACTTACTGTACTTTAGGTCGTCTGAGGCACAGACAAATGTCAGGAAGGCCAGGCACAAAAGAGCTCTCATGGTTGATTATTCTTTTGTATTTTCCAGAGAATTTTGAATGACGGAGCGAATCGTGTACACCCTCCTCTTTCGAAGACTTGAAGCGAATGAAGCGAAAGTGTAAGCAGAGACGAATAACAAGTATTGTAAGGACTGCCCACTAAATGACACTGGCCAATCATTCCTTTTCATCAGTGTTACTAGGTAAAATATGACCACACAGGTTTGGTTCAAACCAGCCAAAGACCGTTTTTGGAAACTCCCGTACCTCCCGTCCCACGTACATTTATTATTTTAAGACTACAGAAAAACTTTATATCCCTTTCAGCTTTTTCTCTACAGTAGTGCTACTAACAAGTAAGCGTGAGATTAAAGGGCTCAATATGATTGGGGGACCATTCTTAGCCCCCTTTTTCCTTTTAATTCTTCTCAGCCTTCCTTTACTTATGTCCACATCTAATCTTTCTTGGCCCTGTAATCTAATGGAGTTGTGCAGTATCTATAGTTTATCAAATGGTTTTGTAACATAACTCTTACTAAAGATGATGTAACGGGTTTTAGAGCGGACCCAAGAACAGCACAAACCTAGACCGGAACAGTTCAGAACTTTATTGACAATATTCAAGAGTCCAAACAGACGACAATCAGGAAGCCTGGTCAACGAGCACGGTCCAAGTTCTGAACGGGGCAGGAGTCTCCAGAGAGGGAGTCCAGGCAGGCTGCAGGCAAACAAAGCTTTCAAACGTGACCATTAATAATAGAGTTTAGTTTGGAAAACCTTCTCATACCCTAGAGAGGTTTACAAGGTGCACTAACGGTAACTTGATGTTAACTGATGACCACTATATCAGGTTCGGGAAACCGAGGAGCCAATTGTAGAGTCACGCAGGGGGCTTTCTAAATCAGTAGTTGTTTTAATAAGGTCAAACCGGGAAACTATGCAAAGGTACGGACAAGGATTAGGCAAACTCAGTAATCGGAACACGGAATAAAGATCGGACACAAAGAGATTTACATGGAATATTTGCTGGACTGCTAACTAGAAAGATAAAACAATCTGGCACAGGAGGAAAGGAACACAGGGGTTAAATACCCGAGGGAGAGGTAGACAATTGGACACAGGTGGGACACATTAGGGAGAGGGAATAATCAGACACAACTGGGGGACAAGACTTGACATAGACACATAGGGATTTCAAAACACGAGGGGAAACACTAACTGACCCTAACAGACAGACACTTTACACTAGCAGACCCTGACTCACTATAGTATTGCATTTTCAAAGCAAAAAAAACAAACAAACTTTGAAGTCTGATTTGTATGCTGCCTTGATGGTAAAGTGCATTTTGCCTCAATTGCTAGACACATCAGCAACTCCTGAGCAGTCAAATTCAAACTGTCAAAGAGTTAAAATTGGAACTGAAGAGTTTGGTGTTAAAAGACAAAGAACAAAGAAGTATTTGAACGATCTTGAAACAAATGACGTGGACAGTATGTTCAGAATGGCAAAGTGCAGGAGGTTTACTCATCATTGTCAGTTGAGGACAGTCTTGACTATGACAAAGTAAAAGCTGTTGTGCTTAGCGAATATGGGTTGGTGCCTGAAACATAGTCAGAAAGTCACCAAACTGAAAATAAACAATGACACCAGACGTATGTAGAGTTTGACTGTGGAAAAATACACAGCAAAAAGTCCAGTGTTGAATTAACTCCCACAGAGTTGATTTTAACACTCTTTGAGGGTTTATATAGCTCCACACTCTCCAGAGTTAAATTAACACTTTCAAAATAGTTAAACATTTTACACTTTGCCAGAGTTCCTTCTTAACTCTCAAAACAGAGTTAAATTAACACTAAGGGATTAGACAACACTACTCAGAGTTACATTTTCACTATTTGGGTAGTGTTCATTTAACTCCCTAAAGTGTTAAGATATCAACACTGAAAAAGTGTTAAAATTAATATGTATATAAAATAATTCCAATCGCCATGATCATTTTTGAACTAGCATTTGTTTTTCCTCCCTTGCAGTCATTCTTACAGCTAAAAACATCACAAATGAAGGTATAATGTACGAAGTTCCATCTGAAACATTGTATGAGCTTTGAATATCAAATGGTTTATAAAATTTAAGCTCCAACATTTTTATGACAGACCTTTCCTCACTTTGCAATACTCTGAACGCATGATGATGGCCATCAAAATTCTCTGTGAATAGCTTGTTTGTCAGAAAAAAAATATGATCATCAACCAAAAGTACATCACTTATTTGACAAAAGACTGGCATGTCTTCTTCCATTGTACAGCATATAACAAGTCCAGCTTTATACTCTACACCATCAATTTTAACCCAGCTAGTTGAGAAAACATCTTTTGACAAGATCATTTCAAGCATTTCATTATTGACCATTCTCATCTGAGGGAAAAGATTTAATTGGTCTGTACTCGTTTTGTTTGAGGTTGAAGGTTTCCCAGTGATAAGCAATGGCCATTTGATGTTTTTTAGCAAGTGATTTGGTTATGTTTTTGAAATTATCTTTAAACAACTTGTGTTTGGCTTCAAATCTCATAGTCCACATATGAAATAAGGGACCAATTTTCCTTATAGAAGATGGATAGTGGATCATAAAATGATGTTTGGGTATCAAGTTTCTAAGTGGATACAATTGCTTAAATAGTTTGTGGTGGTCAATAATCAAATGCTTTTAATATATTGTCATACCGACAGTGAGAGAAGGTGAAAAAACAATGTTCATTATTTGAAGTAACAACAGTAACAAATTCCAGTTTTTGTTTCCTGGAGGAATGATGTCACTAAACAGTGGAATGTTTTTTACAAGGCACAAAGTCTGAATAGAATTCAAACCAATACCATTGCCAGTACTCTCTAAAATAATCTTTGTGGGACGGTTTTTTCGTTCTAAAAATCCATAATCAAAACTATATATCCTGGAAAGCAAGTCCTGTTCTGAAATAAATTGTTGTGTGAGATATCCAAAAAGTAATTTGATCTCGTACTGAGCCACACCCTCAAGAAGATCATGCATTATATCAATTTGAACTTGGGTCCAGGATAGTAACCATGTTCAATTCTTAAATGTGCTGCTGACTGTTGGGATACAACTTCTGACAAATGAAACAGGTCAGCATTGTTTTAGCCTCCTACTCAGACAGTGAGAGTGCTACTGGCTTGTTAAGTAGTCTGGCTCTCAAGTCTTTAACTCTGGGTGACTCCCTCTTTTTCCCCACATCAATGTTATACACTGTTGTCTGCAGAAATGTGTAAAAATTCACAAGTGCGACATCATAAGACACATTAAACACAAAATGTGCTTTGAAAAGTTCATCAAATGCCCTAAGGGAGAGGTTTGCCTTGCATGGCATGAGATGCTTATCCATGGTGATGTAGAAGCTGTCAATCTTGCTCTTCTGACGCCCAACAGCGAGGAGGTATGGCTGCCGACCTTGCTGGTTGCGGAGGTGCTCCTCCAAACTGCAGCATGACTAGGGTTGATATAACAAAACTGAACATTAGACAAGAATAAAGTGCACCCAAAGAGAAAACATTATACTGTAGAATTGACTATTCAAACATATTTTCACTGCCTAGTACAAGATGGCGGCAGTGCCTATGAAGACTTATCTTCAATTTGCTCTACTTTTTAACAACCCTCATTTACATATTAAATTATTATAATCATCTTAATAAAATAATTACCTTATGAAAGACTACAAGTCTCTCAACTACATCACACGCACTGATTTTTGGAGACTTCAACCCTCCTGGTGGTGGTGGAATGAGATGTATTAGCAACAACAGGGAGGCTATTTCTTGGTTGAAGGCTAAGAACAAATAGTTACAATAATTAACTGAAGATTATTCAAATTGAATGCTGTAGGTCCGACTGACTACAAGGAGGCTTTAAGAGAGTTTTGAACAGTTAGCGATTCATTATCCATATTTTAGCCCAAAAATCAGAACAACTTTCAGATATACACAGAATAAACAAATGAAATCTTACAAGTGCTCGTTTCCCAATTTTAATCATTTAATCATGAAGATAACGAATTAAGCAAGTGTAACTGCAATTATAAGTAATGCTTTTTAACAGGCAAAAAAACACGACTCATTCAGTGCCTCATCAGAATCACTTCCTGGGGGACTTTCTGCTGACTGCACCAAGCGTGCACTCTGGTGTTGAAGTGAGCCGCTTAGCCTCTTTTATGACGTTTGGCTTGAAGAACACATCCCATTTCTGAAGCAGTCTGGAGGATATCTCATCATCAAATAGGAGCATGAAGTTTTGATCGACCTTTAAGAAAGAAGATTAAACTACAGGACTTACTACTAATGGAAATTCTTTCAAATTTTAAACATCTCATTCAAAATTTACCAATCCCTTTGTATCCAAGAATCTTGGGAAGGTGGAGAGGATATCAACACTTCTTCCTGGGTCATTAACAAGCTTCTGACAGTGCTGAAAGGTCTCCCTCATTTTCTGGAAAATCGGGGATTTGTCCGTGGTATGGTTGAGCAAAGAAATGGCTTCTTGGCAAGCATCACCATCAAGCTGCCCCTCAACATAAACGGTCCTTTGGAAATTTGGGCCTCCTGGAGAAAAGTCAATGGAACTATTTGGTGGCGTTGCAGACTCTTGACGAATCTGCCTTTGGACTGTTTTCAGACACCAAAAAATGTATCCTGTGTTGCTTGCAGCGTCAAAGAAGTGTTCCTGACAAATCTCATAATTCAAAAGTCAATGTCATGCATACGACTTTGCGTCACAACATGCATGTGTCATGCAAACAATAATAATTACTTACATAGCCTTTCTTGGAATATGGATCCTTGAGGGAAGGGAACAGCAACACTATACCAAGAGCATACTCTTCTCTGATTGCTTTAGTGGGGAGGTGCCTGAGAGGGGATAATAAACTAGCAATCCAAATGTATGCAATGGCCATTCAGTTATTTGGCACAAATAAGAAGAATATGGAACACACATAGCCATGGTTATCAATCATGTGAGCCACCAGGATGTTAACCATTTGCCTTTTTGCAGCATCTGTTTCTGTTTCTGTTCTTCAGTACTCTTGTAGTACTTCTTCACCACCGGACTTGCCTCTAAGCACAGTTTCAATCAACTAACAAAAAAACAAAACCACAAGAATGTTAAACATGGTTATTAACAGCTTTTCTGGAGACTGAAAAATGCAAAAATGTCAAACTCAGGAGTATCGAGGGTCACAACCTGTTTAGCAGAAGCTGCATTTGTATCCTCAAATCGTTGTCTCTTCCTGGTGACCTCATCCATGTTTATAGTTGATGCATTTGAGCTGAAGCTTGAGTCCGGCTCAGAAGCAGAAGCTAGGGACCAATAAGAAAACTCTAAATGAATTTAACAAAAAGAAAAAAAAAAAGAGTACATTATCTTAATCTGTAGGGTGAAGAGAGCTTGATTATACTCGCCTTTATATCTCACCATCATTTGAGAAAACTGTCAGCACCACATTGCCTTGTCCAACCAGGTCGCTGAATATTTCTGCATCAACTTCTGTCCCTGTTGCATCCTTGTAAAGGCAAAATCTCTCAAGGACTGGAAAACATAGTAAGATAAGACTATTAAATTAATGAGCTATTTTGATAATTGACATCAGTTTGCACAATTTTTTGAGGGAAAAAAAAGTAAATTCTCTAATTTCAGCTCCTTTTTTCAAGATACGTGAGGTTACAACATTAAGGAGCTTGCAGACAGAGGTTATAAAACAGCATGGTTGTATTTTTAAACTTATTTTTTCTAAGTCAAGCTAAAGAAAAATAACTTCAAATTTTCGTGGAATTGAAGAAAGTCAAACTGACCTTCTACCTCAGCCAACTTCACGTACTTCTGCAGTCTGTTGTTATTTACCTGGACCAGCATTTTTACTTGGGCATGCAAAAATTATTCACAAAGTAAATTAACATTAACAGGAATAAGGGTAAGATAAGTCCCGGTCACACAGAAAAGACAGGAGAAACACATGTCTATATGTTGGGACAAGTTTTTGGCGGCAGCTTTCATGGTCGACCACAGTGAAGGCAAAAAACAATAAAAATAAAACCGGACCGTTCACTCCAGCCTCAAACAAGAAAATAACAGCAGCTTGTTGTTAACTTGTCATTGATAGTTACGGACAGTTTTAGTAACAAGCGGTTAGCTAATTAAGCTAACGATACCGTGTCTTGCTAGCTCACTAGACGTGGACAAATTTGCTCTTCAGTCCTGGCATCAAACAAGGCTTTGTAAAGTATATATATATTCAATGTATTATCTTACATACTGCAGGTAACACCATCAATTCATAATTGTTTTAGTAAGTTTGAACTAAATTTCACTTACCGTGTTTGACATGCATGAGAACTAAATTGCGCTGATACTCTCCATGTCTCAAACTGAAAAAGTGACGTGCAGGGAGCGGAGGCGGAGCTTAACCCTCTGATGCATGAATTATGAAAGCCTTGGTCAAGATTTTTTTCTGAAGTGTTTTTATTCTTCTCAGGACATGAAAAACAATGTTCAACTTTTTTTTTCCAAAAATATGATTTTTTTCATAAAGTTACAGACATGTCCAATCCAGTGGACTACATGCGCCTGAGCACTCAACATAAAACATTGTGAACTTACTGTAAAAATGAATTAACTTGTGTTCTATTGTAAATATACAAACCCTTGTTTCTTTTTATGCTTTGAAAAACATTTCAACAATTTTTGGGAAATTTCAACACTGTATAGGCGCAATGTTTAGGCCTGAATAAGAAAACCAATGACACTCATAGCCGTGAATCTTACACCTAAATGTGTCAAACCATCCCCACCGGGAGAAACATTACTGTGAGTCTCCACAGTTCTGGATGCAGGACAGTATTACCAAGCCCTTATATTAGCATGTTGGAAGAAAACCCAAACTGATATTTTAGTCTCTGCATCTCCGAACACTTCTATGTTCATCACACCTAGGCTGTATGAAAGTTCGCAAAGCATCCAGGGCACAGTGGCACACAGCATTGCATGCAGATGTATTTGGTCTTCCGTGTGCATGCAGCATCATGGCATCTGTTTGCATTTTTCACCTCGGTGAGTTGGGGCCAGTGATATCCTGTGCCAAACCTGACCTCACGGGCTACTTTGGTGACTGCTCTCCGCTTCACGGGTTGTGGGGTCCCACTGGGTCTTCCTCTTTTGCTTTGCTGGAGGGTGCCACTATTTATCAGTGCACGAGCCACAGAAGCTTTGAAGAGGAGGAGTCTCATCTTTTCCAAACCAGACATCAGGTAGAGGCGCCAGGCATTTACAATGGTCACATCCAAAAAATGAAAAAACACTCGGATGTACCACCTCTTGTTTCGACGTCTGTGGGGGTACATTGCCAGACATTGGTCAACAAGATCAACCCCACCCATGTGTTGATTGTAAAGGGCCACAGAGAAGGGTTTTTGGACCATCATCATTGTTTTTTCCTTCTTGACCCATCTGTTGGCAACATCTTCAGGGGACTGGCCAGCACAGGACGAGACCATGTGGATGACTGAACTGTCGAGCCAACGTGTGACAGTGATGTTTGCATTATTGCTGACAACACAGCAAGCTCCTCTGCCCATTTCTTTCAGTTGTTTTTCACTCTTGCCATCTTCCACAGCTCCCTGATCATGCTGACCATCCTCTGCATCCTGCCCCTCATCATCCTCACTTTCTGCATCCTGACTGTCTGTATCTCCATCATCCTCAGCTCCTATGTCTCTGTTCTTCTCTGGCAGCCACTCATCATCACTGTTGTCACTACACTCATCATCACTGGAGCTGGACGGAATTTCCTGGACTATTCTGTAGGCTGCCTTATTCTTTGCTGCGTTTGAAGTCTACAAAATATGATAAAATAATTATTATAGTAACTCAAACTACAGCTAATCTGCACAAAAATGTATATTTTAAATGAATAGCTTATAAATATAACAATTATACACTGACTTATAACCAAAACATTCACAAGAAACAGTGAAGCAATTATATGTGTTGTGTTAAAAAATATACTGGATGATGCATGATGTCCACTTCATTGGACACATGGTTAATCGTAATTTTCTACATATTGGACATAAAAATTTCATATTCCAAACAGATATTATCCTTCCCTAGATGTTACTGTATATCATCATATTTTTTTTTTTACCAGTGGGGCTCTTCTAGTATAGAAGGATTGACAGGATATGCCAGCAGTGGTCGGCAGGGGTGGCTGTTTATCGGCCATCTTGGATTCAGAGGAAATTTACTTGCAGTTACACCGATTGACCACTGAATTGACCTCAATGGACTATGGCAGCAGAGAGCACTCTAGAGGCTGATATGCAGTTCCACCATAGAAACCAATGCATTAAAGAGAAAGTTACTTTTTAGTAGCTGTCCACTGTAGTGACCGCTATGCACCAGAGGGTTAATTACATCTCAGCAGAGTTCAACTAAAACTGATCTGATCAACTCTGTGAAATAACTCCGACTCCGGATACCATTTAACACCAAATGTGTTGAATTTATTCTCTGTGAGTTAAAATCAACTCCCAGATGTTTAACCCTGAAATTTTAACTCTCCAATTTTTAGTACTGTCATAGATTTAGCTCAGCTTAAAAAAAGTAGAAAATTCTTTGCAAGAAAATTTTGATAGTGTGCCCTGACATCTGGCTGGGATCCTTTGCCCCAGTCCCTGACCTGTGATTAGCTCCTTTTAGCTTTGGATAGTAGTGTAAGTTAATTGCTGTTAGCTTGTGTTAGTTTGTATTTGATTCAGTTAGTTACCATGAGCTTCAACTAGCTGCCATCAGCTTCAGTTAGCTCTCTTTTGTTTAATATAGCTCCCATTAGTTTGAGTTCCCTGCCTTTAGCTTCAGTTAACTCCCACTATCTTTAAATTTCTGCTGTTATCTTCAGTTAGCTGCTTTTAACTTGAGTTAGCTGCCATTATTTCAATTAGGTCCAGCTACTGTTAGCTTGAATCATCTTCCATTATGTCTGGTTAGCTTCCATTAGCTTGAATTAGCTGCCATTAGTTTCAATTAGGTTGAATTAGTTTCAATTGGCTGCCATTAGCTTCAGATAGCCATTTTTATGTTGAGTTACCTGCCATTAGATTGAGTTAGCTCCCATTATTAGCTTATGTTGCCTCCCATTACATTCAGTTAGCTGCTCTTAGTCATTTATCTACCATTCACCAATTCTTGGTGAATTAATTGAATCTAGATCGGCTGACAAAGAAGTCAAAATATACTGGACCAAATGAACCGCATTAATTAACCATGCAATTGCCCCATGCATGTTCAAAGACCTGAGTGATATCGGAGATGCCTAGTATTCCCTTGTATAGATGAAAGCAGAGATATCAAATCCGTCAAGCAACTGTGTGTGGTAATCTGCTACTTCAGTGTTAAACTGAACAAAATTGTGTCAACCAAGTCTTTGGGGCTGATTAACTTGGATGGTGAAACAACAGAGGCCATTGCTTCCACTCTGACCAGTTTTCTACAGAGCATTGGGCTGGATATCAAAAGATGCATTGGATTAGGTACAGATGGCTGAAGTGTTATGGAGGGGGAGAGAAATTCTGTGCACACACACCTGCTCCAGGAAAACCCAAATCTTTAGCTGTTCATGTGTGTGTGCCATTCAATACAGCTGTGTGCGCAAGGCAAATGAACCTGTTCAAGACCAAACTGAGGAAGAGAATGGGACAGGACACACTCAGCAGCATACTCCACATAAAGTATGAAGACAAGGTATATGCTCCAGCGCTTTAACAGTCACATGTACTCTGTGGGAGGAACATTAGGGAGCAGAGAGACGGATGCAAATGTAGACAGTGATGGATTGTAGTTAATGTAACTGCTGTTCTTACATCTTTTTTATTTGTGCCAGGCTCGATGCTAATGTTCAGGTGTGTGATTTGTGTTACAGAAGAACAGAGCTGATGGCGAAGAAAGGTGGACCAGGACAGGAGAAAATGTTTTATTTGTTTTGGATTTCACACTAGGACTGTTTGAGATGGCTCAGAGTTTGAAAGATTAAGTTTTTCAAAGCTTTTAAGTTGACTGTCTTAACCATCAAATTACTGCAAACAAAAACAATAAGCTGTTGCTTATACTTAATGCATAATCAGAGTTTAGAAATTTAAGTTATTCAAAGTTTTTCTATTGACTGCCCTTACTGTCAATTTACTGCAACAAAATAATAAACTGTTGATTATGCACAATGCATATGTCTTTTCATTTAATCAGGGTTTAAAAATGTAAGTTTTTTCAAAGTTTATATGTTGACTGCCTTTACTGTCTATTTACTGCAAACAAAAATAAATGTATATGCTTATACTGTTATCAAGTTGCCCCTTGTTTACACAATGTCGTATGTCAACAGTTGGTTGGTTTTTGGGCTTGTTTCCTTAGAGGTGGTTGCTTGTATCTATCGCGAGATCTGGCATCAGAGCGATTAGCATTTTTTAGCGTCTTTTGCAGGAATCAGAACAGAACATGTTCACCATAAGATAAGTTTTCATACTGATGATGTATTACTTTTTCTCCAAAACTCCTGAACCTCTCTTCCTGAAGCAGTTGCACTCACAAATTCTTGTTTATCTCCAACTATTCCATTAATTTGGCTAAATCATTTGTAGAGTTGCTACTCCGCTAGTTTCAGGGAACATTAAATACTTAGGTATAAATATTTCCTCAGTTTTTTCAGTTTTGTCACAGCTAAATTACACCCCCTTACTCAAATCAACAGCGGACGACCTCATGAGATTATTATGTATTTCATTGTATTTGTTGTTTTAGAGAAGGGTTTTCAAGTTGTTTATCTGGGCTGCTTTCTTATTGCCTAGCACTGCTTGTATCGGGAGGTCCATAATTAAGATCTTTTCAGTGTCCTCCCAACTTGCGTTTTAATCCTGATTACATAAGTCTAATAGAGGCCTGATTTGGGTTGGGTAAAAATTGTCTTTCAAATGTGGGATAGACATTCCACCTTCTTTTTTTTAGGAGTTGCAATGTTTTGAATTGCACCCTAATTTTTTTCCCTTGCCAGATGAACCTTGAGATAATTTTATCCCACTCAGTAAACTGTTTTGAATTCATTTCAACAGGGAGAGTGTCATGGTTCCGCTCTCTGCTTTTAGTTTGGTAGTTGTGTTTCGTTTTGTCTCCGGTGTTGTGGTTTTGTTTTACTTAATTTCAGGACTTGAAGCGGCTCAGGTGTGCAGAGCTGATTACCTGCAGCTGTTGATTCCTCATCAGAGGCGGTATTTAAGACACAGATCCTGATCTGTTCGTCACCAGAACGTCTTGTTCCCCGCACGGTGAACTTTGACCGCTCCCTAAGTCCTGATACCTTTGACTTCCCTCTTTCTATGTTCTTCGCGTCCAATTCTCCTAGTTCTGCTTTAGTGACTTTTTGTTGCTACTTTGATCCTGTGGTTCCTAGTGTCCCTAGAGATTTTCTGTTCAGAACTTTGCTCAGCCTTCCTAGTGTTGCTAGTGATTTGTTTTGTTTGTTTGTCAAGCACCTTCCTGGAGTTTCCAGCGCCTTTTGTTAATCATTGTTTTGTTGTTCCAGCCCTGCTGGAACTGGAGAGCTCAGCCACCACAGCCGTGTCCAGCCCTGGTGTTCTTTGTTACTTTGTTCAGTTTTGATTCTTGTTTCTGTTAAATAAATTTTATTTTGTACTTTAACCCCTGAGCTTCCTGTGTCCGCTTGTGGGTCCAGACTCCGCACGTCACAGAGAGCCTGAAACAGAAACAGAATTCTTGGGGGGGGATATTCATTTTAATAGAGTCTGTTCTCTGGATAAAAGTCATAAATGTGTTAAATGAGTTCCATCTTGATATATCTGTTTTTAACTTACTTAGAAGCAGATCATAATTGACTTTTCTAATTGTGGTTAAATTGTTTGGCAGTAATAGAATGTTTTATTGCCCCTTGATCCTTAAGTGGGCATACTTTAGCTTTTAAATTTGTGTTTTTTGTTTCAGGGAGAGATTGAGTGTTCAGCTATATAAAACAAAACATCATCTGCATGTAGTGCCACCCTGTGTTCGTCATTATTAATGCAAATTCCTTTAATACTGTCTGCCTGAGCCAGTAGCTCGCTCAATGAAGAGTGCAAAACGAAGCGGTAATATTCCATAGCGCTCTCTCGTGCCATGTTCTAATTGGATAAGTTTGGTAAATATCCATTTATTTTGACTCAGGCAATTGGGTTATTTTATAGAGAAATGATTCCTTTACTAAAATTTTAATGAAAACTAAATTTCTCTGACCCTGTATAAAAAAACCACTGCTCACAGAAGGCCTTTTTCCACACCTAGACTGACCAATAAAGTTTTTAGTTTTTGTTCTTGAATATAGCTTAATATATGTAAAGTGCATCTTGTATTGTCATGTATTTGTCTCTGTGGAATAAATCTTTGTGAATGAGCAGGAGCAGGACTTCTTCGACATTTCTTGCAAGAAATGATGTATACAATTTATAGTCAACATTGAGAAACAAACCAGTCTGGAAGAACTTCATTCTGAACTGGGTATTACTGATATAGTAGCCACTTTCCATGTTGGAGGCATCTTTCATCTTAAATAAAGATTAAGCTAAATAAGCTTAATTAAATATTTGAAGGAGGCTTGGATTTAATTCAGTCCTAAAGGTCTTATACCATTCAGACGAGAATCCATCTGATCCTGGTGACTTACTAGTTTTTAGCCTTATCGCTTTATTTAATTCTTCTGTTATTTTTCCACCAATTTACTGTTTTGTTCCTCTGTTAGAGTAGGCAGGTTAAGGGAATTCAAAAAATGTCTAGTATTTTTTGTCTCCTCTAATTGTGGTTGAGAATATAGTTTATTGTAATAATTTTGGATGGCTGTTTGTATTACCTCTCATTTATATAATAGGATCTGTAGTTTGGTCTGTAATTTTGTAAATGTAAATTATAAAGTTTTCTCACTAATAATTTCACAAATTTTTAGCCAGCTTCATAATATTTTCGTTTTGTATAAATCATCTTCCGGGGTCAGGGCGTCTCTGTGCAGAGTTTGCGTGTTCTCCCTGTGCCTGCGTGGGATCTCTCCAGGTTCTCCGGCTTCCTCCCACAGTCCAAAAACCTGCAAACTGGGGGTTAGGTTAATTGGTCACTCTAAATTGCCCGTAGGTGCGAATGAGAGCGTGGATGGTTGTTTGTGTCTATATGTCAGCCCTGCGATGAACTGACAACTTGTCCAGAGTGTCCCCTGCCTTCGCCCAAAGATGCTGATCTTGGTCTGCCCCGGGGTCTCCTCCTGGATGGGCATGCCCGCAACACCTCCCCAGGGAGACATCCAGGAGGCATCCTGATCAGATCCCCGAACCACCTCAACTGGCTCCTCTCAACGCGGAGGAGCAGCGGCTCTACTCTGAGCCTCTCCCGGATGTCGGACCTTCTCACCCTATCTCTATGGCTGAGCCCAGCCAACCTGCGAAGGAAGCTCATTTCAGCCGCTTGTATTCGCGATCTCATCCTACCCAGAGCTCATGACCATAGGTGAGAGTTGGGACGTAGATTGACCTGTAAATTGAAAGCTTTGCCTTCTTGCTCAGCTCTCTTTTCACCACAACAGACTGCTTCAGCGTCCGCGTCACTGCCGACGCTGCCCCAACAAGACCCCGAGATACTTGAACTCCTCTACTTGGGGAAGCGACTCTCCCCCGACCTGGAGTGGACAATCTACCCTTTTCCGACTGAGAACCATGGCCTCAGATTTAGAAATGCTGATCCTCATCCCCGCCGCTTGACACTCGGCTGCAAACCGTCTCAGTGAGAGCTGGAGGTCACTGTTCGATGAGGCCAACAGGACCACGTCATCTGCAAA
>KV751390.1:2552077-2570470 GCA_001698575.1 Mola mola
TTTGACTGCCACCCGATCCACATAGCACCGGACCTCTATGGCTGCTCCTGTGTGTGGTGGGCCCACATGAGGACGAACCCATGTTTCCTTTTCGGGCTGAGCCCGACCGGACCCCATGGAAAAAGGCCCAGCCACCAGGCGCTCGCCTACGGACCCCTTCCCCAGGCCTGGCTCCAGGGCGGGGTCCCGGTATCCCTCCGGGCAGGGTACACAAGTCCTTGTTATTATTCACCATCATAGAAGTCTTCGAACTGTGCTTTGTCTGGCCCCTCACCTAAGACCAATTTGCCTTGGGTGACCCTACCAGGGGCAAACAGCCCCCAACAACATAGCTCCTAGGATCATAAGGGCACCCAAACCCCTCCACCATGGTAAAGTGGCAGTTCCAGGAGGGGGAGCAATAAAGTCTTCTAATCTTAATAAGGTTTCCAGAAAAAAAACAAAAAAAACAAAAAAAACCCCAAAAAACAAAACAAAACAAAGTTAGGTACTCTATTTCTGAATCAGTTTCTATTGTCATTTCAGGAACAGTCATTTGCCTTTATGCAATTTATTTCCCCCTCTTCTATAGGTTTAGTTTGTAATGGAGTTTTTGTTGATTTTTTTCGCAGGTTCTACCATTGCTGAAAGAAAACTCTTGTATTAGGGTGCTTCTTGATATGCTTAAAGAATATGAAGATGTCACAGCAGATGTTGTGGCTGCCCTCCTGAAACCCAACTATTCCTTTCTGGGGAGTAACAGAAGGCCAAGAAAGGAGTTAATGGTGGTAAAGTTCGAAGAGTTTTTCCAGTGTGTACAAGGTAATGTGTATGTGTTAACACAGTATTGCAGGGAAATAAGGCTTTAAAAAAAATAAATTAATTATTATTATTAATAATAACAAATCTCATGACATCAGTAGTCTGAGCCAGCACGGTAAAAGGATTTTGGTGTTTTTCTGGCATGGAGAGGGACAAAGCCTGATGTGGTTCAGCGGTGTTGAGATGTGTGTGAATTCTAAACAGTCTGAATAGAAAAAGTAAGAGGAGCAGCAATTAACATGTCTTTTATCCAAGTATTGGTTACTGTAATACTTCTTTTCAGTGGTGAGCCAAGATTATCAGGGCTGGGATTTAATCTCTAGCAAAACGTAGCCAGACACTGCCAAAGATTTAGCACAGGATAAGCAGGAGGCTGCTAGGTGGTTGCTCAGAACAACAGGAGTCTGTGGTGTGTTACTGCAGTATATTAACCACTAGATGGGAGCAAACACCACACAATGATAGCATAACAAACACTGTTTCTCTGTATGAGAATACTTGGATCGTGTAGTAGATAATTTGCATTTACTTTGTCAATATTATCACCATTCATTTAGATAAGTTATGTAAGACACATCAAACAAAATCCAGCAGAAGTCCAGGTGGATAACTTTTCTACAGCCTGGTTTTCTCACAGCCAGGCATTTACTAGTAGTTTTGATAACTGTCATTTTTGAAAAGCCTTTTCTCCCATTCTGTATCCTGTAATACTTCTGAGCTGCTCCTCCATATTTTGTTATAAATTGTTTCTCTGTGAAAGCCAACCTTGATTAAGGGCATTAAGGTAGCCACGACAGTCTCATCTGCCACAGCTGTAGACATGATAGCTTCTCTGCTTTGTCCGCTTAGTTATTCTACAAGCAAGACAGCAAAGTCTCTCAGAGGGCCGATGCCCACCCCCTATGAACCAAAATGTTAATAGAATTTAATTAATCTGTCACTTTCAAAACACACACTGCTATGGGCTTCTGTCCAAACGTTTGAGTCAAGGAAAGCAACAAAAAATCAGATTGGATAACTCCAATTCAATGTTAGGAATAAAGGCAGAGGGCTATATCCTCTCTGATAGATGTGATTTGAGATATAATTTTAATGTACTGTTTTGTATTTTTCGACTCTTTCAGCGAAAGGGGATTGGGGAACGCTTTGACCTCACTGGTGTTTAGCACAAAATCCATGACATGATGCTGCTTCACTACATCATGTCTGTTACTGTTTTGAGAGACCCCTCATGGCAAAAACTGCATATTGTGTGGTTAAAGGGAATAAAGATATCAAGTGCATCTCAAAGTAAAAAAAAAGAAAGTTATCAGTTATTTAATAAATTAGACATTTAATATATTCTAAACTGCATTGCATATAAAACGTTTCAAGCAATTTTGATAAAGCCTACAGCTCAAAATTTTAATTTTCACTGATGAAAAACAAAAAAACAAAAAAAAAAAAAACAAAAATCAAAAGACCTGAAATATGATAGTTTTGAGATGCACTAATATTGTACTACTTCAAAACATTCTTTTGCAAATTATTCGTTTTCAAAAGTAACAGATTGTAAGCCTCCTGTCATGTATTTCACTCTACAAAGCAGCTTGTGAAATAAATGTAAAAGCATCATGTAAAACATCAATGTTTATTCCTTTGATTTCAATCCACTTTTTGCAGTAGCACTATACATTTACATTCTACATAGAAATGTTATTTATATGTACTGCATCTTTTCTGAATTTGTCAAAGTGAATATGTTTGTTATATTGGACAAAGACTAAATATGCACTCTTACTTTTCACATTTTAAATCATATCTCCTCACATGTAAGGGTGAAATAGTTATCAAAATCCATGAATGTAACAAAACCAAGCAAAAGGCCACATAGCCAAAACAAGCTGAAGCAGAGAACAACACAGTGGACCATTAAAGGCCAATGGAATTGAAATAAATACACATTTAATTCATAGAATACAAATTCCTGTACTCTGTGATACAATATTTTCCCTTGGTAACCATTGTTTTTAAAGGGTTTACTGCAACAACCAATTCTTGCATGTCCTGCTGTTCATGTTGGCAAAAGGAATCATGTCCATTAGGTATTCATAGTGCATTCACTGTTCTTTCCTCAGTTGCTAATTCTGGATAATTTGGTAATAGAAGATGTCTATCTAAGGAATCACTCTGTCAGTCCTTGAGACAGTCACAGGTCAAAGCAACTCCAATAGAGTTTTGCCTTTGTACATGTGACCTGTGTGTACATTCTCTAAAAATCTGTACAATACTTTCGTACCAGAAACCTGCCTGCTCTCAAAACATCTTATCCCGCAACCACCACCAGAACCGTGTTGAACATACAAAAAGACATCTGTTGAAGCAAAGAAGCAGTACATCATTCCCAAACATGTAGTAAAAACAAAGGTCATTGGTTAGATTTATGACCGTTGCATGAACTGTGGCTGTAACGGGTGTGAGAGTGGACCCAAGAACAGTTCAGACCTAGACAGGCACAGTTCAGGACTTTATTAACAAAGTTCACGAGTCCAAACGGACGGCAATCAGGAAGCCTGGTTGGCAAGCACAGTCTACGTTCAGAATGGGAACAGAGTCTCCGGATAGGAAGTCCGGGCAGACTACAGGAAGACAGGGAACGGGCAGATGCAGAGTTCAGAGACAGAAGACAGGTCAGGTTACCGGGGCAGAGACGAGGTCAGGGGTAGAAGGCAGGTCAGGTAACAGGAGATTCGTCTGGGAATGGGTAGTGCATGACGCGATGACGATCTGGCAGAGAGTGTGTGTGTGGAAGAGCTGGTTAAGAGGAGGCTGGGTGATTGGTTGCAGCTGGGAGGAACAGTTGAGTCTGATGATGTTGATTAGGGCAGGCAGGTAGAGTGGGTTGGTAGAGGGGAAAACCAGGAGTGGATTATGACAGTGGCATTCCCAAATCTTTTCTACATTTTCACTTTATCCCCCATTCACATGTTGCACTGAGACAGAGGTCAACAAAGGTCTTTTTAATGTGAAAACATAGGTAATATGACCGTAACCACATTCGTTGCTCAAATGTTTCCTGCATCTTACACCCTAGCCCCCCTAAAAAAAAAGAAGAGTACCATGTCTATTTTCACCTCTATAACATTTTACTGTTACCCTCCCGAGAGAATTTCATCCTCACCAGCTCGCAATGAAAAGCATGGACAATGGTAGAGAGCTGTTCTATTCCTGATCAATATATTTCAGCTGCTTCTATGAACGGTTGAATTTAAAATTTCAATTTTCGAATTCATTCAAGCTCAACCTTCATCCGCACCATCAGCAGCATTACCATCATCATCAGTGTTGTTTTATATAGCAAATAATAAAATGTGTATGAGCCAAAGTTATGACCAGGTAAAAAATATTTCACAATAACAAAGTGCTATGACGGATGCGCATTCCTTGTAAAATTTTTCAGTGCCTCCGCGACACCTGTCACGGGGGAGGTTGCAGCAGCAGTGGTATCAGCAACGCCGACAATATTATGGTATGATAACAACGTTACTGGGTGTGTTGGACAGTGTCGACCCTCCTTTTTCAAGTTGGCAGTGAAAATGAATGATTTTTTTTCATGTTTTTGGTCGAGTAAAGCAACAGGAGCCGGTTCAATTCAACATTTGTAGACTAGTTGATCAGTTCAAATCAAGACGCTATTGATGAAGTTGTCAACTCCTCTCTGATCAGTATTCCGTTCGACTACAACATGAAACTCCCTCCACCTCTGAACATCCTTTTCAGGCCATCAATGACGCAAATGTCAAAGCCTCCTGCTATATGAATGATGATATATGAATGACAATGCGGAATCCCCTGATTTACAATACTCTGTATCGGCGTTGCAAGGCGCTGAAAGCCCTCCTGTTCCTGTTGCTGTCCATCAGCTTATACAATGTGGGGGAAATGCGGATGAGTCGCCTCCATCACCACCCAGGGTGATCACGCATAGTGCGTTTAATAACATAGAAATCAGAGAGCTTATAAAGTTCCTTGACCCTCAACTCATCCCGATTATGGTTCATTTTATGGTAATTTGATGGGTGTTGCACAACGTCTGACAGAGTATTCTCTCAAGTAAGACGTCATAGTGTGATACAGCTGGAAATATGAGGCTTAGGGTTGCAAAACAATATGTCCGTAATGGATCTGTCCGGTTTCCAAGCTCTGTTCAATCGACTTGTGCAATCCAACTTGTCAATCATGACAAATCACACTTTAGAATTGATGGTACAGGTCATTCGCCGCCCCAGAGGCGGCAGTAAAAGAAAGCTGGAAAAAAACATTAGATGATGAAATACTAATTAAGAAAAAGTGCTTTCAGTACTGTGTGAATAACTCTGGCAATCAACTCGGTTTTGACATCTGCGCCGCTCATCTCCCCGACGCCGTTTTCATTGTGCAGGAAGCAGGAGTTTTGGGCCGCGAAATTGTCGTATTTTACAGAAAGGAAAGAGATCAATCCATCAATCAGTTCCAGACCGATTTCTCCCATCGATCTAATCCGTTGTTCCTAATCGGTTGACACTGCGTGCCTCAATACAGAGCCAGGGTCAATGGAGATGTCAGCCTCTGTCAAATGTGTAAAAAATGTCTAACATGTAAAAAATTATATTACATGGCTATGAGAGAAGGCGTTAAATCACAGGTTGTGCGCAGTGCAGAAATGTAAAATTTGCGGGTTGAAATTGATGCCCGAAACAGAGTTCTCAGATACCATGTGTGTTACATGCAGCCCTTGGGTCCAGCTCAGAGTCATTCGGACAAAATTTTATTCTACAGACAAAAATACATTGACTCACTGTCTTTTTTCATCATGGGCATATCTGCTATGCCTAAGGTGTCAGGTACAGATAAAAATTAAGGGGTTACTTTCCCCATCATTTCGGGTCAGAGAGAACCATAAACTATGTGGGTCTCTACCCAACCCTGCATACATATGGCATAGAGCATATGACTCTGCAGGAAGAGCGAGAGTTCAGTGAGTCGTATGATTCAGTGTATCATGGCATTTCTGATTTTAAGGAAGAAGCGCTGCGTTACTGTCAAAACCATGTGCATTCTCTCTTCAGCTTGCACGTCTTTCAGAAAAGAGTACATCACTGAGACTGGGCTTGATCCTTTCAGCCTGTATCAAAGTGTTTCTCACTAACGTTTTACCCCGCAATACTCCAGCCATACCAGCCCCTGATGACTACAGATGTCAGTTTACACTGGCATACAGGGGTTACAGTGGGTGTCCCGCTGTCATAACATGTTTATTCAGCACGTGTTAGGGCAGAAAAGAAAAGTAGGGCTGTCCTTTGTAGATAGTTACACTATGGTGGACAGTGTGGAGCATGTGTGGGAGTACCTCGGGTGTTTTTACCACGGGTTACCATCTTGTTTTCAGCCGCAGGACACTTGTCCTTTGAGAGGGCTCCCCTTTGAGCAGATACATGATGTTAGTGAGGAGAAATTATAGACGTTAAAGTCTGTTTACGGGGTGTAGCTGGTCGTCATGAGAGAGCATGAATGGGGGGAAATGTGCAAATCAGAACAGGGAGTGAACGATTTCCTGAAACAATTCGACTCTCCTGAACCCCTAGCTTCTCGTCAAGCCCTGTACAGCGGGAGGACTACTGCGATTCGGAGGTGAGTGTACGGTATTGTAACAGTCGGACTGGACCTTTAAGGGACATATGTCGCTTGGACGTGATGTCATCAACCTGTGCACAGTCTGAGTGTTGAGCAGCGCACATGGTTCCTGAGCGGACGTCTTTAATGGACTATCCTCATCTTTTTCCTTGTTTTACGCTCAACAACCTAGTAACGGTTTTAGTGCGTGTAGCGTGTTCTTCCATGTATGGAAGGCAGTGCCGTACAACCGGGCTTGTAACGTCTAACTGTGTTTTATTAAAATGACTTTGGAAGATCCCCATCACATGTGTGGATGTACGTTTTTGAGTGCATTTTTGGGATCAACCAGCTACACGACCTCAAAAACTGTTACAGTATGTAGATGTCAAAGGTCAGAGTCACACAAGCTGATAGATGCCAACATTGCATGTCTTATATTTAGTGTGATTTTTCTACTGTGTTCATATATTTTTACTGGCCCTTTATTGATTTTTGTGTACTTACCTGTTTATTTTGCATGTTTGTTTTGTAATTGCTGTTTGGACTGTGGATCTAGTTAGTTGACTAACAAGCTTCACGGGTTACTGCTTTACCCGTGACTGCTTCCCACACCCCTGAAGCTCAGGACTGGTGGAGAGAGGACTGGGCGGGTTATACAAACCTGATTGCGGGCAGGTGTGGGAGTTGGAGAGGAGACGCGATCGGGGGATGACAGCGGCGGTGGAAGGAGAGGGGCGCATGGACAGGCAGGAGCAGGATCTCCTCGTATAAACTGGATCGAGAAGAAGGAGAAACTGCGGGATTAGCGACATCTACCACGGTGCGGGCCGATGAGGCAAGGCTGAGACGGGATGCTGGTGGGACCACGGAAACAGCGGGCCGGAGCGAGGAAAGATTCGGCTTAACGCCGATAAACGATAAGTAGAAGCAGTGTGCCAGAGAAACAGGCCAGTGGAGGCGGAGCAGCAAGGCAGGAGCTAGAAGGAGTGGCGCCCACAGGGGTTCCCCCTCCCCCGATCTTTACCTGGCCTCAGGACATTTAAGTATCTCCCCTTTTGCTTTGGGGCTTAGCTACCCCTGAGGTGGGACACTTTCAAAATGGAGGACATTTCATTGTGTGTCTGTTAAATTTTGATGGTTCTAACTTTTGTCTAATACACTATTTTTAAATAGTTTAGTTTATTTTGGCCGTCAAATGAAACATTCAAACTGCCAACTGTTCTCTGCCATTTCTTAACAGTGGAATGTACTATTTGCTGGTATTGCTAAAAGAACCTTATATACTCCTGTGACATAGACATGACATCTTTGTACCGGACGTCAATTTTACCCTCAGGGAACCCCTTCATCGTGTACAGAGATTTTGACAGTCCTGAAAAATAATTTAGGTTAATCAGAGCTGTCGTTTACCCACCGTGTGGCCTTTATTTCCCTGTTCTGCCTTACAATCTAGTGTAAAGCAAAAAAAACTAGTGTTTACACTGTGTCACACCTGTGCTAAAATTAATTTCCAAGAGGATCCGTGCAGACACAATGATGACGCTAGAGCTTTTCCAGGGGTCTGAGTTACCCCTGAATTCAACAAAGCAGTGGAAATGGGCTATAGTATGGGTAAAATCAGTGAGGTGTGGCATTTTGACAGACGGAGCGATTCCATCTTTGTGGAATACATGCACACTTTTCTGAAAGGTAAGCAAGAAGCTTCAGGGTACCCCGATGATGCGACAGATCAGGAAAGCTGTGAAAAATATATTAGGGATTATCAGACTAATCAAGGGATTTTACTGGAGGCTGACAAAATCCAAATCAATCCTGCCAAAAGACAAGTGTCTAAATTGTGCCTCAACAGCTTTTGGAGAAAGTTTGCCCAACGGAGTAGTCTGTGTCAAACCTTTCTCATCAGCAAACCCGCTCTTTAGCTACCTGTTTTCAGATAAATATATTGTCACTTACTTTCCTCAATCCCAAATTGGCTATAGTTCAATGGATGTACAGCGATCACTGCGTCGTACAGCCCGCCATGGTACAGTAAATGTCTATCGCTGCATTCACTGCCGCCTATGGGCGATTAATATTGTACAGTTATTTGCAAATGCTGCAGGAGAGGGTTCTCTACTATGACCCAAACAGCCTGATCTACATGGTGAAAGAGGGGGAGGTTTAATTAGAGTCGGGAAACCTACCTACATATATGAGATGAAAGTAACTATCTCTGTACAGTCTGAACTGTAAAATAAGAAAAAATTAGACTTATAAATGGACTGCTTGAATCTTTCTTTTTGAAGATGAAAGAAAAAAAAACAAAACTGTTGATGAAACTCCTGATGAAAAAAAAAAAAGAAGCTGTTTCCTCCATACACCATCCCCTCTACTCACTGCTAGCGAGAGAGAGAGAGAAGAACAAGAACCAGCAGGGGAACGAAGAAAAGGCGGAGGACATGGGGGAGATGGTGCAGGGTGTGATTGCAAACACAAGAAAAGTGTGATTAAAAAGGGGTTTAGTATTAGAATCTCTGTTTAGAGAAAAGAAAACTTGAGATTGGTGTACGACTTTTCGTTTTTGGTGATAATTAAAAAAAACGTTTGACGTTAAAATTAATGGGCTTCGCAAAGCATGATATTTTAGCCCAACATTTTAGTACTCTTACTTCTATTTGTGATATTTGACTCGTTTGTCTTCTGTGAGTGAGCCAAGCGCCAACCATTTTAACAAGCTAACAGAGCACTTAACATTATTCAAACATCAGGACTTGGCGTAGCAAGTCAAGCACAGCAAAGCTTGGCATATGACCGTGAAACATGGTTTGCAGCAACGTTCAACATTACTATGACCATTGCATGAGCATTTTTCAATAGATATTGTTGCAGCTTGGTCATTAGCTAAACTTATTAGTTTTACATTGTCAAAGAGCAAGCAGCTTACTTTCCCAACAAGCTGTCAAACATCCACTTAAACACAATCAGTACAATGACACTGCAAAGGTAATTCATATTTAAAAAATTCAGATTACTTCATTATCACTCTTGTAACTGAAAGTCAATTGTTAACAACTAAATCAGGAGTTCTCAATACAATTTATTTTGTTTGCAAGAAACTGTGGAAGTGGTTTACGATCTATTGAATTGATTTAATAATGCTTGGTGCTAAAATTACCCCTTCTCCCTTTTCTACATTTGTCAAGCAGATCAAATTCTTGAATGCAGTGGACCTGTAAGTACTGCACTTTTTGTGCTAACAAGAGAGGCCATTTACCAAATCATTGTTTTGTTTGTGTCTTGTGAATATGTTGACCTTTTTTATTTGTATCATTATCAGATGTGACTGCTCAGTGCGCCCTTGTCCTGAAAGGATTTCCTTTTTTACTCTAAGACGACTTGAACAAGTTCTGCAAGACAGCCTTTGTAAGTACTTGCACAGAAAAAACCAGAAGCCATTTCCACCAGCTCCTCCAGGGAAAACAAAGGTGTTCCCAGGTCAGCTGAGAGAGTAGGCCTGTCATGATAACAAATTTTGTTAGATATTATTGTGATAAAGGATATTACTGTAAATGTTATTTTGAGACACTTATTCTGCTAGTATATTGATAATGTAGCATCATAATGAAAGTACACCCTTTCAAGGAGCAATAAACGTTTATTTCACAAGAATATTTATCATTGAGAAATTTTAAAAACATAAAACAACCAAAAACAATAAATAAAGAAATGTAGTCTGTTTGGTAGAGAGACATGGAAAACAAACTTGCATGCAAATGGTGATGTATTGAAGCCTGGAAAATTATTGAAATCATTTTTATATATTGTCGATTAATTGATTTATTTATTACTGTGACAGGCCTTTGAGAGATATAATCATATTTTAGAGTACCAAATCCAAAGACTTGCTAACATAACTTGCTTTTGAATATGTATGTCCTCACTGTATACTAAGACAGATGAGGCCATTCCATCTGTGATTGTCGGTGTGCTCCCTTTTCTTGGAGAGATGGATGAAGTAGGTCCTTCACCAGGTCCAAGCTCGCTGCAGCTCCAGCCC
Source organism: Mola mola (assembly GCA_001698575.1). NCBI lineage: Eukaryota > Metazoa > Chordata > Actinopteri > Tetraodontiformes > Molidae > Mola > Mola mola. Next base: position 2,562,549 of record KV751390.1, read on the forward strand.
AAGTTCCATGCAGTTATCCTTGAGGGGAGCATTGTGATGGACAATACTGGAGACTTGCCCCTGGCTGTTCGTCTCCTGTTTGGCCTCACATAAGCTTTACATCTCGATTATCCCAAATGCATGTCAAATATCTTGCGTTTCATTCAGTCAGTCATGCTTGAATTGGAAAGCAAAAACTTCCACCAAAGTTGCTATGTCAGAAAAATAGCCTGCTGAGATAGCTTTCGGTGACCAGACTGGTGCTAAAGATGGAACTAACTTCCAGGTTATTACACTGTCAAGTTGAGTTTTAAGACCTTTGTTTTAGAGGAATTTATCATTATTTATTCTGTGGAGAGCCCCATGTTTTGTTTTTTGTTTTTTTTTTAACTTATTCCCCTGGTTGGTGTCTTGCAATGAACAATGAATGAATGTTTCTGCTGTTGAGAGTTCAGTGTAAAAAAAGAAGAAAGGTAACTGTTACACTGTAGTTTTTATTACTTGTGGAGAGCCCAAGTACCCTTCTTGTTTCCCCTCAAAGATGGCAGTTGAAAGTTGCACTAATTTACCATTACTCAATTCATTGAACTTATTTTTTTTCGAGGCAACGAGTTTGCGTACTTTTTTTTTAAGTAAACATGTTAGATTTTACAGTGAGGATGAACTGTATGAAAAATTTCATGTACGTGTCCTTTTTCGTTTGCTTCAAGGTAAATGAAAATGTCCTTTTCCTAGATACTGACCATTCGTCTCGTTTTTTTCTATAATAAAATGTTGAACATCACTCCAAAATATTTTAGCATATATGCTTTCAAAAAACATGATGGATGACGGAAACGTTTCATCTTCGAGTCACAAAATAACGAGTGCTCAATATAAATTTGAACTCTTTCAACTATTTTCTTTTTTGGATAATTTTCTTGTAAGATTCTAAATGAAACCTCTTCTACCTAATTGTTTGGGCAACTTTTCACTCGGAAACCAAGCCTTATACCAGTTTGCTTCAAACATTTTTTGAGCAGTTTTCCTTTGTGATAACTCAAAAATAAAAATTCCACAATTGAGGGTTTCTTCAACTGAAATTTCCCTTTCAGTGCCCTTAAGGAGTTGTAACACACTCAAAAACAAAACAACTGCAAAGCTTTTAGTTGCTGCTGGTAGCTGAAATGTTGCCAAGAATTGATTATAATTGAGTAGCTGCCCTTGATCATTAATGAGTTGATTAACCAATATAAGTCCATGGTCAAACCATTCCTTACAAAATAAGGACTTATTTTTAAAATGCATGTTTTCATTGATTCAGATATAAAAATTGTTTGGTGAAAAGTTATGCTTAGAAATAATTTTCCAGGCCAGCAGAGCTTGTTTATGAAAATTGGACAGTTTAAGAGGAAGCTTTTCGTCTTTATAATTACATATAAGCAAATTATTCCACACACAATATTAAGGAGATGTTTTGGAAAGGTATTCCAGATGTTGTCTTCCTGTTTAATTACATTAATTAACCAGTTCATTTTGAAGGAGTTGTCTAGTGTTTCAAAACTTAAAACATCCAGGCCTCCATTATGTTTGAAGTAACATAAAAAGCCTTTTTCAGATAATGACATGTATTCCCCCAGATTAAATCAAAGAAAATATTGTCTAATTTCTTTTGGATTACTCTAGGTATTTTGTAGTGACTAAGACATATATATAGATCTTGAAATTCCTTCAGCTTTAGAAAGTAAAACTTTCCCATTTAAGGATAAATCTCTCATCAACCACAAATTAAATTTTGTGGATGTTTGTTGGACTATTGGTTGAAAATTCATGTTACAGCAATTGTATTTTTATCACGAATCAAACCCAAGTGTGTTACAGTTTATTTTCAGATGAATTCTGTTCAGTTCTATCAGATCACATTCTTTAAGAGAAGGTAACTCAGATTTATTCAGATTAATTCTCAGTCCTGAAACCATTGAAAAAACCCTGATGCATCTTATTAGTTTAATCAGTTTAGCTTTAATCTTGCTTAGATAAAAATATGGCTGTATCATTGCCAGTTGGGATAGCTTGAATTCTCTGTTTAGAGCCCTTATACCTTGAAATGCACTTCTTTTTTATGTGCGCAGCCATAATTTGTGCAATAAGCAGAAACAGAAATGGGCTGAGTAAACACCTTTGTACCCAGTTGTACCGTTTTATGTCTTTATTGAACTGTTACATTCTTCATATAATTTTTAACTACTTTCAAGAACTTATTTCCAAAAGCAGAAATTCAATGGTTTGAATCATAAATTGATGACTGTCAAATGCTTTACAAAAGTCCACAAAAAAATCAAACGCTCCTCTTTATATATTCACTATAATCATTTCAATTATTACACTTATATTATTACCTATGTTTTTTCCCAGCATAAACATGGATTGATAGGTCATCGATAACATTTACCAACCCAACTTTGGTCTTTTGGCAAAAATTTATGCAAAAACCTTTTCATCATTTTATTTATTTATTGGTTTTCTGTTCTCAGTGTTTAGTTTTGGAAACAACTTAATCAGACCTTGTTTTAAAGTTGATGGCAATTCCTATTTTCCCAAAGCTCCTTAAAACATGGACACAAAGAATGGTGCTAAATGACTTATTAAAATATTTATAAAAGTCAATAGTTAACCCATCGTTCCCATGAGATTTATTGTCTTTAAGAGTGTTAAAGCATTTTTTTCTCCTATTAAACTAATTTTTGGTCACATGATGGTTGAAAATCTTTAACAATTCTTTTAGTGTCCTGTTGTATGCCTTTAATAAACTGTCATATTACCTCACTCAATAAATCAGTTGCATATACTTTTTCATAGAAATTTGATATATATACGTAAAATTTGTTCATCTTCACATAAACCTAAAGAGGACAGTCCGTAATTTCTCTTTGTTAAATTCTATTTGAAAAAATGTTCACTTCCTTCAAGCCATCTCCTGGTTTGAACAAAGGCACCTCTGGCCTTTCTATCATATAGTTTGTCTAACTCAGACCATAAATATTTGATTTCCTTCAGTTCCTCAGCAGTGAAGCTTGATTTTTTTATGATAAAAGTTTAATTTTTGTGATTATTTTATGATTCTTTTTCTTGTTTAGAGATCTCTGTACATAACACAGAAGATAAATGTATAATTTCAAATGTAAAAAATTCCAATTCGTATTCAAATTCATTTAGTATGTTAATTGTTTTCAATATTTTGTCGATGATTTTTTAAATTTCTTTTTTAAATTTGTTATTTTGTAAAACAATTTTATTTAATTCTCTAGTAATCTCTGTTAAAACCTGACCGCACATAAAACAGAATTAAGTTACCAGGGACTGCGTGTAACAACTCGAACAACTTCCGGTTCAAATGTCGAACGACAATAATGGAAGCAGGTCTATGGTCTATACGACCCCCTTCACGCTTCGTCATGTCCGCTATAGAACCTTCTCCAAGTTAGGTCCAAGATGGCGTCGACGCAATTTACTGACGAGGAGCTTTCCTCTGAATTAAAGCGACTTGGGTTCACTCCAGGTCCGGTTACCGAAAACACTCGTCCAGTATACTTGAAGAAACTGAAAAAGCTTCGCGAGGAGCAACAGCAGTGGGGCTTCAGATCGGGAAAAACTCATAGCAGCGGGGGTATCAACAGCACCACTAGTGGCGGCAACTCTATGGGATCCAGGCCAGTTAGTCATGACGTCAAGCACCTGAGTTCTAGCAGGAGACCGGGTCGGAAGTCCTCCGTCCTCAGCTTCAGCTCTGACGACTCTGACGCTGAAACTCCACTGAAAAGAAAGGACCATAATAAAAGCGACAGGACGGATCGAAGGTCTGGTTTAAAACTACATTCGAAGATAAAATCCGTCGCAACGCCTAATGTGGCTATCAAGAGTCAGTATGGCGGAATGAGTACGCTGGATAGCTCATACCCAGATGAGGGCGGACGGAGAGGTGTCTCGCCGTTCTGGGGATTTAATGACAGATCCAGTCCCGAGGGGGAAGGGAGCGGTTATGACCAATCGAAGGACGATAACAATCGTGAATTGGAGACGAAGAGTTCGCGCTCTTTAAATGGTTGTGGGGCGTCTTACTTTAACTCTAGCAAGGTAGCAGGAGGTTACTCAGACTCTGACGAGGAGGAGGCCAGGGGCCTTGGAGACCAACGGCAGGATAGGTTTCAGTCTAGACTCAGCCACCCGCAAGCGTCTTTCCCTTCCCACGCAGTCGACAGAGGGGCTCAGATACGAGGAGCAGACGGAAAGGTTAACCCGCCTGAGAATCTTAACATGGTGGGAAGCCTGAGTGGGGAGTTGGGGGGGGTCGAAATAAAGAAAAGGAAGTCCGATTTATCGCGAAGCTCTAGGCGGCACAATTTAACGAGGAAGTCCAAAAGCGTTTCCCTCACCGAGAAAAATGGAGAAGAGGCCTTCAGAAATAACCACGTAGACGGGGACCACGGAACGTCCAGAAGCAGTAATGTAAGAACGTTCAGCATTGGGTTGAGGTCACGATTCTCAAACTACGGGAGCCTATCCCAGACCTACATGGGAAAGCTCTCCAACCACACTGCTACCAACCACTCATATCGCCAAGTAGTGCCGAAACAAAACGTGTCTGTCCCGGAGGATGATTTAATCCAGCAATTCAAAAGGGAGGAGGTGGCCTCGTCTGGGAGCTTCAGTGCTCAGTACCTATCCATGTTCCTACTCACGGCAGCCTGTGTATTCTTTCTTATGCTGGGCCTCATGTACCTTCGGATGAGAGGCTCTGGATCTTCGGATGTTAGTGGAATAGGTATGTATCTGACAAAATACGTTATTGAAACGTTTAGTTGTTTGTCCCCATAAATATGTGTACTGGCGACACTTAAACCAGTGTGTTAAACTGCCTTGGGGTCTGTGTGTATGTATTTCTGTGTATTTGGATTCCCCGATTGCAGTGACAGTCAGTAATTAAGAGTGGTGATGTGCTGAACACACAGTTATGCAGCATTTGTTAATTCCTTATATTCTTAATGAGTGTTGCAGCGGTTTCATTTTTCTCCCCCAATGCTGTAAGAAATTTGTTGTTTTGCCATTATCATTATACCTAATAAAAACGACCCTGTATAGCTATGACTGTCACTACTTAAACAAGGCAAAACTCAGACATCAGACTCCTGTTTCCCTTGGTAGGTTTTATGGTAAATTTCCAATTTAAATGACAGCAGTATCATTCAAGTGTAAAAATTATTTGATAATAGTGTTTTTCCTGCTTCTAAGTGGAAAACATAGTGTTTCCCACAGGTGAGATTTTGTGAAACTGATGGTTGGAGCACAGACTGTCAAAGGTGTTCTGGGGGGATTCTTGCCCGAAAAAAAAAAAAAAAAAAATGCATGTTTCAAAGTTTGAAGTGGAAGTGTGATGTGCTTTCTACCTCTGCAAAAGAGATTATGTTTTTGCCATCTTTTATTTGTTAGTAGATTGACAGGATAACTCAAAAGTTACAGATGAATTTGAATTAAATTTTCAGGTGGTAAATCAGTTAGATATTGACAGTGATTCTGATCATTGTCTGGATGCAGGATTTATTTTTGAAGGATACTTGTTAAGACTAATTCAAACTTCTTTGTTTGTAATTTCACAAAATGTTCAGCCTTGGCAGAGGTTTGTGCTCTCCGACTGTTTTCTAGTTAAATATACAGTTCTCTGCAAAATTCTTAGGCCACCACCAGCCTTGTTGTTTTACCAAAGGTTTAATGATTCCCATTTATTTTTTATCAGTCTCTTCATTAAGAAACTTTTAGATGTATACAAAATAAAAAGATGTAATTTTGAGAACAAAATGACTTCTACAGGCAAAAGTCAGTATTTAGTGTGACGTTCCTTTGTACTCAGGACATCTTGAACTCTGTTGCAGTGTCTGTCCTCAAGTTTTCTTAAGGGGCTGGTGTATGAAAATTAGCAGCTTGATGGTGAAGGAGTACAACGTGACCAACATAACACTGCCTCATTACCACTGGTGCTCCCTGTCCGTGTCAAAAGGTCAATGATAGCAATAAGCAGTCCTTTTAGTAAAATAATGAGGTTCCTTTAGAGAGATTTGTTCATAATATCACTTGAATATTTAGTTTGTGAAACTGTTGCTTATAGTTTACAGTGAGGTCCAGAAGTGTTTGGACACTAGCTATGTTTACATGCGTAAAAATTTCTTAATCAGATTAAAATTTGAGGGATTGGAAATTCTGAATCCACTGTTTATATGAACGCTAAATCAGAGAATCCAATCATGATGTGCGTATACATGCACCAAGCTTTAATCAGAATAGCAGTATTTTGACATGCGCCAATATGTCTGCAGAAGAAGAAGTTGTTCTTCCACCTGGGCTGTAAACAAATGCCGATGTGGCTACACTTTGCACTTTCGGGCTTTTCCCTGCAATTTAAATTCTGTACTCTTAAAGAATGGACCTGCGCCAGGTTCTGAAAGCCCTACTTTTGTTTCTACTGTTCTCCGTGATCAAGCTACGGGCTCAGCAATGCATGACGCTCCTGCGTAACAGGAGGAGAGAGCGGGAGGACATGAGCGCCCCTCCTAGTTTAGTGCTGCTGTCACGTCATGTTGGCATGTATGTGCCCTACACATGCGCAGTGAGGTTAATTTTACCCCGAACAGGAAGTCGCGATCGGAATAAGTGTACATTGACGCGGTTCAGAATAAGGATTTGCATAAACGACCCCTCTCGATTGGAATGTAATTTCTTTCCGAATGAGCCGAATCGGATCAGAATCTTCCAATTGACGTGTTTACATGAAGCAGTTTTATTCCGATCAGCCCTTTATTCTGAATATTTGTGTCCATGTAAACATAGCTAATGACACGCAGGGTTTCCCCGACCATTGTACTGGCCCAGCAGGCCGCCAGGCCAACGACACCACATCAGGCCAAAACATTTTCTTTAAATATATGCCAATTACTCTCAATTTTTCACTCATTCGTAGGGCTGGGTGATATGGTAACATATATTGTGGGATGAGAGAAAATGTCTATCAATAGATATTTTCCTTTATTGTTTATAACACACTATTATAGCAAAATTGGTGACTACAACATGTGTCACAGCAGCTATTTACATCATACAGAACGAAGAATTCTAACTCTGCATGTCTGGGTCTCAGATTTCATTTTTACTGAAGCAGCCTGCGCCAACTCTGAAGCAAATGTCCCTGGCTTCCTTGTTTTCAAAACCTATACCGTATGACAAAAAAAAAAAAAAGTGGAAATTACAGCTGCTATAATTAACTAATCGCAAAAGACTAGGCCCCAGTTAGCGTTGTTGATAATCCCAAAATCCCAAACCACACTTGATCCGAAATCTGAAATGCCGGGCCACAAATTTTTTGCGGATAAAACTCTACCCGGGTCACACATTTCATTGAGAAAAAAAGTTGGTCCAGCACAACGTGTGGGCCCTATCTGAGTATTACTGTGAGTTACATAAAAAACTGGAAGTTGAAGAGTATTTGCTTTCATACAACCTTTCTCCATGAGGATCATACTGGCGCAATAATTTCCCAAGGTTTACAGGATGCTTTCATGTCATGGAACTTAACAGAAGCTCCTGAGGTGTCCATCAGCACAGACAATGGCACTAATATTATCAAAGCTGATAGCTTGAACGGGTGGACCCGACTGCAGTGTTTTGGCCACAGACTGCACCTTGCAGTTGGTGAGACTTTGCTCCTAGTGTGAAAAAAATATTTTATTATCAACAGTTACATTATTTCCTTTTTAATATGTGAAATACTATTTTACACTCACTCCTCCATTTTTTTCATGTATGGGCTCAGTGCTATTTGACACGTGCTCATGTTTTATTCATATTTTAAATCTTATGTAAATCTGGGAAGCACTTTGTGGTTAAGGTTGAAATGTGCTTTGTAAGTAAAATTAATA
>KV751390.1:2570485-2617599 GCA_001698575.1 Mola mola
AAAACTTGTTACATGATTTAGATAAATTATTTCTCGAAATATTTAATGCTTTGATTGTCAGCAAAATACGGTTAAAGTGAATGGAATTCACATCTGACTGAAAGCTGTAGAAAATATATCAAATGATAATAGCCAACATTATTTTTGAAGTTAGGCTGAGTAATTTAATTTTATTCTTCTTATTTTATTGTTTTATATATTTGTTTTAGTTCTCAGAGAAACACATGAAAGACCCACATATTGAGTGGGCTGTTGCTGTTTGGAAAAAAAAAAGTTTTGAGCAGTTCTTATTCAGTTTGAAGGAATAAGGAAATCAAGTGCAGAGCCATATTGGAGATGGATGCAATGCTGTCTGAACAGGGCGGAGCTGAGGAGTCAGCTGCTACATAGCCATACAAAGCAATAACAGCATCAGAGCCACCAAGAAAGAAAACAATTGGCAGTTTCTTCAAAAGAACAACACTACTTTCTGCTGCATCTTCATAGAAGGAGTGGCTTAAAAAAGAGTTGTATGCATACTTGCACTCTGCTGATGGTGACAGTGAACAAGATCATCTTGCAGTGGTGAAAATGAGGAAATGTTTCCAAACCTGAAAAATTTAGTACAATAGTATCTATGTGTGCCACCCACCAGTTCCCCATTAGAAAGAGTATTTAGCACCTGTGGGGATATAAAATTAGCTCAAAAAGTAAGGAAATTTCTGTTTGGTCAATAATTTCTTTGTTGTAACAATGCTCCTTGGCCCTAGAAATTTTAAACTTTCTTTCTGTCTCTAAATTTGCAATTTAACATGCAAAGCACTTGACAAAAACCAAAAAGATTCAATGAGAAATATTGCAGGTTGGCATGTTACTCATCGCTAACCTCACCATCTGGAAAGCTAATATCCAAAATTTATATTGATCAGTTCAGACACAGCATGTGCGCTATGCTGTGCCAACAGCAAAGAAAATGTCTTACAGTCTGTTGGTACCGCAGACCTCCAAAACTGAACTTTTTCTCTGGGTTGGTGCTGATGAAGGGCTTTATCTAGGGACCTAGAAAATACGTTGGGTTTTTTTTTTCCAAATTCCATTTTTCTTGTTCTTGTTAATGGAAATTTAGCCTCAGTTTGTTAATGTAAATGAATTAAATGTGCATAATTTAATAAGAAACAACTACAAATTTAATCATAAAAGTAACATTGCACTAATAGGTGCTTAAAACAACCAAAATAATGCATATAAACTTTGCATTTCAATATTTAGGATCTTGAACTCCCTTGCATCAGTGGTCTTGTCCTCAACCACAGAAAACTTTTTCCCACAGATTTTTTGAGGCAACGCAAACATTTGTTGGTCAAACACCCAGGACAGGTGAATTTGATGACTCCTGCCAACTGTTTCAGGTAGTGCTACTTCCTTTTTGCAGTACTTAAGTACAAAAGCTTTACTATTTTTTACCAAGGGGAAGTCTACCTCAGCGCACACAGCCACAAAATCATGAACAAACTCATGTCGTAACTCTGCTGATTTATTGGTAGCAGCCATTGTTGTTGGAAGGGGTGTAGTGGCCCGGCTAGTGTAAGCGGCATCATGTTGTTTTTACTTGTTTTTCCACATGGACTTAACACCGTTGTCACATCGGTGTGAAAAAGCACGTTTCACACTGCCATGCTCTAATCTGAAAATTGCGTACCTAATGAGGGATCCCACCAGAAGGCAAAGCGTAATTAAAAGCCCCAGCTGCCGCTGCGGTCTGAGTGGTGATGAGGTGCTTCGTCGAACGTCATAGTATTGGAACAACCCATGGGCGACAAAAACACCAGGCCAGTGCCACTGAAAGTCAACCCAGCACATTTTGAACAGCAGAGCAAAATCTCTGCACGTCCACATGGGCGGAAACCACTTTTTAGTCCTACTTACGCTTTTGTCATTGAAATGACTGAAGGCGGTGCGTTACCTCATGGAGCAGTGGTAAGCCCCTTAGCCAGCATCTTGAATGGCTGCTTCAATATGCTTGTGTGTTGGCAAAGGAATACCGGTGGTCCCATGTATTAGCGACTGCCCTGGAATATTCTCAGACACTGCTCATGGCTGGCCTGCGTGGACACCGACTAAGGAGGTCACTCCACTTCTTCCAAACTGGCACACAAAAGCTCGCCTAGTCTTAAGTAAATCTCACCTGGACAAAGAAAAAGGCAAAAGGTCATCATTCTGTGGTTAGATGAGACAAAAATTAGGTTGTTTGGAAATAGAGATATAGCTTTTGTGTGGAGAAAAAAAGGATATGCATTCAACCCCAAGAACACCATCCCTACAGACGAGCATGGGGCTGGGCTTTGGGGGTGTTTTTCAACCAATGGGCCAAGCAACCTTGTAATAGTAACTAATATTGTGGTAAAAACAGACGACATAAAGAGGAGCAAAACATCAGAAATCATCAGACAGTCTGCAGAAAAACTTGGCCTGGGGATGCAGTGGACCTTCTAACAAGACAACAACCTAAAACACACGGCCACAGGGGTTAAGACATGGTTTGCAAAGGACAATATCAACAGTTTGGAGTGACCAAGCCAGAGTCCAGACCTGAATCTGATTGAGAATTTGTGGAGAGAACTAAAGACCAGACTGATGGCAAAGAAGCCTATTAACCTCAAGCTCCTGGAGTGGTCCAAAATCTCAGTGGAAATGTGCTCAAAACTTGTCACCAATTAAAAAATAAAAAAAGTTTGACAGCTTTGATAGAAAATAATGGCTTTGTCATTGATTATTGAGGAAGGGTATGAATAATTTTGTACATGGAATATTTTATCAGAAAAGTAAAAACTGCCAAGATAATTAAAATGAAAATAGCTAATATTTTTTATTGATATTTAAAACAAATTGTGTTACAGTCTTTTGCCACTCATGTCATTTCCAGCCAAGATGCCCATTCACCAAATAAAAATCCACTTTAACTCAACATTTGGCCAAGATATGAATAACGAGTTTAACTGTATGGAGGCTCTGGCTTTGTTCATCATTGCTATTTAGAAAGCCTTCTTGTTTTGAAGTTGATCCTGCTGTGCAACTAATATGTCTCACATAAGGTTGGTGCTGTTGTGTTGTCCGTCACATCTCAGTTACCTCCACAATGCCAGTTGGTTATATAAAATGCGACACTGGAGCGCCTCACAGCTATGGATGGGTTGTTGAAACCTGGTTCCAAAGTTTTGGTTAAAGCAGATGTGTATGTGTTATAGAGCCTGACCGATATGCAATTTTTGGGACGAATATGGATTATAGGGAGGGAAAAAAAAATTCCGATACCAATATATTGGACAATATTTCTCATAGATGTAACTTCAGTTGTTGACAAATATTTGCTGAAAAGATATATAATGGCGGAATTTTTTTTTTATAGTTGAGCAAAAGTGTAATTGACAATTTAATCACCAACATAAATTCATTCAAGGTTCACGAAAGCTGAGTGGAGAAAAACAATGCCTCCTTTGTTAAAATTTAAAATGAATAACTAAACAAATAAAACAATTAACATGACATGCCTGTCGGCGCACTTATCCTTTGCCATATGACACAAAATTTCAGATTAGTATAAGTGTATCTAAATGCACCATGGTGGCTATAACTGTGTCAACCTGCCAACACAGAGAAAAGCATAGGTAAAGAGCGTAGGTAAATGAAACTAAAGCGTTGCAGAGATGCTCAGCAGTTTACAAAATACAACTTACAACTCACATTACAATTACACTAGGAACTGTCGTACATTCTCTGAATCTACGAGTTGACTGTAATTAGCTCTACACTATCACTTTCCCCATCAACTAACATGGCCACATGACTATGATAAGCCTGCAGCACTCGCAATAAACAATGTTTCACCCTCAAAATCTCCCTGTCTAGAATGAGAAAAAGAAAGCAGTGTCAGAACACATATATGGCAGCACGGGCTGATGCTGACCAAGATGCTTTCCTGAGAGAAAGGTGCAAATACCGCGACATTACAGTTGTTGTAGGTGAGTCGACTACAGGGACGCAGTTATGTTTCCAGCATTGCACCCACCAACGAGAAACAATGTTGCATTTATTTAGCACTCAATATCATCAAACTGTCACAGCACTGCCATTACCTGAACTGCAGAAGAATTGACCCAGGGCTAACGTTTCAGTCTGCTAAATTGATGACAACCTGTAGTTGGCTAATTACCTTGATAATTTTTACAGACAGCTGTTGTATAACCACGTGCAAGTTTACATAAGAATTATTTTAAAAAGGGAAGATAAAGGAGTAATTGTGTATTAAAGTAATTAACTGGTAATATATTTTATAGATGTTACTGGTATTTATTACACTTGTTTTTTGAAGAAAGCATGTGATATTTTTTGACCCTTACCCTCAAAGAATCTCAATCGAGAATTGTTTATAACCAGAATCGAAAAGCAGAATCGAAATCGCTAAAATTCAAATGATATTCAAACCTACTTTCAACTGCTGCTAGTTGGTTCTGCGTAAATTAACAAGGGTGGACAATTGGCAAGCCTTTAGTGTAAGGATTGTCTGTGTAAAATGGGTTATGGTAACTTGTCACATTTTAACCAATGAATGGGAAATGCTTCTTACTCCATGAAGTATGACTCAGTCATAAATTAGTACATCTGTGATTATGGCCAGTATAGTAAGATGGCAGTTCTGCTATTAATTGTCTTGCTGAGGTGGTAAGAGTTTCATGTGCACGCATGGTCACATGTGTTATGAGTCTTGCGCATGCTCTTCTTTCCATTTCCTCATTGTATTTCTTTTACCTTTGTTGCAGTTAAGAGCCACCCTTTTGGAAGCGAGTTTGACTCTACCTATGTGAGTATATTTTCATCACATCCCTACTTTTATTCCTGTTACGTTACTGGGAGGTGTTTCAAATGTGTCCAGAAATATTCCCAGGTTGTGAAAACTTTTTTCTTTTAACTGATACTGAATAGTATCAGTAAGCTGGGTTAATTTTTATAGAAAGGTGCCCATATGTAGGCCATGAGAGAGGTCACACCACAATTAAGGTATTTACAGGAAGGAAGCAATACTTGAGAATATCTCTCCTCCTGTGTTTCCCTCCAAAGTACGAGCAATTGTCAGTAAAGTTTTTCGCAATTGCAGACCAAATGGGTACAGGAGAAGTAGAGTGGGAGGAAATTGTTTATTGAATGCAGTTGGCCTCATTTTCATGGGAATATAAGATAAAAAAAAAAAAAAGAAAAATTCAGTTGATTGTTAAATCTAGATAATACCGCATATATTTATCCTCCTAAAGTCAATTTATGGAAAACCACCACTGAATTAGGGTATGCAAAATAGGGAGGAGCAGTCATCATTAAAATTTGTGCTGCACAATGTATACATTTTTGGAATAAATCCCTAGGAGTCTGCCCACCACCACTACTCTCTGCATACAGAGAGTAACAAAACATCAGTCCAAAAAATCAATAATGTCAATAATGTCAGCTTCTCACTTGTGGGGCTGCACAATATGACAACATATATTGTTGGACGAGAGGAAATGTCTGTCAATAGATATTTTCCTTTATTGTTTAAATTGTCATTCTAGTAAAGTGGCGGGTACGACCTGACTCACAGCAGCTTTTTACGTTATTCGGAGGCCGCCTCACTTTTGATACACGCAATCTCAAGTATCAGCAAACAGAAATGGAGGAGCTAGACACAGAGAAATTCCCTATTAACAATCCCGGCAGTGTTAATTTCGTTAATGAAAACTATGATGAAAAATGTTTGTCAACAACCTCTTTTACATGGCGACCACGAGACCTTGACAAGCTAAAAATAGATCATTGATAGCAAAAACTATGATGAAATTTACATTAAGTTTTCTGTAACAAAACAAGACTAAAATGTTAGCGGTGGACAAACAGACATTCAGAATGTCTGTCAGAATGTGAGAGATGATTGCAGACTGATTGTCAGTGTTAGTGTTTTCTTGCTCATTTACAGACAACCTAGCTCGTTACTAAATATTAAAATGCTGCTAACTGCTACTTTGCTCTCACTCAACTTTGTTGATGCTTGGTCAGTCTTGCTCTACCACACAGGTCATATGCATCATCGAGAAAAGGGATACACTTGGAAAGGAAGGACCTCTCTCATTTCGTCATACTTTGAGGGGGGCAGTCATGACCTCCATAAAAAATGTTATCCTGTAGAGAGCGGAGCGGTCACTCAACAAATACTGTTCATATTCATAACACAGTATTTGTGGAATTCAGAATCTTTGCTTAAAAATATCAAGATTTGGATCTGAATTAACATTTAACAACATTACTCAACACCCAAATTTCATCTGAAAACTTTGGATTTTGGGGTTGAGATATTCTTTATTTCACATTATTATCAGAATCGTAAGTTGTCATGAAGTATGTCTTCATTTTGTATAGCTTTAATTATGAAATTAACAGAAAACAACATACTATATTGTGATAATGATAATCTTATTTTTATATAAGATTTTGTCCATATTGCCAAGCTCTACTCATTTGTAAATAATTTGTTTTTCAGAGCTTCTCTGTGCCTTCCCAAAGCCCCACAGGGACATAATATTTTTAAATTTTGTTCAAAATGGAAGAAGGGAGAGGGACAGACAGGTGGAAGAAATGATATACATTCAGTTCATATGCTCTTTCAAGGGAAAAACAGTATATTTGAAAATGTTATAAAAGTTTTAACTTTTCACAAATAATCTGGGACTCACTTGTCAATTAAAGAATTTATAGCAGAACTTTGTGCTTTGCTCACACATCAACTCCAGCGAGTTAGTCCCCAAGAGTATTCAGAATTAATCTCAATAAATTCCACATACTGAAAAAATATTTTTCACATTTTTCATATTTAACTACTACATCCATGAACTCCAAATGCATATTGAAATATGAAGAACTCCGGATCTTGTTGACTGGCATAACTGATGGCAGGAGCTTCTTAGATTAAGGCTAAATAGTTTGTTTAATACGACTAAAGTTAAAATGTACTGAGAAAAGCTTCCATATTTGTTGGCTATTTGTCTTTCAAAAACATCTGTTTCACTGCATTTGCAAACTGCAAATCTATTTGCTCTCTCATTTTTGGTTCGGGAAAGATGTAAATTTTCTTCTCAATTCAGTTAAATAATTAATGGCCACTCAGACCTCACTCAAATGTTACCTGTTTACTTAAACTGACTCTTATTCTGCAGGGAAACACAGAGACAGTGAGTGACATTGTCCACTTTTAAGTTCCTTCTGTAAATGCAGTATGGTGTGACCTGTCATATTAAATGCAGGCCTTTTAAGCCATTATTATAAACTTCTGAGTTTGCAGGGATGTGTTCTGTTGGTTACTTGATTTTTATTGAGTCTTCTCAAGAAATTCATTAGCTGCTATAGGAAAATTGAATAGGCAGTATAAAAGTCACTTACTGTATATTTAGACATGCTGCTAATGGGGAAAAAGTCAATAGAGAAATTAAGAGGAGAGGTGAGGCACGCCAGTGTATGTGGTCACACTTTGTATAAGTGTGTGCATAAATAAACAAAACGTGTAAATAAGGTGGAGAAATTATTGGACTTTAAAAGTTACCATTGGAAATTGGTTTGGTGGGCTAACAAATTTGTTTTACTTCTTCAATAATTAACAGCTTGGTTAAAGCAACAACAGATACACTATATTTTGTTTGTCCCCTACATAAAGAATAATTGTTTGATGCCAAAAAACATTATTTTTTTACCTGGCAGACACACACACATTCAATCACTCTCCCTTATACATACATGCACACCATTTGACAACATTTACTGTACACAGCGTAGTTTTGATAAGAATAAAATATTCAAGAATGACTGAACAATATCCTACATGATGGGACAAAACATTTTATCATGTAGCCTCCAATGTCAAAAAAAGGGTGCTAATGCACAAAAAACAGTGGCAACAAAAACGCAGCTGCCAACAGATAGCCTACTGCAACCGTTTTTATGATGGCAACACATCATTGCAAATCGCATATCCTAGATAAAACGCAACACAACAACAGAACAAATGCAACTGTCACTGCACAGTAGAGGCAGGCAAACCTTAGCCAAAAGTTGAATTAATTTAGAAAAATAAACTGTGATTGAAAGCTTAAATTTTAAACTATATTAACCTTTTTAAACCTAAACCTAAAATATATATTTCTATATCCCAGAATATATATTTCAACTACTGGCTGTAATGGTTACACTTTAAGGAGAGGCCTTCCCTCTTGCCACATTGACCATGGGAACAGTCCAACAGCCATCTGCAATGCTATCATTTTATGCGGTTGTAGCAATGGGGCTGAATTCCACTACCAATTTGATACGACAAAACTAAAGATGCAGCAGAATACAACAAGTTCACTACAGCAACGCAGGAAAAAAAGCAGCTGTGCTGACGCAACAAACATTTGACAAAGCTTATTAAAGGAAGGCTAAACATTATTGAGAGAGCGAAAAATTTATAATGATTGTAGAGAAGGTAGTTGAATTCAGTGCTGTGCTGGAGAATGCAGGCTTTTGCTGTCTTTAGTAACTTTTAGATCTGCAGAAGGCCCCTTCTGTCTTGTCACAGTATTTCAGACATTGCCTTAGTAGAACTTACAACAGAGGCGTTCTGACATATATAGAATACAGTGGCTAAATGTGTGAACTTAGAACAGTGTCACATATTTCTGCCACCAGCATACTGCATGTAGCAACAGCGCACTCAGTCAGGCACAGTTGCTGACAAGGCAAAATTGACACGTCTCAATAGCACCAACAGTTCTTTAGCAATAATTACAGTTTAAACCACTTTTAGGTGAATATAAGATTTATTATCCTTTTTATTTAGAATATAGCAGTAAGTGCATTTGTGATTTATTGTTTTGATTCAGTATTAAGCTAAGCTATTATACCTTTCTGAGTTGAATTTTATGTGTTTCGGTTAATGCAGCATGAGGCATACTGTACATTCTTTTAACCCTGGCAATATAGGGAATTAAAATATTCAGGATTGTCTTGATTTTAAAATAGTATAACATACTTTCCCGATGTTTTTGCCAGTGCTTGTATATAAGGCAATAAGTGGTGATCTTGCATTACTTGCGGTTAAATGTGTGTAGTATGGTCTTTCCCACTAGAGGTCAGTATAGCAGTATAGTACAGCTCAAGTCCCTTTAAGCAACATAAATTACCTTAAATGTTCTTTTGTAAAGCAAAGCTTGTTAACATTTAGTTTGTGTTTAATTATTGTTTATAATATAACATTAATTTTACTGTGAAGTGGATGTTAAAACCAAATATTGAATTAAATTGTTGAAAAAATGTTTTTTATATCTGATTAATAATCAATTTTTAAAGAAGAGTGACTCGGTGACAATCTTGTTGAAGCGCCATGAATGCAACAAGGCTGTGTTTTCCCATGGTTACTCCTTTTTTAGGGGTTTGAAATATCTTTAGCCCGTTTTACATAGACAATCTGCCTCATCCCCACATTGAAGTTTTATGAATTCTCTGCCCTTGTTAGTTTACACAGAACCAAGCAGTGCGACAATAAGCCGCTTCAGTGTGGCTGAATATACAGCTAAGCAATTTTGCGGTATCAAGAGGCGTGACTGGCATCAGCTTCAGTTGCCTGAGTGGCACTGTCGCAAGGGCGGTAAAATGCAAGTCAAATGAGAAAAATGTTGGAGCAGCAGGCTGGCTGATGTTGTAAATACAATGAAAGGCTGAGGAAAATGTCAATCCCAAAACTGGACCTGCATCCAAGAGCTTCGCAAGGTACATTGCATATTCAAAACCTTTTTCCACCAAGCAGTACGGTTCAGTTTGGTACAGTAGATATGCATTATTTGCGTTTCCATTACCAGAAGGATATAATGACATGCTACTTACGAGGCTGGCATGGTCAGGCTAGCCCACCCACCAGATTGTGGAATGGTCACCAGTGGAAACGTCTAATGAAGTTACCATTCCCAAGTGTGCTGTATGAAACTGAACAGAACTGTACTGCTTGGTGGAACCATTGCTTTAGAGACAAAAATAGTTTAAACTTTTTAGATTGTTGTTTTGCGGAGTGCGTGCTTTAAAGCATCAAGATGACGCACTTATAGTGTCATTGATTTCGAAACAAGTTTAACAGAGCCCTTTTATAATAATCAGGCCCTTTAAGTTGGGTTATTTGTTCAAGGATCCGTAAAATGTCTGCATATTGCACACTTTAATATCGTTGACACATTGAGTGCTCTAGCTTTGCATTGATTCAGCATTATATGTGTGTCATATTAGCATTTGTGTGTTATTGCTGGTTTTTGCACTGTTTAGAGATTGGGGCTTGTGTATTGTTGCTGTTATGGTACAGTGCAAACAGAGGGGCAGCCTGATGGTGAATGAACTAGTTGTTGTGCTTGTGTGTCATCATAACGCCCCACCCCTAATCCAGCCAGCCATCTTAGCTATTTACACATACGCTGGCTCAAAGGCATATCACAATTGGCCCCCCAAGCTGGTAACTATCATACAGACAGTGAAATGGTTAAAGGCACACACAAAGCACATTAAAGTGTTACTGTAAAGGGGGCTTTTGTGTTACCTGTAATGCTGACTCAGATTCCAGTTATTTTGTTAATGAAGAAGAATGCAGATTCTTCACAATTTTAATTGAGAGAACTGGCGAGGTGGGAGCAGTACTGAGCAGCTGATTAACAGAGGTTTCCAGCATTGTCTGTAATGATATTTTGGAGAAGTAATTCCTCCTTGCCAGACGACTGTATAGCTTCTGTGTGTAACTCGGTCAACTGTGAGCTGAGTTGTTCGACAGATTCTCATCGTCTCATTAACACTGTATTTATTTAACTTTGCGGAGAATCTGTCAGTTGACATCATAACTTTCACTGTAGCAACACCATTAAAAACATAGACCAAATTACAGTTGAAAAAGATAAAGAGCAGTCATAAGGCATTTTACACAGTGATTGTACGATAACAACCCCTCCCAAAACCTTTTTATACTCAAAGCACCACAGCACCATTATAGTGTGATTTTTAGATTGCGAGACAGCGTTCCACAGTAAAAGAAGTCACACGAATGACACAGCAGTGTGTTATTCTAGTAGAGGTGTAAATCTCTCTCATATAGAGATGCACTGATTGACCTGTCTGGAACTGGAAATTTGCCGAGCAGCCCACATATTACCAGTTACAAGCCAATCAGTTATACACATCTAACTGATGATATTCCTACACTCTATACCAGTTGATATTGAGCCAGGGCAATAAAGCAGCTAAAACAGAAGAGGGCAGCAGTCTGCCAACACAGCTTCTTGCCTGCCTATTCAGAGAAATCCTATGCATGCACCACAGGTCATACGCACAACTGGGAAAAATGTCCCAGCCACATGCAAATATTAACATATCAGTAGTGTAGGAGTTCTTCACTATGAGTGAAGGAGACATGAACTTTGCAATTTGTGATACATGTAAAGCCAAGGTAAAGCATGAGGAACCATTGCGAAAACATTAGAACCTCAAACCTAATTAGATACCCGAAAACACTGTCACCCAGCTCAAAGCCAGCCACAAGCATGCAGCCTTTTCTATCTTTGGAATGAATCACTGAGATATATGAAAACCATTTTTTAAAAAAAAAACAAAAAAAACATACAGTTTGCCGTTAAGTACATTCTTGCTGATGAAATTTGCAATGCAAGTCTCAAGGCTTTTTATGCTCAACGTTAAATATGTACAGTATATGGCTGCAGACTGAGCGTTTTGTCTGTTCTCTGTTTTCATGTTGTCTGTATTTCTGCACACGGAGCAGTACAGCTGGAAACTGTGGGGGTAGTGTGACTGTCACTTTACGAAAGGGTAGCTTTAGAGAAAAGAATTCTCCGTCCTCCAGTCATGATGTATTTAATGGTCTCACCAAGCACTGCCACCCTCAGCACTGCCTCCGTTTTTGTCTCTTTCTGAGCAAGTACATTATCACTATCACTTCCACAGTTGCCATGTTTTTGTTGGCATAAACCTTTGACTCTGAGCTGTGGATGTACTGCTTGATATCCATGCCAAATTAAGGGAGGTATGGAAGTATGTGGATAGTGACGATAATATTGTTTGAAATGGACATATTCATTTATGTATGTAAAGCAAGCATAAATGAACCTTAAAACTGCAGAAAGATCAAACTAAATTTTCACTAATGGCACAATTGATATGTAAACAAACCAGAGGAGAGAGATGTTAAAGCACTATTGGACAGAGCTGTACTGTCTGCTCAGATGGATGGAAATGAGACATACTGTCCAGGGCAAAATACCTATTATCTGGACTTGGAGGTAAAGTAATAAATGTAATGTCTTCAGCAATGAATCAGGATGCTGTTATTACCTCAGAACTTGATGGGTTGTAAATGAAAAACGGCTTTAATATCTGTGTCTTCATCTTGCTTGTGCTAACGTGAGGTGTGCTGTGTTGGCACAGCTAGCTAGCTGGCCGCTAGCTAATAGTTATCCACCTTTTAAAATCCAGACGTCTTTCAAACATTGACTTGAGGGCACCCTGTTAACAGTAGTGGCTGACATGTTGTTATCTTAGCTCCATCACCATAACATGCTAAATTGACTCATGTCAGTATGACACCGAGTGGAGTCGCTGTCACTGACTTTTGCAACATGGCACTGTAGAGAGCAAGGATCTTTCAGTGGGAGGGAACTGAGCTGAGCTGCAGCTGCGAACTGATTAGTTGTGTTGGGGTCGGACCATTGACCAATCAGTGCACTCTTACCTTCAATGTGAATATACGATTACCGGTTGAAATTGGTTATTCATTACACCCCTTGAGTCTAGCGTGATGTTTCACATGTGCGACAAGCTGTGCTCACTGAGTGCGAGAGGGGATTTTTTAAACATATATTTATATATACAGTATATATACATACAGACAGTCAAACGTGCTTGGGCACAGTGCGGATGGCCTAGTGTGAGTGTGCCCTTAGTGTTTTCAATTGCTGTTTCATTCCACTTTATTACACATAACTTTATTTCTAGACTCAAATGTTTTGATTTCTTTATATGTGTGGATTTCTTGTGTTAGCCAAAGTCTGTAGAAAATGTCATGTGAGTAGCCTTATGAAAACTTATTTCTCCTCCCGAATGTATGTATATAAGTTAATATAACTTTTTCACAAGTAAAAGGAAAGGTGGTGTGAAACTTCATGAAAGTTCACAGGGCCCTGCTGATTTTGGTTAAAGCTCAGAACAAGCAGCAAACTTTCACTTTATATTAATAGAAAAGCTGAGCTTTCCATTGCTGTTGAATTGATGTTGGAAATTATTTCTTTTTTGAATTTAAGAAATATCTGTATTGAGCCAACAATTGGTGGTTGCCGTCTTCAAGACTTATTTTCTTTGGTAGGGTAGAGTTTCCACCTTTATCATATTTTTCAACTTTTCCCTGGGGTTGGTGGGGTTGGGAGGAAGAATAATATCTCCTGATCTGTTGGTATTGGCTGATGTACTTCTTTTAGTATTGTAAATTAAAGTTAAATTTTCTCCAACAAAAATCCAGTGATAACATAATGAAAAGCATAGTGAAAGCAAGGCTTGCTGGAAACCGGTCTTAATGTTTCTAATTTTTCTTTCACAGGAACAGGTCTATTAATCAGAGTGAATAATCTGTTGGGTGGGTGATGGGTGCACGATTCATGCATAGATTCGAATGAGCTTGGAAGCTTTATTTGTTTCTGACTGTGTTAGTATAAACCCAATGTTAACATATTCTGATGAAGATAACTCTTTTGAATGGAATATTTTTCTATTAAGGTTTTCATGGCTAATAATTTTAAACTATCATATCACCAACTAAGTGATGTTTTTTTTTTGTTAGAATGTGTCCATTAATTATTTGTTGCCTGCAGGACAAGGTGGAGAAGGACCTGATCCTAAAGCTGCTGTTGTACCTACACAACCACCTGGCTCACATCGCTGGTAGCTATAAACTCTGCACTACACTCTCTGTCTGCTTACTGACCGACTTAATGACTTAGATTCTAGAGCTGAGAAAGAGAAAATATTTGTTTGTACAGGTGCATACTGTTGGTACATTTGAGTATGTCCATGATGAACTTTAACTTTCATACTCTCACTAGATAACACATTGCCTGGTCCCAGTCATAGTACACATTCAATTATACAGGTATCTGTTGCTCAAGAAGAAGGGGAAGGTTGTCCTCCGATCAGAGAATCAGCTGGTTGATCCTAGGGATGGGAATTTCAAGTACAAATGCAATTTGATCTGTACTTGGAATTATTCAGTGAATATTCAAATATTGCCCTCGCTGACTTGGACCACACGCACCCCTTAACCCTGTCATAGATTGTATAATGAAAAGAAAGGACAGAAATGTAACAGTTCCCTTCTGACGTGTGAATCAGGCAGTTATACAATTATGAACTCTTAAGATTTAACAGGAAGAGAGATTTAAGAGATTAAGAAATTTAACAGGAAAAAAAAAAAATGACACGAAAACACAACTACCTGGGAAAAATCAAAGCCTTATCTCTTATTTGACTTTAAATCACACAACAAAATCACATATTTCATCATGGCAAAATGCATGCTGTGCATTGAAATCAACTTAATATACTGGTAAAGATTTTTACCAAATTTCGTTTCGTTTCGTTTTCTGTCGCTTATCCGGCTCTGGGTTGCGGGGGCAACAGGTTGAGCAGCGAGATCCAGACGTTCCTCTCCCTAGCGTCTTCCACCAACTCCTCTGAGGGGACACTAAGACGTTCCCAAGCCAGCCGAGAGATATATCTCCAGCGGGCCCTCGGTCTTCCCCGAGTTCTCCTCTCGGATGGACATGCCCGAAACACCACCCCTGGAGACATCCAGGAGGCATACTGACTAGATGCTCGAACCACCTCAACTGGCTCCTCTCAACGTGGAGGAGCAGCAGCTCTACTCTGAGCTCCTCCCGGATGTCCAAGCTCCTCACCCTATCTCTAAGGCTGAGCCCAGCCACCCAGCAAAGGAAACTCATTTCGGCCGCTTGTATTCACAATCTCATTCTTTAGGTCACTACCCAGAACTCATGACCATAGGTGAGATTTGGGATGTAGATTGACTGGTAAATTGAAAGCTTTGCCTTCTGGCTCAGCTCTTTCTTCACCACAACAGACCGCTTTAGCATCCGTATCACTGCCGACGCTGCCCCAATCCGTTTGTCAATCTCCCGCTCCATTTTCCCCTCACTCGTTAACAAGACCCCGAGATACTTGAAGTCCTTCACTTGGGGAAGCGAATCCCCACCGACACGGAGTGGGCAATCCACCCTTTTCCAGCTGAGAACCATGGTTTCAGATTTAGAGGTGCTGATCCTCATCCCCACCACTTTACACTCGGCTGCAAACCGTCACTGTTCGATGAGGCCAACAGGACCACATCATCTGCAAATAGCAGAGACGGAATCCGGAGGCCACCAGACTTGACTCCCTCCGCTGCTTGGCTGTGCCTAGAAATTCTGTCCATAAAAATTATGAACAGAACCGATGACAAAGGGGAGCCTTGGCGGGGACCAACCCTGGCTGGGAACGGGTCTGACTTACTGCTGGCAATGTGAACGAAGCTCTAGCTTCAACAATACAGAGATTGAATAGCCCGTAACAAAAGGCCATCTACCCCATACTCCCGGAGCACCCCCCACAGGACACCTTGAGGGACACGGTCACAAGCCTTCTCCAGATCCACAAAACACATGTGGACTGGTTGGGCAAACTCCCATGCTCCCTCCAGTACCCTCACGAGGGTATAGAGCCTGTCCAGTGTTCCACGGCCAGGATGAAAATCACATTGCTCCTCTTGAATCTGAGGTTCAGCTAACAGCCGGACTCTCCTCTCCAGCACCCTAGAGTAGACCTTCCCGGGGAGGCTGAGGAATGTTATCCCCCCCAGTAGTTGGAACGCACCCTCTGGTCCCCCTTCTTGAAAAGGGAAACCCCCACACCTGTCTGCCACTCCAAAGGCACAGTCCCTGATGTCCACGCAATGTTGCAGAGGCGTGTCAACCAGGACCACCCTACAACATCCAGAGCCCTTGAGGAGTTCGGGAATCTCATCCACCTCCAGTGCGCTGCCGATGCGGAGATGTTTCACAACCCCAGCGATCTTGACCCAAGTGATGAGAGAGCCCACCCCAGAAATTTCTGTTGTAAGTGCTGTACACAAATCTGTCGTCAAACAGCTGCACAGATCAACAGCACTATCGTCATACAGGTTTTCCAATCATGCAGTAATTTTCTTACTGTACTCCGCCTGGATAAAGACCATCAAACTTCGAGAACCCTCACCCTCGACAAATGCACGTTGGTCATCAAACTTACTTTTGTTAGTGAAATAAGTAGTCACGGACGTTTGATGATTTCTTCCGGGTGCTTCACTCTCTCTTGTTGATTTGTGAAGTGCTAGCTTGCTTGGCAGAGTTGACACTGAATCTCATTTTTATTTTGTTTAGCGACTTCCATACAGAAGTTTTTGACAACTGTAGTAGTCTTTACATGTTTCTGTTCGTATAGCTACTGTAGGATGTAGTGGCTCTCAGAGCTCTGACAAATTCTATATTGACCTTGAGTGAAGAAGACAGTGCTGCGCAATAATTAACAGAAGTAACGTGACATCACCAATTATTGCATTATTTTCAAGTGCCGGAGGAAACAACAGGAAAATATATATTTTCAGATAAACCAATAATCAGGCAAACTTTTATCAATTTTTAGAATATCTAATATCAAGAGCCATCCTTAGTTGATCGTCATCCCTGAAGGCAGTGTGTCTAAGTGTTTTTTGGAGAAGGTTTGAGGAGTCAGAAGATTTTAAGTGTGCTATATGAATGCAAGTCCATTTACCATTTTCAGAGGCATTCAGCTGATGTGGTATGTCAAGTTGTGGCAGGTAACATACAGCAACTGGTTGTCACAAACGGCTGATTATCTGCTTTTTGCTGCTACTTTGAGGAGGGATGTTAACCCTAGAGAATGATTTGATGAATCAGATACATAATTAATGTATATACCTGTTAACATTCTCGATTTTGCATTGTTTCCTACTTTTTCATTTTTGAATAGATGCTTTCTGATATACATGCTGTGTCTTAAATGCGACACAGCAGAGTGAATTTTGCCAATCTCTACTCTGTCAAGAGCTCCAAAGCCTTAAACTCGTTGAAGTTGTAATTAGGAAGTTGATAATTCAAATTCATTAATCAAATTCATTGGCTTTCTTTTCCCACTTTAAGGGTGAAGGCTTCACATACTTAACTATTTTGATAATGGTTAATTATTGTGGTGGAAAAAAAGCAACAAGGAGCACATCTGGTGTCCCTCCAAACCACCGGTGCTCTTGGTACGGACACAGGGGTTATAGCAGAATACATGCAGTAAGTCTAAAACACAGGGTAAGAAAAATAGGTACTTTCACTGAAACTTAGACCAAAACACAGAATTCAAATAAATCACATAATGCCAATAGAAAAATCAAACAACAAAAAAAAGCAGAAGACAACAACTATTTGTCAATTTTAAAGAAGAGAATGAGTAAGTTTTGGTGAATCACATAATTGCAAACGGTCCAACAACAAACAACATGTTTTGTTAAAACTTATAAAGATGAAAGTTCAGGTATTTGTTACCTTTGAGGGCATGAATCCAGTATGCCTCTCTTTGTTTGAGATGTCTGTTTTTTGGCGGATTCTGATGGAATCGGAACTTTGGAACCAAGACTAATTAGGAACCAGGTCTTGATACACAACTCTTACTCTGGCAACAACATCTGGAAACATGACATGCACCCCCCCAAGAAATGGCAAGAATATGTCAGCACTGCTGCACTCTGTGAGATAATAGGAAAACATTTGAAAACTCTTGAGGAGCAGATGTTGTTTTATTTCCCCTCATCCTTCACTGAATGTCATGACTGAGTTAGGGACCCAAATAGCTCAGCAGTTTTTAGAAACGACATGACCTTGCACGAGCAGGAGCAACTAACTGTTCTGAGACATGACCATGGTTTTAAAGCTAAGTTTTGGCCTTCTACCTTTGGAGATGGGCAAAGTATTTATTCAAGAACAGACAAGCAGGAAATCATTAGAAATTATCTTGTTCACCTGTAAGACCAGGTGAACTGTATACGAAAATAGTTAATCACATAGTTAATCACTTCTAGCCAGAGCTGAAAATAATTGTTTCTACTGCAGAGTTAATGGGCCCGGGACTATATCCCTTTTATTTACATTCATATAGCACTGAAAAGGCAGGTGTCAGTGGATCACTCCTCCTTTTTTCTTACCACTCAGTGTGTAACACATCTGCCAGGACAGTCCTGAAGCCAGTTCCAAGAAGGCAGCATGTAGCCAAGTAACTGTAAGGCACAAATGCTGCTTTCTTAGTATACCCTCCCAGTTTTGTCCATCTTATTCACCATGTTGACTGTTGGAGCCAAGGGTTTTAATCTCCTTCTCCTCACTGTACACTCTCAGCTTTTTGTGGCGCCTCCTCTGAATCTCCTCTAGGATCTCATGCCTGATTTCGGGAAATAACGTTGCTTTAGGCAACGCAAGCAGTGTGTCACTTATGTAAACCATCATAAAACCACTCTGCACTGCATGACCCAAGAGCACAAAAAGTAATGAAAGAGTCACAAAAATATTAAGATGAAGAGAGGGTTCATGGATACCATGGTGACAGATGACAAAGGTTTTAAATAAGCGAACAAGAGTTAAACAATACCAAAGAACACAATTGCACTACAGTAGCTGCTGCAAAAGACATCCACTCTCACAGCCCCATTCTAAAAAGTTTGCTTTAATATTACCTTTTTCCTTCTTTTCTGTCATTTAGTACTATATACTAATAGACCTGATGGAGACATAATTGTGTTGGTTGAAAAAGCCATAAGTGTGTTGTTATTTCATCGTAATGGTTTGATATTATAATTGCAGGCCAACATGACTGTGGAGACCAGCAGCATCCTAACAGGAGTCTGTCCATGGATGAGGCCTCTGCGTATTTGAAGGTATTAAAAGGCACTCAACATCATTTTGGGATGAATTTTGTGGACCGTGACAAAATATATTTGATAGGCGTGTCAAAAATTAACCAAGCTTAATTGCTTTTTTTAATGTAGGAGATGTGAGTGTACTGATCCACAGCTCTGTCAATTAAGCCAATGCACCACAAATCAGTTGATTGCAGTGATGCTTTTTGTGGGTTCAAGGTTGTAATTCCCTCCTATGGA
This sequence comes from Mola mola, assembly GCA_001698575.1. Taxonomy (NCBI): domain Eukaryota; kingdom Metazoa; phylum Chordata; class Actinopteri; order Tetraodontiformes; family Molidae; genus Mola; species Mola mola. Next base: position 2,589,795 of record KV751390.1, read on the forward strand.
AAAGAACTTGCTCTCTGCTGCACTGCACTGCAGAAATAGACAGGTTGATGTGATACACTCACAACTCAAGTTAATGAAAGTCTTTTGTCAGATCTGTAGAACTGCGATTAAGAGCACTGGTGGCGCAACAAATCTTAACACTCAGCTTACAAAGAATATGTGGATATGGTCAGGACAGATATCTAGCTGTTCCAACGCAACACAACTAACGTTAGCACAAGCATGATGACGACTCAGATTTTAAAGATGTTTTCCAGCTGCAACTCATCAAGCTCTAAGGTAAGCATTTATATCCTGATTCACTGCTTACAGTTGTTGCTTTACCTCTGAGTCAACATAAAAAATACATACAGAAAACAAATTTATATTCCTATCATTTTGACCTGACGTTATGACTAATTTCTGTCCATCTGAGCAGACTGCAGAGCTATGTCAAACAGTATTTTATCGTCTCCTTTCTCTACTTTTATATGTTTTATCGGTAAAATTTTAGTTTAAACTTTCTTCAGTCTTAGAGGGCTTTGCAATTTTCATGAACTACAGTGTACTGAAAGGCAAAGTGTGTATAAGCAAATGAATCTTGCTTCAAATCAAATCGTCATATGAGAAAAATATTAACAACCCTTACATTTAGGGGTGCTGGGGCGACTTTGCAAGTATGACCTTATTTTTTTATCATCATAATATACAGTTATATTTTTGATAAACACAGGAAACAACACTTCAGCTGGTAACTTTGGCCTTGCTTCAATTCAAACCAAGCCCTGATTTTCACCTAAGGCAATAGAAAACTAAGAGTGAGGTTCAGTATAGAATACTGGCAAAGCTAATTATAACTAGAAAAAGTGCATTTCTTAGCGTAAATGTGTGGAAGTGCTGAATATTTGAATAAAAAGGCTTACTTTTCTGTGATGCAGCAATGTGAAATGAAGTCAGAAAAGTCTTAAAATGTAAAACTGGCAGCAGAGTGAGCCACGCTACAGTATTTTAAAAAGCTAAAAAATTTAAAATCAATTGCTAGAAAATAAGTTAGAAATTAAACGTTAGTATCTGTTAACTAATGTTTCAAATATTTGGCTCACTTCCACTGAAAAAATGAAAAGTGCAAAGAGTAGGGGGGAGGAGGACAAAGAGAAAACATAAAGGACAAGAAGATGACAAAGACCAGAGCCAGATAGAGCAGAAAGATGAATACGAGGGGACGTAGGTGAAAATATAGGTTTTAACTCATTAACATTTTAATGGATCGTAAGTAAGCTTAACAACATCAAAAGAAGTAAAAGCATGTGCAGAGCTCAACTGCCAAAACTGGCATAAACTCAGTCTCAGTATTCAGAACAGAGGAATCCACTGACAAGACAGCTGTATTAAACTTTTTAAACTGACTAAAAGACGAAATACAAATATAATATGTAATATTTTAACACAGAACTGCACTAAATAAACCCTCTGGCACAAAGGAGCATGACCCTGTGAGCTGACAACTGAAATGAAGTTACACCTCACCACCAGAATCCATATAGTATAGCTGCTGAAAAAATATAATTTAAAATATTATTTGTGTAGATAAAGCTGAAGTCATAGTCACAAATTTACAAAGTAAAAATGTTCAATGTGTTTGCTAAAAGTGCAGAAATGTTAAAATAATAGCCAGAAAAGTCAAAAATGTAAAAAACTCGCAGCGTTTTAAACTGAACTGCAGTACCGAAAATGGTAAAAGAAGCTGGAAGTTAAACTCAAATAATGTAAAACATGAAACTGAAAAGTAAACTGAAAGCTCAATAAAAGTTGAGTCATACCGAGTGGGTAGCACAGGTCTCCATCCATCCATCCATTTTCTACTGCAAATGCCATAAATAGGTCAAACTGGATAGAGAAGAATACTGCTGAAAGTTTAAAAAGTCGTAAAGGACAGTAATCTACAGTCCTATGTTCTTACTGCTAAACACAGAGTAGTAGTCACACTGAAACCTGTATGATTAAATAGTCAGTTGCATAGTTCTTAACGGCCAGAAATGTCTTAAAATCATTAATTAGAATGGGGGAAATACAGTGGCACTGACTGGACATTTTATTAGCTCATTGGAATCATATCAGCTGTATACAGCTGTAACTCGTAAATTAATCTATAATCTGTGGAATCTATAAATCCAGGTGTATGGGAATTCTAGTGATCCAGAAGCAGGTGTAGTCTATTGGTCCAGAAGCCATTGTAATCTGTGGATCCCGATTTGCACTTGGAAATCCAGCCTAGGATCTTAGTCACAGGATCTACTTTCCTAATGTGGGCAGTAGGCATTAGGCAGGACCACAGCAGCAGCTCCCACCCCGACCTAGAAAGACCTGCAGGATGATAAAGCACAGACTCCAGGGAAGAAGTAAAGTTAGTGTAAGGATATGGACATGGAAGAGAGCTCAGTGCATCATGGAGTGTTCCCCCAGCAACCTATGCTTATAGCAGCATAACTAAGGTTTAGATAGGCCAGCCCTAACTATACGCTTTATCAAAAAGGAAGGTTTTGGGCCTACTCTTAAAATCAAAGAGAGTGTCTGCCTCCAGTACCAAGACTGGAAGATGGTTCCACAGGAGAGGAGCTTGATAGCTGAAGGCTCTGCCTCCCATTCTACTTTTGGAAATTCTTGGGATCACCAATAATCCTGCATAGTGTAAGGTTCTGGATGGGTGATAGGGTACTATGAGCTCTTATAATAAACTAGTGCCTGCCTGACCATGAATAGCTTTGTAGGTGAGGACAAGGATTTTAAATTATATTCTGAATTTAACTGGGAACCAGTGCAGAGAATCCAGTACGGGGGAAATATGGACTCTGATCTTAGTTCTAGTCAGTACACGCGCTGCTGCATTCTGGATTAACTGAAGAGTCTTTAAAATCTTATTAGGGCAACCTGAAAATAAAGAATTACAGTAATCCAGTCTGGAAGTAACAAATGTGTGAACTAGTTTTTCTGCATGTTGTTGAGACAGGATGTGCCGGATTTCGGCAATGTTATGGAGGTGAAAGATGGCCATCCTCGAAATCTGTTTTACATGTGAGTTAAACAGCTCCTGGTCAAAGATAACACCCAGGTTTTTGACAATGGTGCTGGAGGCCAAGGCAATACCACCCAGATTAACTATGTTGTTGGATAATGAGTCTGTAATGTGTTTAGGGCCCAGCACAATGACTTCAGTTTTGTCAGAGTTTAACATTAAAAAGTTATTAGACATCCAGTTTTTAATGTCCTTAAAACATATCTGTAGATTAGGTAACTGTTGGGTTTCATCTGGCTTCATTGATGAGTATAGTTGTGTGTCATCTGCATAGCAATGAAAATGTATGGAGTGTTTTCTAATAATTTTACCTACAGGAAGCATATATATAGAGTAAATAGTAATGGTCCAAGCACAGAACCTTGTGGGACTCCATGAATAACTTTGTCATATCTTGATGATTCATCATTAACATGAACAAAATTATATCTATCAGATAGGTAGGACTTAAACCATCTTAGAGCAGATCCTTTAATGCCAATTTGGTGTTCCATCCTCTGTAGTAAGATGTGATGATCGATAGTGTCAAAAGCTGCGCTAAGATCTAATAAGACTTGTATAGAGATAAGTCCCTCATCAGATGCAGCGAATAGGTCATTTGTAACTTTTACCAATGCCGTTTCTGTGCTGTGATGCTTTCTAAAACCTGACTGGAAGTGTTCAAATAGACTATTATCCTGAAGAAAGGCACATATTTGTTCAGCTACTGCTTTCTCTAGAATCTTTAAAAGAAAGAGGAGCTTGGATATTGGTCTTTAGTTGGCTAGAACTTCTGGGTCCATGGTAGGGTTTTTTTAGGAGCAGTTTAATTACATCTACTTTAAAAGACTTGGGCACATAACTTGTTCAAAGGGATAGATTGATAATATTTAGTAGTGGATTGCTAATTAAGGGTAAAACCTCTTTGAGCAGCCCTTTAGGTATGGGGTCTGGCATACAGGTTGACGATTTAGATGAAGCTAATGTCATTAGTTCATGAAGGTCAATTGGATGGAAGCTTTCCAAACACATACCAGGACTAATATCGCCCTCTATAATTCCTGATGCTGAACTGGAATCTGTGAAGTGTACAATATTTTCTCTGATGAGCATAATTTTATTATAGAAGGAGTTCATAAAATCATCACAGGTGAGGGCTCAAGGAATGCATGGTTCAATAGAATGATGGCTCTCAGTCAGCCTGGCTACAGTGCTGAAAAGGATCCTGGGCTTATTCTTGTTTTCTTCTATTAACACCGAATAGTAGTCTTTTCTGGCAGTGAAATCAGCAAGGTGATCAAGCTGGGAGGGGCTAAAATTAAGATATGACTCTCCTGTTATATTGGGATATGGCACTGAAATTATTGCAGAAGGAATAATTTCTTTAAAATTTTCAACATTGTCCTCAGATATGCATCTGCTATAATAGCCAGGTACTCTTGGTTTATAGGTGATGAGCAGAAATTCAAATGTTAGAAGATAATGATCTGATAAAAGCCGATTTTGCGCAGAGACTTTTAAGTGCTCAATTTCAATTCCATATATGAGAACAAGATCAAGGCTGTGATTAAAAGTATAAGTTGATTCTTGTACACACTGACAGAAGTCAAGTGAATTTAACAGTGACAGAAATGCAGTACGAAGGCTATCGTTTTCAGTGTCTGCATGGATTTTAAAGTCACCTACAATAATAACTTTATCTGTTTTAAGGACCAGAGCTGAGAGAAACTCTGAAAATTCAGATAAAAATTCAGTGTAGGGTCCAGGTGCTCGATACTCTATAACAAACATAATTGGAGTTTTCATGGTTGGATCAGAAATGCTAAGAATGAGATTTTCAAATGAACTAAAATTTTGTTTAGGCTTAGGGTTTATTAATAGGGCAGAATTGAATATGGGTGCAACTCCACCACGTCTGCCAGTGTCTCTGGGAATATGTGTGTTAATGTTACTGGGAGGAGTGGATTAATTAAGACTTACACATTCATCTTGGCACAGCCAAGTTTCAGTAAGGCAGAATAAATCAATATTGTTATCTGATATAAGCTCATTTATTAATACAACTTTAGATGATAGGGATCTGATATTCAAGAGTCCACATTTAAGTCTCTTTACTTTGTATACTGCCTCATTAGTATTGTTGATTTTTATTAAGTTCGTATGTGAACCCTTGTGATTTGATTTAGTGAATTTATGTGGAAGGGGGACAGACACCGTCTCTATGGGGTTGTAGGTAGATGACTCTAAAGGAAGCACGGAGAAACATGTAAGACTGCAACTGTGCCTCCTGGCCTCAACTCTAAATTGCCAATTTGGCTGACTAATAAATCTGGCCATATTTCTAGAAACGAGAGCAGGTCCTTCCCAAGTAGGATGGATGCCGTTTCTCCTAATTAGACCAGATCTTCCCCAATCCCAAGTAGGATGGATGCCGTCTCTCCTCATTAGACCAGGTCTTCCCCAGAAAGTTTGCCAATTATCAATGAAACCCACGTCGTTTGCTGGACACCACCACCACAGCCAGCAGTTGAACGACGACATGCGGCTAAACATATCGTCACTGGTCAGGTTAGGCAGGGGACCAGAGAAAACTACGGAGTCCGACAGTGTTTTAGCAAAAGCACACACCGACTCAACATTAACTTTAGTGACTTCCGACTCCGAACGTCATTACAGCCGACATGAATTATAATCTTACTGTATTTACGTTTACTCTTTGCCAGCAGCTTTAAATTTGATTCCACGTCGCCTGTTCCTGCCCGGGGAATACATTTGACTATTGCCGCTGGTGTGGAAAATTTCACGTTTTGCAATATAGAGCTGCCAATTACTAGAGTTGGTTTCTCAGTGGGTGCGTCACTGAGTGAGGGAGAATCTGTTGGAAACATAAACTGTTGGGTGGTGAACCGTGGGCTTCTGCTTAGGACTATGCTTCCTTCGAACAGTAACCCAACCTCCCTGATTTCCCAGCTGCTCGGGTGCTGCTGCAGGGCTAGGAGGAGCTGCTTTCAGTTGACCCACACCGGCTAATGGGGGCTGGTTATCTAGCGAAGCTACTGGTTTGGTTTGTAAGGTTTGCAGATCGAAAACTCCAAATCACTAAGCCTCACCTCGCCTCCAACGCAGCAAATAAACTACACTTAATACACGTACCATTATCACTGAAAGAGGCAGAGGAATAACTAAACGTGACACACTGAGCAAGAGAGAAGAGGAGAGCCAGAGGGAGAAGCCATCGTTCTTCGCTAAGTTAACTACCTGAGTTGGTTAGCGCGACACAGAACGGTTGTAAGACTAGCGAGAAAATTCACTAAAATTAGAGAAGGCTGAATGGTGCTTAAGTACAAGGGTGTACAGTTTTACTAAACACAGTGAAATAATTAGTGTAGTAAAAAACCCTCCAGATAACTCCAAATTAGCAAGGTGCTGTGAGACGACCAGACACGGACAACAGGAAGTGATGCAGTATGCTTACTGCAGTGGCGCAGCCGCAGTATCAGTGCATTCATTGTGAATGCTCAGAATACCTACGTGTAAATTACCTGTGTTAGTGTGGACTGGGCCTAAGTAATGACAGAAACTCTTCTTGTCGTTTATCGTCTCAGTATTTTGTCTTTTATTTTAGGCTCAGAATCATGAGTTCAAAGACTTTATTCATACTTCGCTGGAGTGGATCATCAGAACAGGGCAAGATGTTGGGATAAGGTAATAAGCACAAAGGTTGATCACGTGCCATGCATTTGGAATGTGTACCTAACGTGAGTCTTCGTGCATATTTGTAGACTGACTGGGCAGGTAGCTGATGATCCAGTGACTGATGTGTCTGAGATCTGTCGTCTAGAGTCCACGCATCCCAAGATGTCCTTCACATGCCGCTTCCGTCGAGCCTTCCTTATAGTCGTCAGCAGAGTTTTCCTTATCACAGGAGGTGAGATAAACCGCAAAAGAGCATGCCTGAAACATGGGAGGTTTAGATTTAATATGTAATGCAAGAAAATAATTGTATGATCATCCACTTTATTTGTTTTCCATGGTTCTACATGTATTTTGGTGTTGCTAAACTTGTTATGAGATTCATTCTTTTTAAGAATGTACCTGTTAATTTTGTCACTTGTAATGTTTTTGCTATCTCACCGATAGGGTTAATTTATTTTTGAATGATGCCCTCCTTCACTTGCATCAACATCCCTTTAGACCTCATTTTGAGAGTTCCACTGAACAACTAACAAATGCAGTTTTAAGACTTCTGGAATCAACTCCAGAAATTTTTCTTCTTAATTTTTCATTGAAAAATAAGGTAACAGACCACAGCTGGACATGAAATTGCCTGTCAGTGAATGCCAAATTACTCTTGATCCCCTGAAAATTGACTAGTCATGAATGGTTAATGGCACCCATTGCTAACCCATTCAGTAGTATGGCTCAAATCAGTATCAGAATTTCATATGTGAATGCATTTCTATTAGAGTAGACTACCTCCCCATTGCTAGAAACAAACAAATGCAAAGACACATATATACAGGCGCACAGACACCACGAGAGATAAAGCCAGAGAACAGCTAGTACAGTCAGTGATGAGACCAGTGTAAGATCAAAATGGGACAATAAGACAAGTTTGACACATACTGTAGATGGGGAGGGGTTTGCCTCTCTATACACGACTGTGCTGGCAAATATTACAAAAGCAATAATGTTTCTCAATTTTTTGATTTAATTGTCTACAGTACATAATAATATTAAAACATTCAAGGAATCAAAGAAAATCTCTACGCATGAAACAAAGGTAAAAACCAAAATTGGATTGCTTTGATCTTCTAGCTTTCAGATAACAATGCACTGAAAACAGACATGATTCTGTATTGGACATCACTGCATGGGGGCTAGCGAACACATCCACAATCACTGTTTGTGAACACAGTTCATTGCATCCACAAATCCAAGTTAAAACTTTTTTGGAAGCAGGATTGTAATATTTTCAGCCTCCATTTTCAGTCTACACCAAATAATTGATGGTGACTCCACTCCAAATGAAATGCAAGTAAATCAGGATACCATGTGCTTTAATGGTGACACCCTGAATTTTTTTTCTACTGTTCTGCTATCCTTGCCATTGCTGCACTTTTTATGTGTGCCTTTGCGGTCACATGACAAGCAAATTGTTTACTGTCGTGTAACTTATGTTAGAATGTTTCGGCTATAAATAAATTTGATGTAACGCACAAATGTTTTTTAAATTTAGCTGATTCATTAGCAGCAGTAACAGTTTCCATAGTAACAACTTTTAGACATTTTGTTAGTTTGTGTACAAAACTGTTAATACTGTGTGCTTCTGTCTGCAGTAATATGCTGTGTGTGGAGTGGAATCTACTACATTAAGTATCGTTGGAGAAGAGAGGAGGAAGAGACCAGGCAGATGTACGACTTGGTGGAGAGTATTGTTGGTAAGGAAATAGTTATCCCTTTTATTTGTATGTCCATTGCCACAATTGTTATCAATAGGGGTGCTACATCATTGTATTATTTCTTAATCTTTATAAGTGTTTACTCATTGTTAACAATTAAGACGTAACAAGACAAGTACAGAGACAAGTCCCTGGTCCCCTACAGTGAGATGGCAGTTTGTAAGTTTAACCAATGCTTCTTTTTTTGCATCTTCAAGAGAAAGCGAAGGTTAGATATATGTTGTATGTACTGGATCAAGTGCAGGCTTTTTAGGAGAATTTGGAATTTCAATTAATTTGTTGTAGTATATAGCCTGCTTAGTGATCATATTTAGTTAAGGAACTGTTCAAATTCTAAATAAGTAAAACGGTAACAGGTAAAAAAGCACTCAGTATAGTGCGTACCTGCACTGCTCACCTGAAAATGCCCTGGTGGGGTAAATAAGAAAAAAACAAAACTCAGTACTCAATACCAGTGCTTCATGTTGGCTGATTTGTTCCTTAATGTAAGACCAGAGTTATATCTATGTTTGAAAACTGATCCAGCTCCAAAGTCCGTATGCAAATCCAGATCATCATCAAAACCTTTTGGGTTTTTGCATATTTTGATGGAAAAAATGGGTGTGAAGAGTTTATAAACGCTTCAGGTTGCTTTTACACTCATAAGCAGCTGCTGATAGCTGGTGCAGACAGATGCATAGAGTAAGATGAAAACTTGTGAAAAATCTGTTTCTCAAGACTTGCAATTAAAAAAAACACTTCTGACTCACTTCTTTTCCAGCACAGGTTTACACACATGGTTTGTAAATTGGCTATGTAAAAATATTTAAATTCACAGTCATACCATGATAGATGCCACTTACTTATTAGGAACTGTTCACGGATGCATCGAAGTTAAGCGTCAGCAAGAGCAAATCGAGCTTCAATTTTTCAACTTCGTTTTCAGTATTGCTTGGTTGCCAACTATAACTTTAGTAAGACAGCAAGGAATCAGCATCTCTCTGAGGTAATCCATTCCCAGGGCTTTAGCAATATGCTGCTAGCTTTCTCTCCTTACATTAGAACAATGCCGGCTTTGCTGCTGTTCTTGAATTTACAGTATCTTACATACTAATTTATCATTTTTTTATAATGCAAAGCCCACATACAGTTGTCTATAATGTACATCTTACTCAGGAAGACGATATACTGTATAAAATACATACAGACATGATGTCTGATCTCTTGGTTATTTTTGTCAGTTAAAGTCATTGATGTATAGGTGTATGTGTGCTATTATTTTATCCTCATACTGTAATCCCTTATTCTTCCTGTGCTCTTGTTCAGATGTGTTGAAGAGCCATAGTGAGGCTTGCCAAGAGAACCAGGACCTGCAACCCTGCCTGCCTATTCCCCATGTCAGAGACTCTTTGGTTCAGCCTCAGGATCGGTTAGTAGAAGTGGAAGTGTTGCATATATCACTTTATTTGGTCAGAATTCTGCTGCAACCGGAATTTTAAATTTTAAGTTTTTTACTACTTTCAGTCTGTCAAAAAAGTGTTGGAAAGCAGGGAGGGCAGTGCAGCATAAAAGTTAGTGAACATGCTGCAATGTGTTGCCTTGTAAGTGTAACATGTTCTTTAAAGACACATTTAGATTCAGTATAATCTACAAGAGCTGTTTATCGATTTAGTGATTGAGACTTGAGTCAGTAGTTATGATATTTTACAGGAAGAAAATGAAGAAGATTTGGGAACGGGCCGTGACCTTCGTTTCTGCCAATGAGTCCAGGATTCGAACAGAAGCTCAGAGGATTGGTGGAGCAGACTTTCTGGTCTGGAGGTGGATTCAGCCTTCTGTCAGTTGTGACAAAACCTCCGTAATGCCCTCCAAAGTGTGGCAAGGAAAAGGTATTACACCTTAAAACTTTTCTAATGACTCCAGAGAGCATTTCATACAAAACATAACAGTGACTTCTTTAGAAACCAAAGCAAAAAAGCTATCAGCATATATAGCTGATGCGCACCAGCACACAATTAATGCCCTTCCTAATTAAAAATGGCGCAAGCATGATATCTGATGTAATTGTTTCTACCCTGTTCACAACAATCTTTTTGAAAATATCAGCTTTGAGTTCTTGTCAGTGTGAAAATATCATTTTGCAAAAACCAAGCATAAAGTTGACTTACATTGTAGGCTTATTCCTTAATCAGTGCCTTCATATTCTTCTCTTGACAATTTTACCTTGGGTACTAGTTGCATTTCCATTGGACTTTTCTAAACAAGCTGTCTATTCTGATAACATCATCAGTTCATGGAATTTTTGTCTCCTGTCTTCAGCTTTTCCTCTAGACCGGAGAAATTCACCTCCTAATAGCTTGACTCCATGTCTGAAGATCAGAAATATGTTTGATCCAGTCATGTAAGCAACTGTTTTGGATGCTTGTTCTTCACTTCACTGTAATGAGCTATTTATTCTTTTTCCCTGATCTGACTTTCTGCTCGTAACTTATTTTTGTTTGTCTTTCAGGGAGGTTGGAGAGAACTGGGACCTAGCTATCCATGAGGCCATCCTAGAAAAGTGCAGTGACAATGATGGCATTGTCCACATCGCTGTTGACAAAAACTCAAGAGAGGTATTCTCTGTCTAATGAGTATGGAACAAAATTTGTGTGTCACTTCTCCATGCTGTTAGCTGCAGTGGCATCACAATGTGGTTCCTGCTTTCTCCACAGGGCTGTGTCTATGTGAAATGTCTCTCTGCAGAGTATTCTGGCAAAGCCTTCAAGGCACTTCATGGATCCTGGTTTGACGGTAAATTACACACTATAAAACACTTATTTCAATAACTCAACAGTAGTAACAAGAAAAAAAAAATACAAGGTCTATATTTGAGCATAGGTTGCTGCAACTGCAGTTGAAAATTATATCCACATCCATTTGGAGGAATTTTCAAGGGGCCATATTCACAAACTTTTTGAGAATACTCTGAGAGAGCTCCTAACTAAAAGTTAAAAAATGTATTTTTTAAATCAAATCAAATGAAAATCTATTTTTATTTGTATAGCCCAAAATAACAAATTACACGTTGTCTCACTGGGCTTTTTACAAACTGTACAGATGTGATACCCTCTGCCCTTAGACCCTCGAACCAGGTGAGGAAAAACTTAAAAAGCCCTAAATAGGGAAAATTAGAAACCTGAGGAAGAACCACAGGGGAGGGATCCTTCTTCCTTGGACAAACAGACGTGCAATAGGTGTCACTTGTACAGAGCACAGAACAGATTTATGAGAAATCTCTTGACCCAGAAACAGGTGTAATCTGTTGGTTCTAGAGTCATAGTTGTCCATGTATCCAGAGTTGTATGTTGCTTATGATGTCTATAAGTCCACAAGTATGTATAAATCCATAGGTATGTGAAGTCCATTGATCCAGAAACGGGGGTAATCTGTTGCTCCAGGAGTTGTTGTAATCCATATATCCAGATCTGGGAGTTGCTGATGAAGTCAGTGGGTCCAAGAGTATGTGGAATCTATAAATTTGTATGTGAAGTCCAATGATCCAGACTGTTGGTCCAGAAGTCATTGTAATTTAGTCACAAGATCTCCTGTCCTAATGTGGGCACTAGGCATCAGGCAGAACCAACACTGCAGCTCCCACCCTGACCGAGAAAACCTGCAGGATGATAAAGCAGAGAGACTCCGGGGAAAAAGTAAAGTTAGTGTAACGATATAGACATTTAGAGGAGCAGAGATGTAGTATGAGTCACTGGGGGCAGAGAAGAGAGCTCAGTGCATCATGGAGTGTTCCCATGACTAGATTGGGCTAGATAGGTCAGCCCTTACTAAAAACAAAAAAGGTTTTAGGCCTACTCTTAAAATCAGAGAGTGTGTCTGCCTCCCGTACCTAGACTGGAAGATGGTTCCGCAGGTGAGGAGCTTGACAGCTGAAGGCTCTGCCTCCCATCCTACTTTTGGAGATTCTAGGGATCACAAGTAACCCTGCATCCTGGGAACCTAAGGTTCTGGTTGGGTGATAGGGTACTATGAGTTCTTTAAGATAAGATGGTGCCTGACCATGAATAGCTTTGTAGGTGAGGACAAGGATTTTAAATTCTACTCTCAATTTAACAGGGAGCCAGTGCAGAGAAACAACTATTGGGGAAATATGGTCTCTGATCCTAGCTCTTGTCAGAACACACGCTGCTGCATTCTGGATTTACTGAAGAATCATTAAAATCTTATTAGGTCAGCCTGAAAGTAAAGAATTTCAGTAATCCAGCCTGGAAGTAACAAATGCATGAAGTAGTTTTTTTTTGCATCTTGTTGAGACAGAATGTGCCCAATTTTAGCAATGTTATGGAGGTGAAATAAGGCCGTCCATTTAGGAGACTGCGTTGAGCCACTCTAAATAATTAAGGAACAGAAAATCTTTTCTTAGTGTTTAGGTGTATTTGACCCTATGGCAAGATAAAATATATTCTTTTTAAAATGCTGTGATTGGTTGATTTAAGTAAAGAAAGAAAATTTTGAGCTCTGAAAATGGGCATCAAAAATATACTAGTTGAAAGTGTGTTTTATGCACAATTTCTCAAGAGCTCTAATATTTCATTTTTACCACAAGGGGTGTTTATTTAATTTATGCAGGTCAAAAAAAATACGGGAACAGGAAGAAGAAGAAGGCAAAACAGTTTCCTGTGTGGATGATTTTCATGTTAAAAAGACTGGTCAATGTTAATAACCTAACAACATCTTAAGATACAGCTCCAGTCAAACGTCAGTGTACCACCTGAAAAAGCAATATCTGAAAGTTGAACTGCGAAAAAACTCCAGATTGTCTTCATGTTATGGTGGATGTTGATGAATTTTGTGAACAATGCTACTGAACAATTACACAACTAATGTGCTGCTCCATTTTTAAAAATATTAATCTATCGTTAATAGTAATTATTAATGATTAATTATTACATGTATAAAATAAGTTCAGTACAATATACATAATTTGCTTACTTACTAGTTTTATAATTATGAATAACTTCAATTCTGAATACTAGTTAGACCAGATAGACTCAAAAAGAAGAATCCTGCAGCATCCCATACTACATTCTAATACTATAAGTTGATTTTGCTATATTTTGTCCTGCATTGTGTGAATCTGCTGTGAAACTTGAAAGGAATGTGACCAGATGTGAAGGGGAGTGATCATCAGCCTTTTTTTTCTATAATTAATTGAAATTAATGTGTTGTATATCCTGTGTAAACCCAACAAAATGCAAATTTTGCAAATATTAGTCAGAAAATCAGAGACTTTCATGGAGACACCCTGATGAGACTTTTCCTGCACCATTTTTGCAGATGAATATCACTCATTTCTATGGACTACTCCATTTGATATCAACATATAAAATACAATATTAATTAAAAATCATTTTAAGAGGAAAACTCTACCCTTCCCTCATGTTACCCCGATTTGATGTTGACTCCATGTATTGAGAGGCATTAGAGTAATTCATCAGTGATAGGCTCCTGCTTTTGATTTAACAGGTAAGCTGGTGACTGTGAAGTACCTACGTTTGGACCGATATCACCAGCGCTTCCCACAGGCACAGGGCTGTAGCACGCCCCTGAAGGCCTCCAGCCTCCAACTCAACGCTACAAGCACCTTGAACACTACGCTCTGCCTGCAGCACTATGGTTCAGCCAAGTTTTCAGGCTTGTCATGAAGCCAGCATTAGTTTTAGATCTAGCATTTTCGTGCTTTATAATTAGGGGAGGACAACATTCTGTGTTACAGGATTTTTTTTCTGTATTTTATTTTATTTATTTTTTCTTTAAGAAAAACTTTACTAGAAAGGGTGTCCAGCACCAGATGTTCTTTTTTTCTCTAAGGTCTTTGTATTAGAAATTTCAGGAGTTTTAACAAAAAACCAACATTTTTCTGGAATATTTGGGATCTGTGCATTAGAAGTGTATCCATCTCAGAATTTGATCAGTTAGGTCAGATTTGGCTGTTCAGAACAAACTTTTAACTATTGGGTCTCTTTTTCAGCACCACACTGAAGTATTTTATCCTATTTGTCTTGTGTTGTCATTTTAATGCCTCACAATACAGTCAGAGGTGGTGAATGTTTTCAGCCAACATATTAGTTGTTCCTGCATTGTTCTGAGAATGGTGATACAACTAAAGAACAAAAATGCAGATCTTTGGCTGACAAAATGTAGGGTCAGTTCTCAACTTAAAGGTGGAACCCAGTGTGAGACTCTCTAGCCTTCTCTTCCACATTGTTACTGATGCCGAGATGACCTTTTTATGTGGGCAATTCAAGGAACTTGGTGCATGTATCTCAGTATGCCTATGCAAACTTTCAAAACAACACAAATGGGATGTTAATTATTCTGAATATGTGTTGTGTGCTCATTATCTCTACTGTTATTATTATTGTTATAAGTCAAGCGAGGAAGGCACTACACAATTGTGTTGGGTATGCTGTAAATACATGTTATTGGTAGTGCAAGCTTTATTTCATCCTCTGTATTAAAATAACACCATGAGCTCCAATGTTTGCTGCTCACTTAGAGCACAGCAGAGTACATGTATAACCAGAGGCAAACAAAATCTGTGCTCCTGCAGTATTTCTGGGCGCTCATTTGTAAGAAGAGGTAAGCAGGGTTTTGACTTCACCTACTATGAAGTTGGTTGTTCCATGTACTTATGTGTATGGATTTTTCTTTGCATTGTCTTTGATTTTATTATAGAATCCAGTGTGCTCCCAAAATCTAATTTGTTTAGTGAGATAATAGAATCACGGAGTGTATGAATATACAGTCACGTTCTAATCTTTAGATATAAGACAATATCTGTAATATTAATTTTACGTAACTCTTTGAGGCTGGCTAATTTTCAGCATTGCCCTCATTAAATTCATTATTTTTATTTCGAGACCTGTTCTGATCAAGAGGTGGTTGTTGTAATCTCTTTGTGAACATGAGCAACAGACCAGAGAACAAGCAAGCGTTCAGGATGTTTTATGTGCTCATTTGTCATGATGCAGTCTGACCCTGTCTGTGCTGGTCCTTGACAATATTAGCATCTTGTAATGATCCTGCCACAAAGGTTTACTGTGGAAATGTTGGCAGTTTGTAATATTCAATTACAAATATGTCAGTTCTTGTCCTGAAGTTGCCAGAGATCATTTTTAATGCAGTGAATTGAAAGTTGGACTTATTTGCAGTGTGAAATTGTACAATGATACATTTTCCAAATGTTCAAAACCTGCTACAGCAGATAACCCAATTGTGCCTTTTTTTTTTTTTTTTTTTTTTTTAATCGGCACTGCATTTTTAGAGATTGTTGAAACCATTTAAAGGGTGAGGAATGACCGCCATAGATGTAGTTTTAGGAGACTGACATCTTTAAATCTGGTGTTTTTTAGCTTTTTGATCTTTTGATATTAAACCAAATGCTTCTGTTTTTTTTTTTTTTGTTTTTCTTGCTTTTAGTGTTTCGTATGTTTTCCCCCATCAGCCAAGGTGAACAATTTTAATGTATCCAGGGGGATATCATGTGTAACATAAGTTTTATCCTCCATATTCACATTGATTAATCAAACTTGCATCAATTCCCAACAATTGTCAGGGTGAGTAGTACAACAAATTAAGCCAGCTGATCAATGCAATCTATTTTTTTATGTCTCCTGCAGAGTTGCACTTGAAGTGTCTCAGACCACACTGACTATACCAAGGCTGCATTTGATGTTGGTTTGATGTGATGGCTCTTCTCCAGGCTTGTGCTCAACTGTTAATGCATCCACATGGATGCTCTTTTTTCCTCAAATGTATTTTATGTAAACTTTGTACATTGATATAACTGTAATATGTACTGTTATATACAGCTTTACTTCAATTGCATTGTATGTTTGGAGTTATCAGTATCCCTATCCTGCTAGTCAGAGGGAGGAGTTGTACAATACTACAGACACTTCAAACAATACATATGTTTATTGTAATTTGTCAATTGTACAAACAGCTAAAATTAAAGGTTTATTAGGGGTTTTTAAACAGTTTCTGTTCTGGTTTTCTATTTTTCGAGCGTGGTCTCTACTGCCATAGTTTATTTTTGGGATATTCAATTATTGTTAAAGCCATAAAAACTTCATTTAAATACCTTAAATGCCTAATTAAAATCCTCCATCAATGTTCCTGTTTTTTTTTTTTTTTCTCTCAGTGAATCTTTAGGATTTAACTTTGTTGCAGTCTAGTAATTTAAATATTGCATTTAAAACACATTGAGTTCTCATAAATATTTAGGATTATGTATTATGGAATGAAATTTCTGTCAAAATCTGGAAAGAACAAAGTACCATCACATCGTGACTGATATTTGAGTATTAATGGTTATCTAAACTGCTTTTGGTAGCGTTTTATTTACTTTTTGTTAATCTAATGTATGGCAGCATTGTGGAATAAGATATCTAATTAATACTGATGATTAAATACTGAAGAAACAGTTATATTTATACCATAGGTCATTATTAATCATTTATTTAATAATGAATGTATAATTTCTTCTGCATAACATATGAGTTGAGTTTTAAAAATGTGTGTGGTTCATCTGGGGGGGTTCAGCTACGTATTGAGAATCTTAATGTCTATGTGTTACTACATGTCTGTTTTAATTAGAGCTCATTAACATGAAGAACTTTGCCAACAAAGGATAGTTGAATGATTGATGAGGCAGTACAGGACCTCTGTCTAATTCGGTGAACATAGGGAGCCAGAGGTTGTATTTTTCTTACAATGGCCTGTGCTCCGTTATATTTGCCAGCCATATTTGCAGCCCCATCATATGCTTTGCCACACAACCCGTTGATAAGCAAGTTTAGTTGCTGCAAAACATCCATGACTACTTTTGGTAGGTTTTCTCCTTTTGTCAGAGAAACCTCATAAAGACCAATAAATTCTTCACGAGGGACTAAATCCTTGTCAACATATCTCATACACACTGCCTCCTTTTCCCAGACACGTCTCGTGTACCATCCATCACAGAGAACTGCAGGTGTGGAAATGATCTGATGTTTTCAACGATTCCCCTTATGATCACGCTAACGAACAAAGTGATGATTTCATTTTGAACCGTAGCTGAACTATATAAATCCTTCCGACCACCTGTCAACCACTTGGTTAGAGAGGGTCAACCTCTGATTTGTACTTCAGAACCTGTTCAAAATTTCCCTCACCACATTCATGGCCCCTAAAAGGTAAACCCTGCCTAGCCAACATCTGCCAACATTTCTGAGAAGAAATCTTGCTTCCTCTTGCTGTTCCAAATTCACACTATATAGATGAACCTGTATTGATCAATCTTCATAGTTGTGCATTCTCATGGCTGTGTTATGACTGTCAGATCTCTCATTGCACAGTAAATCTCAAGGGCTTTTTTCTGTCTTTTAAACCCAGACGAAATGAATGCTAAATCAGCATTTGTGGCAAGAGGGGATGTCTCAGAGTTAAAGCTTTTGGAGCAGTGAAAGTATAATACACCCTCAACATCAGGTGGTGAGCCGTGGGAATTTCTGGTACCACTGAGTCTGAAAGCTCTATTTGGGCAAAAACTGTCACAATGAATTTTGGATGTGGTTGATTGAGTTTATTGAACTGATGGCAACACAACAGGAACATTCAGATGATTTATTGACGTTTCGGTTAATGCATTGGCACAGTGACAATCCTCATCATTCACTACATTTGCATCAAATTGATGTTTCTTTGCATGTCGGAGGTCTCTGATTCTATATATAGGGCACTGAGGTAAACAGTCATCCCAAAAACATATACCTCATGTACATTATTTACCTGTGCAAAGTAATCGGGATTTATTTCCTTGTTATCAGACTAGTGAATTTGAAGCCACACCTACGGCACATCTGGGGAGTATCACCAGTTTAACAGAGTTAATTCGACACACCAGCATCCGATCAAAGCCTTTTAAATGTAAGAGACTGAGAGGTTGACATATATCTGACTGTGTCTGGAGATTTTATAAACAATTTATACATAATACTACATACATAAATGGACCAAGGTGAACAACTTCAGATTGTTGTTAGCCCTGCTAGATTTTCATACTGTTGAATATCTCTTTCAAAGTCCTTTAAAATGTTTGTATTGATTATTTCATGGCTATACTGAGGATTATTATTTTATCTTGCTACTGAAGAACCCTTCTGTTTGTTGACAACTGGGCATGAAACAAAATGTGGTCTACATTTTGTTTTTGGGAGCAAATAGCATACCAAGACATTTAAAAGACTGAGAGAGAAAATGGCCCTCTGTTCACTGGTACTGAAAACTCCACCATTGTGGCATGGAACTCAGGCAACAAAGTCATTATGTATGTAAAAGTTAGTTCAATTAGCCACATCCTATACAAAGCCCAAAATAAAAACAGAAGTGTATTCAAGTAATTTTTTGGGGTGATTTTATGTCCTACTGTGACCTTTTCCAATTTTTGCATCCCTGTGTTAAGGTGATTGATTTAGTTTTTCCTTTTTCTCTGTATTTAGTACAATCCTAGAGAAAATGGGCAACAGGGAAACATCTTTCCCCAGCAGGCTGAAAAGAACAATTTTAAACAATACACTGTAAGTAGCCTACATGTGATGTGAAATTTAATTATTTTTGGCCAAACAATGCAAGTTAATAATCATTTTGCTGAAAGGTTTTGCTGTTATTGATGACTGATTTCCCCTTTTAGGACTGCAAATGACCAGAGACAGGAAACTCACCACTGCAACTTTGCTGTGGTGGGACGGTCATGGCTGTGTGGATTGTTAATATGTTACATATACTGCTCACTTACTGTTAATTTATTATTTAAAACATAAACTACACTAGCCTTGATTGTATAAAGAAAGAAAATGCAAATAACACTGAATAAAAATGTTACTTTGTTACATGTTATTTTTTCCATTTACCATTCACAGTATATTCATTTAGTTCTTAGCAATCTGAATATTTACAAATATTTACAAAAGTACCACAGAAATGACTTCAAGCTTACAATTATTACAAAAACACTATATAAAACAAGACATCCCAGACACTCTGGGGACCACCAGTACAATGCCCCTCTCTCCAGCCAGAAGAGGAACACTAGTGTGTCAATGGTCAGCCTGAAAACTGTCCAGATCAGGAACGCTCCCAGGTTAATCCTGCAGTACAGGGTCTGTGCTTGACGGGGAAAGGAAGAGGGAAAAAAAGGAGAAAAATGGTTAATTAAACATTATATTAAGTGTGGAGAGCTTAGACACATGAGGGTACATCTGTTGGTCAATTTGTAATCTACTAAGGCTGATGTACTGATTCATGAGAAAAAAAAACAAAAAACCCTGTTAATATTGAATTAAAGTTATGGTTATTTTAGATTTGAATAATTTGTCAAAGATGACAGACAGTATCCATTCGTGATAAGCTTTAGCTTATATATCTAGAATTGATATAATTTCATGGAAATTAACGCAATATGCTGTATAGGTATGCTAACTACCCATAACAGTTAACTAGTTAGTTATAACGTTATTTTTGGTTATAATTAAACAGCCCTACTTCTCTATGGTCCTCTCTCAGCCAGTGATACAACAGCCGGCAGCGGCAGAGGGACTCCTCCTCCTCAAACAAATTGTGAACAACCAAAAGATTAACATAAGGCCCTAACTGGTTTGGGACATCACAGTTGTTGTTCTCCATCACTTCCCTCGTGTGCCCTTAATGCAACCTCTCCGTGACTGCGTAACAGACCTCACTTTGGGGACATGGAGTCTTGGTGAAGCCGCTCGGTGTGGCTTTTCAAATAGGATCAGTAAAATTTACTTACTCAAACAACTACCTATACATCAGGCCCAAGGAACTTACCTGGGTCTCCAACAATTTTGAGGAACACCGAAAAAGAAACTTGATGCCACTTGCCACCTACCTAATGAAGTTAAGCAATAGCCAGCTAGATTTCCACGAAATTGAACAAACTTTGGCTGCTTTTTCATGCTGGAGCTCTGCCTGAAACGGGTTCAGATTTAACACAGACTAACCACATAGAATAGCTTCATCCACTAAGTCTTTGGGACATAGACAAAAACTTTAATAACATGCATTCTTATGTGCGTAATGCTTGGAGGATCAGCTCGAGATTATGGACTGTATCTTTGACAAAGGCAATCCATTTTCAGCGATTTTGCCTGGAGTTCCAAAACGGTGACAGTAATGTAAAGCATTGAGTTGATGCAAGAGGAGTCTGTCAGAGGGTTGCAGTCTCTTGAGAGTACTTTGAAAGACAATATAAACACCATAAACAGTGTCAGATTCCCTTGAGAACAGAGTTGGAACACTAGAAAACAAAGCGCTCCCTAACAAATATAATGACCTGAAAGCCAGAAGGAAATGGAATCTTTGAGTTGCAGGTTGGATCCCTGAGTGGATTGGGGAGAACAGTAAGATCATTAAGCTAGATCAAAAAGGTAAGGTAAGAGGAAGAATATGTGGTCAGGTAGGCAGAATTTTAACAGAGATGACTAGAAATTTAAAAAAAACAAACAAACAAAAAAAAACATTCTTACAAAGTAAGGAATTTCAAAAAAAAAAAAGGACAAATATTAGAGACAAGCTAAAGTACTAAATAAATTTGGATACTATTGGGAATTTATGAAATTTGAAATTAGAAATTTTGCTTTTATGTTAAGTAAAAAGATCTCTAAACAGCACAAAGAATCAGAAATCCAAATAATCACAAAAATTACAGTTTTATTAGAAAAAAATCAAGCTTAACTGCTGAGGAACTGAACAAAGTGACATATTTACAGTCTGAGTTAGACCAAATATATGAAAGAAAGACCAGAGGTGCCTTTGTTCGATCCAGGAGGAAATTGCTTCAGCAAGGTAAAAAATGTACCAAATATACGGTATATATCATATACAATAATATATGTTTAATATTGGATATGATAAATTACAAGGAATATATACTAGAGCGCAGTTTGATTTTGTTTGCAGACTTTTATAAAGCATTTGACACAGTCGGTCATCAATATATAATTCCTGTGGAAAAAAAATCAGTTTATCCAAATTAATAATCAAGAGAGCTGTGTCGATCAAACTAACTTCGAAACAACCTTCCCTTATTGAGTGTAACACAAACAGATTTATCATAATAGCTTGCCTTTTCCAATCAAAGCACATTCGAGGGCAAGCCAGAATTCATCTATTCACATACTGGTGGCAGAGGCTGCTGCCATATAAGGTTACTGTAAAAGAAAAAAAAAAAAAAGTAACATATTTGGATGTGATTCTTGAAAAAAATTAACAGTTGCTGTAAAATGAATTTTCAACCAATAATCCAACAAATAACTATGAAGTTTAATTTGTGGTTGATGAGAGATTTATCCTTAAATGGGAGAGTTTTAACTTCTAAAGCCTAAGGGATTTCAAGATTAGTGTATCTGTCTTTGTCATTAGAAATGCCCACAGTAATTCAAAAGAAATTAGACAAGATTTTATTTAATTTTATCTGAGGAAAAGGTGTCATTATCTAAAAGAAGAAATCTTATGTTACTTGAAAAGTAATGGAGGCCTAGATATGTTAAGTTTGAAACATTAAATAACTCCTTCAGAGTTTCTGTTAATTAATTTAACAGAAAGACAGCATCTGGAATAACTTTCCAAAACATCTCTTTAATATATTGAGTGGAATTAAATTTTTGATGATATGTCTCCCTGTGTCTGCGTGGGTTCTCTCCGGGTACTCCGGCTTCCTCCCACAGTCCAAAAACATGCAAACTGGGGGTTAGGTGAATTGGTCAATCTAAATTGCCCGTAGGTGTGAATGTGAGTGTGAATGGTTGTTTGTCTCTATATTTCAGCCCTGTGATGAACTGGCAACTTGTCTAGGGTGTACCCCAGTTTTGCCCGAAGATGCTGTGATTGGCTCCAGCTCCCCTGCGACCCCTAACAGGATAAGCAGTAAAAGATGGATGGGGGTAATAAAAAAACTCAAAAAGCTTCCTGTTAAACCGTCAATTTTTCTTAAACAAGCTCTACTGGCCTGGAAACTGGTTTACAAGCCTAACTTACAAAATAAGTTATGCTCTATAAAATAAGTCTTTATTTTGTAAGGAGTAGGTTGACCATGGAATTATATAGATTTACCAGCTCGATAATGATCAAGAGCAGCTACGCGATTATAATACATTCTTTGCAAAATTTCAGCTACCAGCTATTAAGCTGTTTTTGATGCAGTGCCTAATAGTATGCCGCAGCTCCTTAAAGGCACTGAAGGGAAAATTTCAGTTGAAGAAGCTTTTAATTTTCAATTCTTTTATTGGTGAAATAGATATTACCAAAAGGGAATTTAAGGAAAAAGACATTAAACTTTTTCAAACAGTTGATCCTGATAATGACAAAATTTCATACATGTGACTGATTTGCTTAAGTGGAGCTCCTGATGTGATTTGGTACTTTCCCTTGGTTAATTGGATTCCCTATTCTGACCTGTTTTTGATTAAACATTTCTGATTAGATATGCTGCTGTCCGACTCTGCTTTAGAATCCTCCAGTTCTGTATATCAAAGTACGATCTGGCCAAAAAATGGATTATACAGTCCTTGATGGCTCAAGGCAAACGCCTTCACCAGCAGGTTGAGCAGCTGGCCCAATGAAGTAACGTCATTGATCGTCTGCAGGTTTCTGATCAAGCTATAACTTCGCCTATAATACAGGCGGCAGTTGCCGAACCACCAGCTTATCCGCTTATCCTGCATACTCTCCCCAGTCACCTTCGCTCTGCCTGACAAACTCAGATCGATTCTCAGGACAGTTGCACTTCGAATTTAATACGTTGGCATTCCCATCTGACCGGGCTAAGATAGTCTTCAGAATTTCGTATTTGTCAGGTCGAAGTAGATCCTGGGCAACCGCCGAGTGGAGCCGCAGGTCTGCCGTATGCAACTCCCTCAAGTTAATTCTGGACGGACTTCCCCAACTTCTCTTTGCGTCTGCCTTGGACGAAAGACTAACGTGTCCAGTGACACAGAATTCGAGCACTGAACTGCGGCTGCGCCACTGCGGTAAGTATATTGCGTCATTTCCTGTTGTGTCTGGTCGTGTTGCAGCACCTTGCTAATTTGGAGGATTTTTAACTACACTAATTGTTTAACTGCTGTGTACTAAAACCGTAAACCCTTGTACTTAAGCACCATTCAGCTTTCTCTCATTTTAATGAATTTATCGCTAGTCTTACAACCGTTCTGTGTCGCGATAACCAACTCAGGTAGTAAACTTAGCGCACAACGATGACTTCTCCCTCTCGCTCTCCTCTTTTCTCTTGCTCAGTGTGTCACGTTTAGTTATTCCTCTGCCTCTTTTAGTGATAATGGTACCTGTATTAAGTGTAGTTTATTTGCTGCGTTGGAGGCTATGATCCGCACCTTGCAAACCAAACCGGTAGCTTCGCTAACTGACCAGCCCCCATTAGCCGGTGCGGGTCGACTGAGAGCAGCTCCTCCGAGACCCCCAGCAGCTCCCGAGCAGCCGGGAAACCAGGGAAGGTGGGTGACTGTTCGAAGGAAGCATAGTCCTAAGCAGAAGCCCACGGTTCACCACCCACCCGTTCATGTTTCCAACAGATTCTCCCCACTGAGAAACCAACTCTAGTAATTGGCAGCTCTATATTGCGAAATGTGAAATTTTCCACACCAGCGGCCATAGTCAAATGTATTCCTGGGGCCAGAGCGGGCGACGTGGAATCAAATTTAAAGCTGCTGGCAAAGAGTAAACGTAAATACAGTATGATTATAACTAATGTCAGTAAAGACGTTCGGCTACGGGGGGCGGGGCGTGGAGCCTGGAGCCTATGTCAGCATCTTCGGGCAAAGGCGGCGGACACCTGGACAAGTCGCCAGTTCATCTCAGAGCTGACATATAGAGTAATTAGTCTTCCGTCCAAGGCAGATGCAAAAAGAGGCTGGGGAAGTCCGCCCAGAGTTAACTGGAGGGAGTTGCATACGGCAGACCTGCGGCTCCACTCGGGGGTTGCCCAGGATCTACTTTGACCTGACAAATACGAAATTATGATGACCCGGTCAGATGGGAATGCCAACGTATTAAATTCGAAGTGCAACTCACACTGGGAGACAAAAGAAAGAAAACATCCCGAATCTCCTGAGGACCGATCTGGGCTTGTCAGGCAGAGAGAAGGTGACTGGGGAGAGTCTGCCTAGCTCAGCATCTTCAGGTGAAGGTGGGGGTACACCCTGGACACGTCGCCAGTTCATCACAGGGCTGACATATAGAGACAAACAACCATCCACACCTGCGGGCAGTAAGAGTGACCAATTAATACAACCCCCAGTTTACATGCTTTTGGACTGTGGGAGGAAGCTGGAGCACCAGGAGAGAACCCACGCAGATACAGGGAGAACATACAAACTCCACACAGAAACGCCCTGACCTGGAATCGAACCCAGGATCTCCTTGCTGTGAGGCGACAGTGCTCACCACTGTGCCGCCTAAATAAATTAATCCAAAATGCAGCAGCGTGTATACTAACTAGAACTGACATCAGAGACCATATTTCCCCCGTACTGGCTCCCAGTTAAATCCAGAATAGAAATTACAGTCCTTGTCCTCACCTACAAAGCTATTCATGGTAAGGCACCATCTTATCTTAAAGAGCTCATAGTACCCTATCACCTAACCAGAACCTTACGCTCCCAGGATGCAGTGTTATTGGTGATCCCAAGAATCTCCAAAAGTAGAATGGGAGGCAGAGTTTTCAGCTATCAAGCTCCTGTCCTGTGGAACTATCTTCCAGTCTCGGTACAGGAGGCAGACACACTCTCTGATTTTAAGAGTAGGCCCAAAATCTTCCTTTTTGATAAAGCTTATAATTAGGGCTGGCCTATTTAGCCCTTAGTTATGCTGCTATAGGCTTAGGTTGCTGGGGGAACACTCCATGATGCACTGAGCTCTCTTCTCTCCCCCCTCTGACTCTGACCCCATCTTTGCTCTTCTAAATGTCCATATCCTTACAATAACTTTACTTCTTCCCTGGAGTCTTTGTGCTTTATCATCCTGCAGGTCTTTCTAGGTCACGGTGGGAGGTGCTGCTGTGGCCCTGCCTAATGCCTACTGCCCACATAAGGATAGGCGATCCTGTGACTTGGATCCAAGGCTGGATTTCCAAGTGCAAATCAGAATCCACAAATTACAATGACTCCTGGACCCACAAACTAAACCTGTGTCTGGATCACTAGATTTCCCATACATCTGGATTTATAGATTCCACATACTCTGGGACTCATGGATGTTTTATACATTCTTAATAAACTGTTAATATCATGTTGTTGTGTTCTGTACAAGTGACATCTATTGCACGTCCGTCAGTCCTAGGAAGAAAGATCCATCCCTTGTGTTTCTTCCTGAGGTTCCAGATTTTCCCCCATTAGGGTTTTTTTTAAGTTTTTCCTCACCCAGTTCAAGGGTCAAAGGGCAGAGGGTGTCGCATCTGTACAGTTTGTCAAAGCCCAGTGAGATACTGTGTAAATTGTGATTTTGGGCTATTCAAATAAAATTTGATTTGATTTGATTTGAGGGCGGCACAGTGGTGCAGTGGTTAGTTAGCACTGTCGCCTCACAGCAAGAAGGTCCTGGGTTCGATTCTGGGTCAGGGCGTTTCTGTGCGGAGTTTGCATGTTCTCACTGTGTCTGCGTGGGTTCTTTCCGGGTACTTCCTCCCACAGTTCGAAAATATGCAAACTGGGGCTTAGGTTAATTGGTCACCCTAAAAAGTCCATAGGTGGGAATGGGAGTGTGGATGGTTGTTTGTCTCTATATGTCAGTCCTGTGATGAACTGGTGACTTGTCCAGGGTGTCCCCTGCCTTCACCTGAAGATGCTGAGATAGGCTCCTGCAACCCCTAACAGGATAAGCGGTAGAAAATGGATGGATGGATTTGATTTGACCCATCAGACTTCTCCAGTGTCACTTGTTTTTGAGGATGGGCATGAGGATAAACGATGTTTTCATTTGTTTAAGTCTGTTCATTATCCCCTTGTTCTTGGTTTTCCTTGGTTACAAAAACATAATCCCCTCATTGACTGGGCCTTGAAAGAATAACAGGATGGGGGAAGATCTGTAAAAAACAATATTTTCAAGGCAAGACGCCTTTTCAGAAAGATGCACCAGAGGAAGAGGATTGCTCAGATATCTCGAGTGTTCCTCATTGTTACAAGGACCATAATAAAACTCATGTGACTTCTCTTCCTCATGGACTATATGATTGTGTCATAGATTTACTCCTAGGAGCTCCCGTTCCCAAGGGAAGACTCTAATCCTTGTCGGTTACTGAACAGAAGGTCATGGAGGACTACATAACAGCATCTTTCAAAGCAGGTATTATTCGACCTTCATCACCACCAGCGGGGATGGGTTTCTTTTTTGTGGAAAAGAAGGACAAGACCCTCCGCCTCTGCATCTATTACATTAGGTTAAATGACATAACTATAAAGAACCGATACCGTTTTCTTCTTATTTCCTCGGATTTCTATTGCCAAGGTTTCACTAAGTTAGCTCCCAGAAACATTTATCATTTTGTGCAAATAAGATAGGGGGATGAATTGAAAACAGCATCTAACAATCCATTAGGTCATTATGTATATATATTTGGTCATGCCTTTTGGTGTTACTAATGCTCCAGCGGTGTTTTGAGCTTTTGTAAATGATGATTTGAGAGACCTGTATATCTAGATGACATTTTGATCTTTCCCTCTGATATTAAATCCAACATTCGTACAGTTGAAGATGTATTACAGAGGCTATTATCACACAAACCTTGATGTTAAGGGTGAAAGTGTAAATTTCATAAGAAGAATGTGCCTCTTTTGGTTGTCATTTCTGAAGGCAAGATATAAATGGACCAGAGTAAGATTCAAGCTCTTATAAATTGGCCAGTATCCATACAATGCGGGGTTTGGTGAATTTTTAGAAGAAGAAAAAAAGAATAATAAAACTACTACTACTACTACTAATAATTCTGATTCTGATTCAGATTCAGAATATTTTATTTATCCCCGGGGGAAATTGTTTCTTTACAGGTGCTCCCTGCAAGCATAGAAGTGAAAAACTAAATATATATATAAAAGTATGTACATCAACAAAAAGAGTATACACAAGAGTACACACAGTATACAGTATACAGTAAGGTGTGAACGGTGCAAAAAGTGCGACAGAAAATAAACAGTGCATGAGAACTGCAGTACAAAGACGAATGATCCGAAGGAGTGAAAAGGTCCAAGAGCCATTCAGAGGGAGG
>KV751390.1:2617671-2633215 GCA_001698575.1 Mola mola
TGCATGCGCATGCGTAACCAGTGAATGTAGGAAGCTAATCCCGAAGCATGGCTGCAATAGGAGTTCATTTCGGTTGTACAAGCGCTTGTGTAGCGATATTTAAGGTGAGTTTGCACAGTTTAGGTTAACTGCTCTAGCCTTTTCCTTTTTCCGAATTTTGGATTCGACCTTAACTTCGGAATTAGATTGAAATAGCGTTGTTTATCAAGCCATCTATAAGCTCAAACGATACATTCTGATATACGAAAGTGAGCCAAGTCATATCTGTGACAGATCCATAAAGTCTAAATTCAGTTATCGATATCTGTTAGGGTTAGGTTGGGATATCCTCAAACCAGAGGTCACTTTTTCCCCCTTTAATTTATCCAATCTACCACAAAGTAAAATGTTAGGTAGTAACAGTGTAGGTAGCACTCCACATAGATTGCAGAGAAGGCAGTAAACCCAGTTTACTGTGAATGCAGGGAGTGGAATCAGTAGGTGATTATTTTGATATGTTTTTTATTTCATAACATTTTATTGTCCATCCATACCAAGGAAAAGGTTTACTCTCAAATCAAAACGAGTTGACAAAATATTGTTCATTGGCTTAGCTTTTCTCTCCAAGCAAAGATTAACAATCTATATTTTTACACAGATGTACTTCGTAGAGTCCTTCTGAAGAGCAAAAATATAATTCAAAGGAATAGCCCTACAAATCATTCCATATGAGGTTATCAAAATTAACAATGAAGAGAGCTATGTATAGCAAAAGTAATTTTGATAAAACTTTTCTTTTATTGATTTAAAAAAACAGATTTATGGTAATGCATTGCTTTTTTAAATTTTTTTTTTTTAATAGCACTTTGCTATTCCTGTTTACCATTCAAAGCATGTTTGAAAGCAAGGCAGAATTCATGCATTCACACATTGGTGGCAGAGGCTGCTGCCATACAAAGTGCCACCTGCACATGACAGTTGTAACTTTTCAAACATTCAAATACTGATTAACATCTTGCTTGGACAATCGAACCACCAACCTTCTGAGTAGTCAAAAAACACACTACCTCTTAAACGACAGTCATCTGACTCATAGGTTCTAACTCTAGAATGCTCATGTAATCAGAAAATTAGCAAAACATGCAAATACTAAAACAATGCAATAGAAATACTTAGAAATGTTCTGAAAGAAGGCCTTCCAAGGATAAAGTGTCATGTCTGCTATTTGCATACTGCACATCAAACATAAAAACTAATGGCATGGTGGTGCAGTGGTTGGCACTGTCGCCTCACAGCAAGAAGGACCTGGGTTCGATTCTGGGTCAGGACGTTTCTGTGTGGACTTTGCATGTTCTCTCCGGGTACTCCGGCTTCCTCCCACAGTCCAAAAACATGTAAACTGGGGGTACTGTAGGTTAATTGGTCACTCTGAATTGCCCGTAGGTGTGAATGTGAGTGTGGATGATTGTTTGTCTCTATATGTCAGCCCTGCAATGAACTGGCGACCCGTCCAGGGTGTACCCCGCTTTCGCCTGAAGATGCTGAGATAGGCTCCAGCCCCCCCGCGAGCATTGAGCTTTACTTAAGGGGACTCCAAGGAACAGGGTACTTCAACACATTTTTGAGAGGGACTCTTACTCACCATGCCAAAGACAAAGGAAATCAGTCTTGATCTCAGATAGAAGATAGTGGAGGCTCATAACAAGGTGGGGGGTTATACTGCCAATTCTCCTATAATCTAAGATGCATTTTGTATTTTTGGATCTCCAAGTTATGCATCTAATGAATAAAAGAACAAATGGGCAGATAAAGAGATAGAGGGAGGAGGGACAGTGCAAGTGGGTGTGCTTGTTTTTCTATGAGATTGCATTTGTATGTGTATATATGAGTAAACAAGATTAGAGGAAATATAGAACATCAAATATGTTAATGAGAAATAAATCAGATTAGTTTAACTCAATGGGTATCATTCACTTTGTGTATGTCATTTGTATTTGTCATTTGTATTTGTATTCGTATATTCCAGAAAATTTTTAAAACCGCCTATCCCTATTAGCTTTTTCTAGTTTTCCTAATACATACATTTTTGTAGCCCTGTAGTGCATTTCAAAAATTAGAATATCATAATTTTTCAATGTTTAAGAAAGAGAACATATATTAAATGCATAATATATTTTAAGCTTTATACTATTTCAATTTTGATGATTAAAGCTGCAGTTAAAAAAAATTAATTGTAACTACATAAGCCATCATGATTAGTTAAAACAAAAAAGGTTTGGAATATTTCATATTTTTGTCAAATGAATAAAGAAGATTCGAAAGTCTAACATTTTGAATGAAATTACAAATGGATACATTTTCATTGATACTTTTTAGTATCATTTCAGTGATCATTTTTGGAGATGCGCTAGTATATCAACTAATCAGTTATTATATTGCTTAGCTCTATATATTGGAAGGAAATAACTGGCTAGATAAATCTTTAATAACTTGAATGGTGTTTGTGTTTTTTAGGATGGACGGGCGGATGTGGTGGCTAATGATGCAGGAGACAGAGTGACTCCTGCTGTGGTGGCATACAGAGACAATGAGCAGGTAGAACATACTACAACAACAGCTTTTCTCAAGGACCTATATTAATGGATCAGTAAAGCTGATATTATTATGAACAGGATTATTTTAATTTATCCAACAAATTGAACAATTTATATTTTTTACCCTTCATTAAAAGCAAAACCAAAACTAGAAAAGAGACCACTTAGAGAGTTCAAACCTCTGCCAATGCAGCTACATTAATTAATTAATTAATTTTACATTTTTTGATCATTTTAAGTTCATTTGGTGCAAAAAGGGCACATGTCTGCGCATCCTCGTTCCTTCTATGTGATGGACCCTGGTATTAGTTACAAAATAACACCAGTTAGATGTCTCTACAGCTGTTGCCTGTTTCACTTGTAGGTACTGCCTAGGTGGTAAAGCTGCTAACTGTGGCAGCAGAGGGGTGGGGGTGGAGGCATTGTGCTTTCTACCAGTAACTGCAATGCGCACCAACAACCACCAACAGCATGGAAGCAGTTTAAATTGGAGCCTCTGTATTATTCTCTCCTGTCTTTCCCTCTCTCTCTCACTTTCTGCATTGTCTGTGTAGTTGCGAAATAGTGCAGGTCATGCAGACTGTCACGCAGTTTCATTCATTCAAAATTCAGGTCTGTATTTCTGTCTGGTACATTTTGGCATTTTATTATTCTTTATTATTTTTTGCATCGTTGTACAAAAATTCTATAAAAACCTCTAATAAATTTGTAATTCAAGAGGTTGAAAGAGGGTGAGACCCCCTCACCTCCTCTAGGCTCTTTATTCAACCTTTACTGATACATGGCCTGTGACAGGGGCCCTCTGCTAAAAAACAGGTCATTTCAGATAGAGGGTGATCTTGTTCCAGTGAAATGGTTCCCTATTGGCTGTTCTGCCAAGGCAGATGCGCGTTCACGTCCTGAAAGTCCAAAACTATGGCGGACTTTCTTGCAGAGAAAGTTGCGATTCCAGCATAGCTAACCACCGCATACACTGCAAAGCAAGTCAGAAGAAGACAGACAAGTCAACACGTTTTCAAACCACACCTGTGTAGTCAATTAGCTTCCTAACAACGTCTGAGCATTCATCAGCATTGAGCTTTACTTAAGTGGACTCCAAGGAACAGGGTACTTCAACACATTTTTGAGAGGGACTCTTACTCACCATGCCAGAGACAAAGGAAATCAGTCTTGATCTCAGATAGAAGATAGTGGAGGCTCATAACAAGGTGGGGGGTTATACTGCCATTTCCAAGCATTTTAGAGTGTCTAGAAAGGCTGTATATTGCATCATTGCTAAGTAGAAGGAGACAAATTCTCTAAGAAACAAACCTGGG
This sequence comes from Mola mola, assembly GCA_001698575.1. NCBI lineage: Eukaryota > Metazoa > Chordata > Actinopteri > Tetraodontiformes > Molidae > Mola > Mola mola. The sequence goes on from KV751390.1 coordinate 2,621,561, forward strand.
CTTGGGCGAAAGTGCGAAAGAGGAAAATAGTCAGAGGTGTGAGCAAGAAGCTCCAGATATCTGCTAAGATGATTGTTGCTGACCTTGGCCTCTTCTGGAGTTGATGTTTCAATGAATATAGTTGTGAGGGCTCTTCATTGTGATGGGCTTCAGGGCCAACTTCCCAGAAGAACCCTTTTACTCAAAGAGGGGCACATCAGAGCCAGACAGGTTTGCCTGTGAGTATTTGAAAGGTAAAGATGAATTCTGGACGTCTTTCCTCTGTTCTGATGAGACTAAACTGGAGCTGTTTGGGCACATGGATTTTGCTTACATTTGGCAAAGAAAGGGAGAGGCCTTCAACCCTAAGAGCACAGTTCCCACAATTACAGTATACATGGTGGTGGGAGCAGCATGCTGTGGGGCTGTTTTGCAGCCTCAGGGACAGGAAGCCTTGTTTGGGTGCATGGCATCATGAAAAAAGAAAGTTATATTGACATTTTCAGGGATAATATGAAGAAATTTGCTCTTATTCTAGGCTTAGGACATCGCTGGGTTTTCCAAAAAGACAATGACCCAAAGCATACATCAAAATTAGTCAAACAGTTCTTATAGGACACCAAAACCAAGGTACTGGGTAAGTATTGGCCTGCACAGAGACCAGATCTCAATCCTATTGAGAGTCTGTGGTGGGTGCTCAAAGTGAATGTCCATGTTCTGAAACCATGCAATTTGGACCAGCTGGAACAATTTGTATTGGAAGAATAGTCCAAAATCCCTCAAGAGACATGTGCGAACCTTGTTAAGAACTAATCTAAGAGGTTGTTTCAGTTGTGGCTCAGAAAGGGTACACTATTTACTATCAATGGCCAGGGGGCTAATCATTTTGGCCATGTTATTTTTACCTTTTTCTTATTTCAACTCATTGTATCAATAAAATGTCCTAATCAAACTTAGTGGAGATTTTGTCTTTGATATTTTAGAAACAAATAAACTGTAAACACTTGTTGTTAATGGTCATTGGAGCACCATGGAGAAATCAAGGGTTATATATGTATATATTATTTAGCACAAAAAGTAAGTAAATTTGTGTTTGGTCAATTATTTCTTTTTTGTAACAATACTTCTTGCCAATATATCTTTAACCGTGACATATTTGTAAAGAAAAGGCATTTGCGAGATGAGCAGCAGAGTTGAATGTGTGGGTTGCGCCCATGAAAAACTTGCCAAATCTTCTCTGCCAATTCCAAACAGCTTATTCTGCTATTGACTCTTGTGTGATGTTGTTTATTGGATTGGATGATTGAAGTCTCAAGAAACATGACATATTGGCAATTTAACAAACAAGCATGTGGAAGAACCATACACAGCGACAAAAGCCTGGCATCTCTTCCTCATGGTGGTCACAAGCTTGTTCACTCACTGTTTTGGGATGGCATCCCATTGCAGTGTGTGACCCAGCTCATTGGCGCAACCCATCTACTCAACTCTGCTTCTCATCCCACAAATGCATTTACTTTACAAATGTGGCACCATTTAAAAGGGAAATAAACAAGCTTTCCAAATGTGTAAGATTTATTGGAAAGAAGCATTTCTACAACAACAATAATCGATCAAACACAGATTACCTTACTTTTTGTGTTGAGTTTATATATTTAACCCACACACAAAAGCAGTGAAGTTTACCAACCAAAAGCAGTTTGTAAATACAGATTCAACAGTTTGTGTATAAAAGTCACAGCTTACATATGCTTTTGATGAAAATTGCTAATTATTTTAAATACATATATTTGTGGATTCTTATTATATATATTTAAAACAAGAAAGATTTGTGTGTGCATCAGAAATAAATTAGCGAACTTTATTGGTTTATATGTGCATTCTTATTACATTTATACAGAACGATTAATCTATATTTGTCAATCCTTCTGTCTGCCTTTGTAAATTTTTAGACTGATCTAACTCCACAGTCCCTTGATTCCCTTAAGAAAACACATGCAAAAAAACCCAAAGAGAACTTATGCACCACAAATATATGCAAAGTACAACGAGATAGATAAATGTGCTGCAAATACTCAATATACAACAAAATGTAGTCAAAACAAATTTACACATCAATGCTTTATCAGTTTGACATATCGCTTGTATTCAGTGTGTTGAGTACTTTTGGCCACTGTGCTTAAGAGAACCAGACTATCATTAGATTATTATGAACAGCTAAAAATTTCAGAGTAGCAGACCTAATATTTTGCTTATGTACTGTATATTGTTTGTCTCTATTTTTAGTGATTTTAATCTTTTGCAGGTTGTAGGTGTTGCAGCAAAGCAAGGAAGGGTCCGTAATGCTGCCAACACTATTGTTAAAGTGAAACAAGTGCTTGGGAGAAGGTGATATTTCATACTTTATTATATACAAATCTTAACCCGACAAGAGACTCATTGTAATATCAGAAAATGTTGGTCCACTACTGCTCAAATTATTTGGTGAGAAATGTGGCAGTCTTGGTTCAGCCATCATATACAGCACTGAAGCAGGAACTTTTCCTCAGGATTTAACCACCTAAAAACATTTGTGTTTTGCATGTATCGTGTATGTATTGTCCTTCAGAAGGCAATTAGTCAGGATATTAAACCCTACCTGTAATCTGTAAAAAAATGTATTGATTAACTGATGTAATCATCCTGTTTGCCAGGCAAGGACACCTGCACATTAGACATGCAGTACATTATTAAATTCATTGTTTCAAATAACTTACAAATTTTAATTATAATTTTTTGATTTCTCAATTGGCAGGTTTGACGATCCTCAGACACAAACTCACAAAATACAGACCAAGTGTCAGGTGAGTGTTATCTATTCTGTGCTGTGTATGACATAGACAAGAACTTCTGTCAACAAAAATATAAATTGAACACTTTTGCCTTTGCTCCCATTTTTGGTGGATTGAAGTAAAGGTGTAAGATTTCTTTTTTGCAAACAAAATGCTTATTTCTCCCAGATTTGGTTTATAAATTTGTTAAACATCAGTATTACTAAGAACTTCATTGCTAAAATAATCCATCCACCGGGCAGGTGAGACGTATCAAGATTCTAATTAAAGAGCATGGTTATTTAAAAGGTGTGCCTTGGAGTGGTCACAATTAAAGGACATTCTAAAATATGCAGTTCTTTTATGCATACACAAAACCACAGATGCCACACATGTGGGAAAGTGCAATTGGCTTGGTAACTATAGTAATGTCCACCAGAGTTGTTGCCCGTAAACTGAATATTCATTTTACCACCATAAGCCGCCTCAAAGGTTGTTTCACAGAAACTAGGAGTACATCCAACAGGCCTTGCAACCACAGAAATTGTGTAACTATGCCAGCCCAGGACTGTCACATCAGGTTTCTTCACCTCAGACTTTGGCTGTGATCCGGTCAGAAACCGTCTCAGCGCAGTTGAGTGCTCATTAGTGGAGGTCTTGACCTGACCACAGTAGATCAGTTCTATAGACTTGAATGGGAAATGCTCACCATCAGTGGTGTTTTGCACTTTGGAATAGTGTTCTCTTCAGACTATTCCTAGTTTTCACTGTATCTGGTAGATTGTAGGCAGCAGGTATGGCATTGGGTTGGCGATTGGTTTTCTGATGTCAGTGTTAGGAGAAGCGTGGCCAGTGGTGGGGGGGTAATGGTATGGCATACGCACATGCATAAGCCAAAAACAACTAACACAGGGGCATTTTATTGATGGCAATTTGAATGCTCACAGATATCATGGTGAGATCTCAGGCCGATCGTCCTGCCATTCATCGGCCACCATCGCCTCATGTTGGAGCATTTGTGTATTGTATTTTAGTTTGTCAAATAAAATCAATTAGTAAGTCCACAATTTAGACTTTAACAGCATTTCAATTGTATTGGTTGTCTTGAATGCAATCTATTCTTTTTTTGTGGTTTTCATAGTACCAGTAAATTATGTTTTAAAAACCTCAGCAATATCCTGTTCCACAAATTATGACCTGTTATTTAAGATAACAGGGCTGCAGCTATTGATTGTTTCATTAATTGACTGTTCTACTGATAATTTACTGATATTCTAATATTTGATCTTTTTAACAACTAAGGTATACTTTAACAGCAGGGGTAAAAAAATGTAAGTGAACTTCATTATGACATATTTTGTTGTTGATACTTCATATTTATACATTTGTTGCTGTTAATTTTTTTACGCTTCATGTGCAGTCTGTATATTGCTGTTGAAAAATTCACCAACTAGTACTAAAATTGAAAAGTCAGATGAAAAAGCTGATTAGTCAGCAGTCTGTGAAGGAAGGAGGTTTAGCATGATACATCTCTAATTTGGAGTATTTGGATTGCCTTTTGTGAAATATATGTTGGGGATACTCCAATGGATTGTTCCAAAGGTGGATTTTACTTTGTTTTTGTGGTACAAAAAATACTAGTAAAGCAGGTGATAGTCTTTGGGTACTGTGTTATTGATATCGTTGCAATGGAAGCTCAGTGGACAGCATCTTTATTTTCTGGTCGTTATTTTTTTGATAGGTTAAAAATTGTCTGTCTTTAGTAGTGTATACTAATTATTTATGTTTTATTTAACGTGTGACGTCACCTGCCCACCCACGCTGCCCCATCTTTCCGTCTTCCTGGTTGGTACGAGCTTATACCAGTATGTTTCCTGATTTTCTGTCAAGTATTTCTCACAGTTTTGGTTGTTTTATGTTGGGTAATTTTGCATTCAGCACTACTTTGACTTGCCATGAGATTATTCAGCTTATCAGTAAGTGACACAATTGTGTTTGGGTAATTTTTCTTTAAATACTAAAATGAGAGCATCTTTGCTACTTATTATCAGGTGTTTAGCTTTACCTTTGCTGTATTTCCTTGTGCACTGACAGTATTCTTTGGTGGTAGGTCATGTTGCACTCTTCTGGTGGTGCATGGTCGCCACCCATGCTCCTGGAGAGTCATTACATCCAGTAAAAACAAATTTGTTCTGTTTGTTTAGAGTTTTTCAATTTGTCCATCTTTGAACTGGGCTGCAGTTTTAACATCAATGCTTTGCATGTTGTAATTTATTATAACTACTGCGTGTTTGTTTCACTGTTAAACCTTTTAGAATATTTAATGGGAGACTAATTAATTTCACTGTTAATTAATAATAATATTGATAATAAGAAAGTCTCTTAAGAGTGATTAGGGGGACAGTTGTCCATAAGGCGGATTGCCACTTGACCAGTTTCCAGTAACTCCAGCCTTGAGTGCCCTGGCAGCTGTCTTGGAGGCAGAAATAGCTCCTGGTCAGTTGATTGGACCTGTAGCTGAGGCTGCATTGGATGAGGCCCTGAAAGTCAGGCTGCGCACACAGTCCATTAATTGACCTGGACAGACCACTGACTCAGGGATCTCTGGAGCAATGGGGGAGTCTTTAGTGACCCAATTTGGCAGAGCAAGTTTTCCTCTAGGAACTCTGGGAATGTGAGGCAGAAGGTTCCCCTCCATTTGGCAAGAAGCCATCAGTGATTCCATCTCTACTCTCGGTAGTGAACCTATTGTGGGCCTGTTAAGCCCCATCCGCACCCATGACAATTTGCATCGACTTATACCTGTTTTTTTCCATCACGCATCTCAGTGCTTGACGTCAGTGCACTTTTTGTCCATGGGTGATCAGCATCTACAGATAAAGGGCTGACCCCTTCGCTTCCAAGGGGTCTTGGAAACAATAGAATGGGCAGAAAGGGCGTCTCTTTCTGTCATGCAGATTTCTGCCTTGCTGGAGAAGGACACAATATGGCCTCCAGTGGAAAGACAGGGTTATCTTCCATCTACTTTCGCATTCCCATGTGTATGGAGTTAAATCAATCTGAAAATTCATAAATGCACACAGAAAGATTCACAAATGCATTTTGGGATTTGCTGATAGTAAAATACCCCCACATGGGGGTGAAAGGGGGCTTAAAGGAGGGAGATATTTGACTGCCTACAGGTATTTCCCTGTTGTACGAAAAAATGCATTTGCGGATGGAGGCATCTCGAGGGAGTCTCAAAAAGCCACACACAAAGGCAGTGAAGTTTACAAAGCATGAGCCTTTTATACATACAGATTCAACAGTTTGTGTGTAAATGTCACAACATACACTTGTTTTTGATGTAAATAGCAAATTATTTTAATTGCATATATTTGTGGATTTCTGTTCTGTATCTGTCTATAGGCCATTTTACACTGCCTTTTAAAGTTGCCTTTTGTGTGCCTTTTCCCCACTTTGAGGTCTTTGTAAAAGTTCCCAAGGCTGCTTGGGGGGGGGGGTCTGTTTTGATGCACCTCTGATCTGCCTCTGGACGTCGTATCGGAGGTGCATCAGTGGCAAGCCAATGTGTGTATAAATGGGTAAGCCGGCTGGTCAGATCAGGGAATGGGCATTATGATGACACACAAGCACAACAACCGGTTAATTCACCATCAGGCTACAACACACAAGAACAGATCTGTATGTGGAGCAAAAACCAGCAAAAGCACACAAATGCTAATATGCCACACATATAATGCAAAGTCAGTGCAATGCTAGTGTGCTCACTGTGTCAACAATAGTAATATGTGCAATATGCACAAATAACGCAACTAAAAAGGCCTGTCTATAACATCTCTGATAACTCCCTTCAATGTTATGAGCCAGCATATATCTATACAACACACGAGAAACTTACTTGCTTTTATAGTCTCTCTCTACACCAACAACCCTAGTCAGAGGGGATACATGCAACGGATGTAGGGCCAATCGATGCTTTGAAACCCAACATTCAAGCTAATGAAGAAACAACTCTTAACTAAGTGTTCCAAAGTCCGTAATCGACAACTACAATCACATCTTGAGATCAATGAGGTAAAACAACAATGCTGTGGCAAGGGGGAGCCAGGATGACAGGTCGGGGGGGGTGATTTCATCACCCACACACTAAAAAGATTGGCAGAGCACCCGCTGAATGTCTGCTAGAGGATTTGAATGCAGCACTATAAACTATCCCTATTGTGACCATCACTAAGACCAACAAGCTGATATATGCAACAGGTTTGCATCATGGTTGGAGGCTAAGATCAAGGCAACACAGAGAGAGGTTAGCCAACTTTCAGAGCTGGAGAAGGTTAAAACCACTAAACTACCAAAGAAGTACAGCAAGCTGTCCATAACTGAGGCACTGGAGACTGCCAAACAGGCTCACAGCCCTGGCTGCATGCCTGAAGAGGGACACTATAGATGTGGAGGCCCGGAGAAGTATGTCATGTTCATCACTGTACCATCCAAAGTTTACTGTCAGTGGAAGGGCAATAAAATGAGGATGGGCCCACCCAGGGGTGAGACTAAACAGTACTGGAGGAGGGTATGGGAGAATGAGGCATCACATAACACCAATGCTCAGTGGGGATGATCAGATCAGAGGACCACAGCCAACTCCCAGAAAAAGACCCCCTAAACATCACAATGGCAAACATCCAAAAGAGAGTCTTAAGGATGAAGAGCTGGACAGCACCAGTCCCTAACATGATCCACAGTTACTGTCGGTAGAATTTTATCTTGAGTGCCCCAGGCACCGACATAACAAAAGTGGAGACGACGGAAACACCAATAAAACAGTATCTCAAAGCTTTGTTTTACTTGCAAGGAGAGCAATACAGTGAGTACATAGGTAGGTCAAAGTATTCTCTGGAGAGCTCTCTCTCCGGAGCGTCTCTTTATACACACTTATCATGCGAAAACTGGGAGGACCGAAATTCTTGGTTTTGGCCTTGCTATCTGTATGCAGTTTTCACAGTCGCCCTTTGTTCCCTTCAGAAGCAAATCACAGCGTCACATAGAGATTACACAATCGGATGGGTACATAGTCAAAAAACAGTTTATCAAGGCACGCAGCTGCTGCTCACTTTTAATTAAGTGCATGTCCCGGCTTCTGTGTCCTCGTCTGACCAGGTGTTCAGGCGAGTCAGCCTTTTTGCACAAAACAGTAAGTCTTCCGCCTTGTGGAATTATTATGATAATTTCTATAAAGCTCATGCATTTTTAGCTTGCAGTTTCAGCTGCCTAAGTACAATTATTCTAACAGTTACTGTCTAAGGAAACTAACTGCACTCCATGAACGCCCGGCAGCTCAGATGAACCAGCTGCTAAAAGATGGGACCCACCCCTGTCAGGCATTATTGAGAATAAGATGAGTGGACACGTGGCTCAATACACGAGCAATGCTCAGAAAGGGGTTGGTAGTGACACCAGAGCAGCCAAACACCAGCTGCTGATGGACAGAGCAGTCGTTAGACTGTAGATCCAGGAAGACCTATCTTTGCACTGCCTGGATTGACATTAAGAAAGCCTATAACTCAGTGCCACACACGTGGCTACCGGAGTGCTTTGAGCTATAGAAGATGGACAGGACACTAAGATCCTTCATCAAGAACTTGAAGGTACTAGGGAAGACAACTCGAGAAGCCAATTCAAGGCCAATTGCCCAAGTTAGCATTAAGTGTAGCATATACCAAGGAGATGCCCTATTCCCCCCTGCTGTCCTGCATTGCCAGATCATCACAAAATTTGGCCTCGGATATCGGTTCAGAAAAGGAACAACTATCAGCCACCTCCTCTACATGGATGACATCAAGCTGTATGAAAAGATTGAGTGAGACATCACTCACTGATCTACATCACCAGGATCTACAGCACATGTGTCACACTCAAGGCCTGCGGACCTTAACCGGCCCGCCATGTAATTTTATGCGGTCCACAAGACCTTAAAATATGTAAGGTTGTCTTTAAATAAAAGTCTATACTAATTTAAAGCATACATTGACCATAAACTAGATCTCCTACAATGCATGTTGATTTCTTTACCTGCAAAGTGACGGAATCCTGCCACTAGATTGCATTGTTTCCACTTCAGCTTTTAACAGGCACTTTCTCGACAAGCAGGGATTAGAAATATCAACAAAATTACTCCCAAAATGTCCAAGAAGAAAAAAATTTATGCAGAAGAAAGGCAATTTAATAGAAGATAGGAAAGCTTATATATAATTGTGCTTCAAGGAGAAAAACCGATGTGTCTTTTTGTTATAAGGTAGTGTCGATTGTGAAGGAGTACAATATATGTCAGCATTTTGACACCAAACACAGAGCTAAGTATGCTAAATTTAGCCTCCAAGAAAAACAACAAATTGTTAAAGAATTAAAGGGCAGACTGCAATCACACCAGGAAATGTTCACTAAAGCTACAGCCAAAAATGATGCAGCAGTGAAAGCTAGCTTTATTGTGGCTGAAGAAATCACCCGAACTTCGAGGTTTTTTTAAGAGGGTGCATTTTTGAAGCAGTGCATGTTAAAGGTGTGTGAGCAAGTATGCCCCAACCAGATACAGACTTTTAAAAATTGCAGTTTGTCAAGAAACATGATTGCAGACTGAGTTAACGAACTCATTGGAAATTTGGCCACACAGCTGGCCGAAGAGACACGCAGTTAACTGGCTTTTTCATAAGCTGTTGATGAAAGCACAGACGACATGGATACAGCGCAGTCCCTTTTTATAAGTGGCATGAAGGCGGCATTCTCTGTCCCTGAGGAGCTCTTGGATGTAGCTGCCATGCATTGGACGATAAGGTGGAGGGACATTTTTTGAGGTGGTGGAGAAGTTCCTAAATAAAAAATAAATTACACTGGGAAAAGTTGGTGGGCCTAACTACCGAAGGGGCAACTGTAATGTGTCGAGAAATACAGGCTTGTTTCGACTAATGAAGGAGAAAATGCAAAAAGTAACCGCCACACACCTCTGATAACGTATCATTGCATTATCAATCAAGCAGTTCTGTGTGGAAGAGTTCTGGAAATGGATAATATAATCACCATGGTCATGAAAACAGTGAACTTCATTCTGGAGCTAGGCCTGAATCACTGCCAGTTCCAGCTGTTGTTTGCAGGAGTATGGAGACATCCTGGTACTACACACCCATCAACACATATGCCCTGCCCGTCATCAGATACCCTGCTGGTATAATAACCCGGCCAAAGGAGGAGATTGAGGCCAGAAATATCAAGAAAAGGAAGCTCCTCACCATGCATGGAGGGTTTCACCCCAAGTCCAGCACCCTAAGGCTGTACACTAAGCGGAAAGGGGGTGGCCGAGAATTAGTGAGCGTCAGAGCCACTATCCAAGATGAAACAACAAACATCAAGGAATACATCAGAAAGATGGCCCGGAATGATGACCTTCTAAGTGAATGCCTCAGGCAGCACAAACCAAGTGAGGAGGAGGAGGAGGAAGAAGAAACCATCATGGAGGGACAAGCCCCTAGACGGGATGTACCACCAACAAATGGAGGAAGTGGCTTATATTGAGAAAACATACCGGTGGCTGGAGAACGCCAGTCTCAAGGACAGCACAGAAGCACTGATCACGGCAGCACAAGAACAGGCCTTGAACACAAGATCGTAGAGGCTGGGGTTTACTACAGTAACCTCCAATCCCAAGTATTTAACCTTCTGTAGGTCGTTACACCTTGGAGGTGGTCACCGGAGTCGTTGACCCAATCTGTGCATGCACATCAGGGTCACAAGTAAGGTGTAATTCATTAATGAGTCATTTTGAGGTGTGACTCATTGATGACACCCCTCACATTCATGTGAGTTGTTATGGTCACAAGACTCTAGGTATGATTCCTTAATGATTCGTTGCCTTGCCCTGCCATCATGTGAATCGTTAGGGTGACGGGAGGCAGGTTTTGAAGGAGGTTAAAAACATCTGGGAAGGGGTGTCAGGACTGCATTGTAAGTGGCTGATAATGGGTGTCCTAGACATATGTATATGTATATTTTCTTTAAATTTTGGGTAAATTTGTCCCTTGTATTTGTCATCCTGTTCATTCTGTATAATCGCTTGTGCTACCTACCAGCAGTAAGAAGCATAATAGTTTGTGTGTTTGGTTTGGTTTCGAAATTACTTGTTAATCCCACAACAATTGTCTGAATTGGTATATTCATGAATACTGAGTCTGAAAAGTGATTACTGTGTTCAGGTCATCAACAGAGAAGAGAAGCCATATTATGAGATAAAAATAGGAGAAGGTCGAGAGTATGTTGCTCCGCAGGATGCTGCAAAATTTATCTTCCACAAAATGAAAGGTTGGTTATGGAAAATACACACACACACACACACACACAGATACAGATGCAACATTTCTGTAAAACACTGATTCTGTTTTCACAGAAACAGCTCAGTCAGCTCTGGGTTCTGATATCACAGAGGCAGTAATTACTGTTCCTTTTGAGTTTAATCATGCTCAAAAGCGTGCTCTAAGGTAGGCCACAGCGCTACTCACTACAGTTTTCAAATATGTTTTTGGGAAACAAAAATCGTCCCATTTGTACCTTTTTAATCAAATCTTTGTTTGCTTTGCACAGGGATGCAGCTGAAACTGCAGGATTCCATGTACTGCGACTGATCCATGAGCCTTCTGCTGCTCTGTTAGCCTATAATATAGGACAGGACTATTCATCAGGAAGAAGGTACAGCGGTGCTCTTGCCCACTGATTGTTTAACTGTTTGCCTTTATTCAAAAATCAGATTTACAATAGTTACCTGTATTGTATTGCAGAGTAATTAGTTAGTAGTAATGTGTTGCAGCCCTTTGGTGTTACT
>KV751390.1:2633245-2653601 GCA_001698575.1 Mola mola
AAATTAAATGGGTGTTGTTTTACAGAAATTGATCAAAACAAAGAAGCTCTGGTTATTTCAGCACAGTACAAATCCAGTAGTGGTCAATATTGTATAGCCAAATTAAGTCATGTTTTATGCAGTGGTGACTGACTACAGATGGTAATTCAGATGGTGATGCTGTCGAGCTCAGTAAATTAATTATTCTGGAAACCAGAGTGCAACACTGATAATAAAATGCGTCAATAAATTTATGTAAGAGCCCGTCTCCAGTGAGTTCACGAATTCCAAATGAACTGCTCTACTCAGCAAGGAGGCAAATATCCCATGTTATTCTGTTTTTCCTTATTTACACATGTCCAAAATAATCCACTCCAATGTTTGTAAAGATTTATATATTATATTGTAAAGATTTTTGTAACATTTGTAAAAAGAAGGTTAGCCGGAGTAATTTTCTCCTTTGGTACATCCGCAATCTTTTGCTCCGTTGCTCTTCCGTTTATAGTGTCTGAAAAAACTGCATTCAGACATGATCTTTCTCACAGCGACATTAGCATTGGTAATCCAATACTGAGTGCATATAGTGTATGATTTTGTCCACTGCGTCCTAATTGTTGTTGAATATGTTTGAGGAAAAGCTAACAATGGAATTCACTGAGGCATCCTTTCTGACGTCTGGATCATCAGATCTCCAAAGAAAACTGAGCGCCTCAAGCCACCTGTTTTTGTTTTTTTGTTTTTTTGGGTTTTTTTTTTTAGAAAGTCAGGCACCTTCATTCCCTTAGGTCCTGTATCAGTTTGGTTGCCCTTGGAGCCTACTAGTAGGAGTAGTGTATGTACATCCATGGAGATGGGCTTGAGACTCCTCATGACTGCAATCCTATTTGCCACAAACGTGTGGAAACGCTTGTCCACATTATTGATGATTTCAAAACCAATGTACTATCTGTCCAAACATTTATTAGAAAATCTATTGATAAAATGTCACAGTGCAAATTATTGCTGTATTTCGTTCTATCAATTTTTTTTACCCCCACCCAATTTTCTCCTACACAATTTTGTGTCATTTCCTTCTGCTGTAAAAACCAAATTGTGAGGTTGACAGAAGCCAGAAAATATGTACATATGTACGACACCTCGTCAACACATTACAAAGACTGCCAGATGGCTACAAATAAGTGGGAAGAAATTTCCACAAACATTAATCTTGTCATCCCAGAGTGCAGAAACGTCTAGTGAAATATTTTGAATAAAAGTAACTGTTCAACATTTTTTAACTTGAAAAGTTTACATCACAATTGTACAAGGACAGGAACAAGTACATGAGGAACGAATTAGCTCACCACAATTGCATAGAAGTCCCACTGCCAACTTTTGGGCTTCAAGTTGAGTATTAATGTGTAAGAAGTAATAGATGTCAGTAGCAGTCTTTATAACCCTGTAGTAGTGCTAGTAGTAGTACTAAGAAATATAAGAAGAGAAGTTGTGAAAAAGAAGAAAAATTATTGGGACCCACTTGTCTTGGTGGATTGTGGTGCAACCATACTTCTAACTGTGGGCTTAGACTTGCTGGGTTCAGTGCTATAGGTAGTGGTAAAATTTGTAGGATTGGTTTGGCTTATCATCGAACAAATTAAAAATTAAAAAAATGTACAACAGCCCATTATATCATCAAAATAAATTAATTCCAGACAGTTTACCTTCATTGATCTGTTTCTGTTGACAGCCATGTCCTGGTGTATAAGTTGGGTGGAACGTCCCTGACTGTTACAGTGCTGCAAGTCAATGGAGGAATATTCCGGGTTCTCAACACCCATACTGACAACAGCATCGGAGGAGAGAGCTTCACCGAGGCCCTGGCCCAGCACCTCGTCACTGAGTTCAAACGGTAGAAACTGTTCTCTGCTGTTACTTGAAGGAAATAAGACAGAATACAATATAAACATTACTCATCAGGCATCAGAAAGGTCTTTCTGTTAAATATTTGTTTTAAGTAATGATTTCAAAACAGGCAATGCATTAGCAACCCTCATTTTCTTTGGCAGGGATTTCTAGAGTTTTGGAAACAAAGAATTTACATTTACATAGCCAATTAATGAAGGCATGAATTTAGGTGATATAGGCCCTATTTCTGGTCTTAGGTAAAATTTGACTAAGAGCATTCTGCAATAGCTAAATCCAACCTACTGTAGATAGATAAAGGCATGTAAAAATTGCATTTTGAAATTTTAATCTTTTACAAGAAAGCCCTGATCACATTCATGCAGTTGTACACTGACTCATGGAAGCTACCCAGTAAAACTACAGTCTGACCTGCCAGTCGGTTAGCAGCTCCACTGGTGTGGTTGTGGTTGACTGCAGATGCTTTTCTTTTTTCTCCATACTGTTAGGGTATTACAGATTGCAGTAGTTGTTTCTTTTTTTTCAGTTTTGTTATGATACTGTTTTTTTTTCTTCTTTTTGTAAATCACACCATCCTCGGTTCTGCCCAGCCCCACCTCCTCAGCATTTCTGATCTTTGATCTGATCTTATCTGATCATTTCTGAATCTAGCTCATCTACCCGTTACGCTTACATTCTTTTGCTGAAATGGGTATTAGTAGAAGAAGAAGATGTCAAAATCTATGTGCTGCATGGAGCATGAGCACCCTAATGAGGCAGTTGCACAGCTGTAAAAAAGGAGACTGAAATGAGATACACCGATTTATCAGGCCAATATCGATGTTGGCCGATTAGAACATGGTTGACTGGTATTGGTGTATTGGGATTAAGAGGCTAAGCCAATGACTTAAACCACTGAGTTGCTGCATCTGAAAATTGAATTGACGCACTTATAATTACTGTGTCTGATGAATGAAAGTCTGAGCCAAAACTTGCCAGTTGAGCATTCAACACCATATAATTTCTTGAAAACTCCTGTGTTGTCCATTAAACTTGTACATTTCCAGCACACAGTTCTTGTGTAAATCCTGTAGCAACATGCTGCCTCAGCAGTCAAAAACTTTTTTCCTCTTCCAGGTGGAACACCTCACAAAGAGTGACCACTAATTATCCAATGAGACCCAAGACCAATTAGCACACCAAACCTCATATATAATGGAATCAACACATTTTCTGCTCCCAAAGTTGTCTTGGCAAATAAGGTGACATTCACAGATGCCAGCAGCCAATAATAATGTTGTGTGTCTCATTAATGTACTACACCACTCTCCTGTAGTTGCACCTTTAACTCGCTTCTTTGAGTCTACTAAAGTTCTGCCTGCACAACAAGCCATAAACACATGTGGGTTTATTTTTTTAAAACAAAAGCAAAAAAAATTACTGCTGTTCAGCAGTAAAAATCTACAACATGTTTGCAAGACATGTCTGAGTTATATTTAAAGAGAATGTACTACATTTTTAACACAACAAATCTAATTTCCCATTTGAAAAAGACTACGGCGATTACCTGAAAGCCATTAAAAAGTTGAAAAATTAAGTGGACAATAATTCAAACAATAGTAAGACTCAATCCTTGTTAAACTTGGAATTTGAGAAAAATGAGTGTTTCCAGCGGGAAATGCAGAAGCTAAAGAGAGATCATGAAACCAGCCTTTCTCTGTTGTGGAAGCTGTAGGTTTCCTGATGGAGCACATGGGGCCCCAATACACACTGCACAGTCATCAACATTTTCTGATGCATGTTTCCCTGAAATCTGCAGTGTTGTTGCATGTATATTCATAAGCTCTTGGTTCTGAATTATTGCCATCAGCTTTACATCTTACTTATGGAATTTAGTTGTGAGCCATGTGAGTATGCTTAGCCTTACAGCACAGTGGATTGACACAGACTTTAACTTTATAAAAGCATTGTTATACTCATCATTTGCTCCCAGTCCACATCTGTTATCTTGGAGACAGTTGAGTAAAAATCCAAAGAATATGCTGTTGTGAGAGACAGGAATGTGGCAAAAGGTATATCGAATAGCAGTCTGGTTAGTTTTGTTTTGTTTTTTTAGTTTTTTAGGGTTTTTGTTTTGAAACATATCTAAAATAGTTGATAGTGCCCTAACAGACTTTTCCCAGAAATGATGTATAGCTGCGCACAACAAGAATATACACCGATCAGGCATAACATGATGACCACTGACAGATGAAGTGAATAACACTGAAGATCTCTTCATCATGGCACCTCTTAGTTGGTGGGATATATTAGGCAACAAGTCAACATTTTGTCCTCAAAGATGATGTGTTTGAAGCAGGAAAAATGGGCAACCATAAGGATTTGAGCGAGTTTGACAAGGGCCAAATTGTGATGGCTAGATGACTGGGTCAGAGCTTCTCCAAAACTGCAGCTCGTGTGGGGTGTTCCCGGTCCAAGGAAGGAACAGTGATGAACCGGTGACAGGGTCATGGGCAGCCAAGGCTCATTGATGAGCGTGGGGAGGGAAGACTGGCCATTGTTCCAATCCAACAGACGAGCTACTGTTGCTGAAGAAGTTAATGCTGATTCTGATAGAAAGGTGTCAGAATACACAGTGCATTGCAGTTTGTTGTATACGGAGTTGCATAGCCGCATACCAGTCAGGGTGCCCATGCTGACCCCTGTCCACTGCTGAAAGCGCCAACAATGGGCACATGAGCATCAGAACTGGACCACGGAGCAATGGAAGAAGGTGATGAATCACGTTTTCTTTTATGTGGATGGTCGGGTGCGTGCGATGCTTACCTGGGAAACACATGGCACCAAGATACACTATGGGAAGAAGCAAAGCCGGCGGAGGCAGTGTGATGCTTTGGGCAATTTTCTGCTGGAAAACCTTGGTTCCTGCCATCCATGTGGATGTTACTTTGACATGTGCCACCTACCTAAGCATTGTGCAGACAATGGACCTTTCATTGAAACTGTATTGCCTCTTTAGCAAGATAATGTGCCATGCCACAAAGCAAAAGTGGTTCAGGGATGGTTTGAGGAGTATAACGACGAGTTTGAGGTGTTGACCTGGCCTCCAAATTCCCCAGATCTCTATCTAAATGAGCATCTGTGTGAAGTGCTGGACAAAAAATCTGTTACATGGAAGCCCCATCTCACAAATTACAGGACTTAAAGGATCTGCTGCTAACACCTTGGTGCCAGATAACACAGCACACCTTCAGAGGTCCAGTCGACTCCATGCCTCAACCGGTTAGGGCTGGCAGCAAAAGGGGGACCAACACAATAAGGCAGGTGCTCATAATGTTATGCCTGATTGGTGTATAACTGTGGTTTGTGTTACTGTACAAGAATATAAACCTTTTTATGTTGCGTCCAGGTCCTTTTATTTTTCACCAACCTTATGTTCACAACAACAACAAAAAACCAACAACCCACCACCAACAACTTCCTGTACCACCAAAATAAAACTCTTAACCTTTTAAATACACAATAATAACAACTGTAACTTAACAGTTTGCTCTCTGCACTCTCTCCAGCATCTTGAAGTTATATTTTTGTTATGTTTACTTTTAATTTGTGTGGTGTCTTAAAACATTGAATGATAATCTTCCACGAATGTTCTTTCCAATAATTTGAGTTCATTGTTTAAGGAGGTTTTTAACACGTTTTTAACCCAGTCAGACATCTTAATCATGCATTAGATCAATAGGTTTATATCTTGGATAGATCTTTTTTTAAGAACAATAAAAAGATAACCTCTCACTTAAACCTTTATTAATCGGAATTGGGTAAATTGTCTTTTGTGAATAACTGCTCAGAGGATTTCATTTATTTATCACCATTAATCTGTCCACATCATCTTAATTCTTTAGAGGCCTATATATTACAGGTAAAAATCGGATTGTTTGGAAGACTGGATCCCTTCTAATTTGTCTTGAAAAAGAAAAAAAAATTGTTTTTGCTCCTGACAGACTTCCCTCCACACTTTAAGTGTAGAAACTACCCACCTATTATTCAGCTTCTCAAAGTATGACTTTTTATATTTAGAAAAAATCAGATCCCATTGTCTAAAAAAAAGTTAGAGGTGATTATACATTGGCAATGATTGAAAAAGAAATTCAAATATAGTCATATTATCCATGAGCTGTCTTTGAAAAAAAACAAAAACTGTTTGATCTGGTTTTATAAATTGTGGCAGATTTTTTTCTTAATCTCATAGCTAATATTTAAGATCAGTTGATGATCAGGCTGATAGGCCGGTACAAAACTTGGATTTTCCCAGTTTTATGCATCACTAGCTATGTTTACATGGACATAAATATTTGGAATAAAGGGCTGATCAGAATAAAAATGCTTCATGTAAACATGTCAGTTGGAAGATTCTGATCCGATTCGGCCTATTCAGAAGAAAAATTATGTTCCGATCGAGAGGGGTTGTGTAAGATGATCTTTATTCCGAACCGTGTCCATATACACACTTACAGTATTCCGATCGCAAATTCCTGTTTGGGCTAAAATTACCCTCATTGCACAAGTGCGCCCTATGCCAACGTGACGGGACAGCAGCACTAAACTTCGATGCTCGTTCCCTCCCGCTCTCTCCTCCTGTAATGCAGGAGCATTATGCATTGCTGAGCCCGTAGCTTGATCAGTAGAAACAAAAGTAGAGCTTTCAGAATCTGCCGCAGGTCCATTCCAGGAGTTAGGCTTGCAGGGAAATGCGCGAAAGTACAAAGTGTAGCCACATCTGTGTTTTTTTTACAGCACAGGCAAAATAACAACTTCTTCTTCTGCAGTTATTTGAGGGAAATTAGACAAATATGCGCATGTCAAAATGCAGCTATTCTGATTAAAGCTTGGTGCATGTATACGCAGGTCATGATCGGATTATTTGATTTAGCGTCCATATAAACAGTGGATTCGGAATTTCCAATCCCTCAAATTTTTAATCTGATTAAGGAATTTTGGGCATGTAAACATAGCTATTGTTTTAGTTGCCAGATTCCATGTTGTACCCCACGTTTCATTATTCAGTACCCAAAGAACAAGATCATCATGAAATTTTTGGCAAAATGTATTCCAAAAGTTGGAAGTTGTATTCCAGCCTCAGATGAAGCCCAAGTGACAGTGTGTGTGTATCTTGATTGAGTTTCTTATCTCCATTTCCTTTGTCTCTCACTCCCTCACACACACACATTTCCTTTGTCTCTCACTCCCTCACACACACACACATCTGTACCTATGAAATATATTATGCAATTCCTTTTTTCCTTTTTTTTTTTTTTCTGTGTTTGTTATTCAGCACATTCAAGCATGATGTGAGCGGTAATGCCCGGGCAATGCTGAAGCTGATGAATGGAGCAGAAATGGCCAAACACTCTCTGTCGTCATTAGGATCAGCCAATTGTTTTGTTGATTCCCTACATAATGGCATTGACTTTGAATGTACAGTTTCTAGGTAAGATGAGAAATATAATTAAATAAACATATATATACACACACACACACAAACACACACACACATTTATGTACAGGCACACAAACAAACTCCTTTTTTTTTTTTTTTGTCTCAGAGCTCGATTTGAGCTGTTGTGTTCCTCGATCTTCAGTAAACTAATCCAGCCAATTAGACCCCTGCTCATGGACGTAGGACTCTCCCCCAGCGATGTTAACAAGGTATGATGTGTGTGATACAACTATTTGCCATATTTTTGTGTTCAAATTGTCTGAAATGTTTGTCTTTTTTCCCCCTTTTATTTCTGTCTTTCTTTAGCTATTGTACTTTTGTCAACCCTAATTGCTAGTAATCCTGTAATTTCTCTTTTATGTCATGCACTGGACACACATTCCTCAACATTCTGCAGTAGGCAAAGTATATCAGTGTGCCTGGTCGCTTGTGTTCCTTGTCTTGTTTTGTCTTTTTTGTCTGTTATGTTTGTTTCTGCCTCTCTACTCTATGTTTTCACCTGTTTGGTTTGGTATAAAAGAAATGTAATTAAAAAAAGGACAAAAAGATTAAGAAAATGTAAAACCTTGGATCCATCATAATAAAGTTACAATACATGTACTTCAGGTGGTTCTATGTGGTGGCTCAGCCAGGATCCCTCGTCTCCAGCTGATGATCCGTGAGATGTTTCCTGATGTGGACCTTCTCAGCTCAGCACCTCCTGATGAAGTCATTGCAGTAGGAGCAGCCCTTGAAGCAGGATTACTGGTTGGCAGAGATGGCCTCACCTCTAAGGAAGAGACTGTCACAATGGATGTTACTGCAACTGACATACTAGTGAAGGTATTTGGGTTAATTGATAAAGTTTGTTTTGACCTGTCAAACAAACATTGAATGTGGTACAATCCACGAGTTAGAAAGTGAAACTTTGATCAAAAGGGGGCAGAGAAGATGTATAGAATGTCAACCAGTTTTTTGCATGTATCTAAAAGTAAATGCTTCAATTTTATGATTGTACCTTACTCTATCAGGGGAAAAAATCTGATAGTTTCCGTTTGTGTCTGGGTATTGCAGGAAGTGGATGAATCTGGAGGGGAGGTTTTCACTGTTGTTCTTCCATCGGGTACACCCCTCCCTGCCCGCAGACATCACATGCTGAGTGGAGATGGGAATCTGTCCTCTCTTTGTGTAGAGATATACCAGAGATTTTTCACGGAGCAGCCAAAAAAGCTTGCTAAGGTACAGAAAAATGTAAGCGTGTGTGTGTCTATATTGATACATATATCCCCCACTTGCCCACTGTGGGTGGTCTTGTATCTCCTTCAACCTCAGGGCCTCTACCAGAGCCCTGGGAGCCCGAGTAACGGTTACTAGTAACTAGTAACAGTAACTTAACTGTTCCTAGGATTGCGTTCTTCTGGACAAAGATCTCAGATGTTGTTTCTTGGATTTGCTGGAGCCCACTGCCCTACTTTGGGGTCATAGCCCCAAGTGCTCCTATCACCACTGGCACCTCTCCACATCCTTTCCTGGTCTTTCTCCAGCCCTTAGTATTTGTCAAGCTTCTCGTGTTCCTTTTCCTGATGTTGCGATCACATGTGACTGTGACATCCACCACTTCTGCCTTCTTCTCCCTTATTTTGACCATCTTATTACCCAGGATCTGGAAGTCCTACAGGATCTTGTTTCAGTCTTTTATTAATCATCTTTGGAGCTTTCGCCCATTTTGACCATGGGACTTCCATCCCATACTTGGCGCAGATGTTCCTGTATACTGTGCCACCTATTTGGTAATGGCGCTCCAAGTTGACAAACTTATACCTAACACAGGGGACTTCCATCATTTGGTCATACTTTGGTTATATTTTTGGGAGAGGTCAGTTGTCACTTCCGTCAAATATCTCATCCTGTAGAGAGCTGTCACTGCATATTTATGAGAAAATATTTAGAATTCAAATTCCTTGCATAAAAATGTCCAGATTTGGACCTGAATCAATCAACAATACTACTGAACACCCAAATACATTTTTTTTTAACTGAAAACTGGTTTTTGGTTTTAAATATTCATTCATCCAAGGGACTATCAAAATAATAAGTTGTCGTGAGGTATGTGGTTATTTTGAATTGACATTATTTAATGAAATTTAGAGAAAATGTATTATGATGTAAGATTTTGTCCATATCCCCAAGCTGTACTCATTCAGAAATAATAATTTGCATTTGGGAGCATCTCTGTTGGCCCTCCTCTCTGGGCCTTCCCAACGCCACACGAGGACAATACAATATTTAAAAAGCTTGCTCAAAATCTCTGGAGGCAAACCAAAGCACAGGTGGGGATGAAGGGAGAGGGACAGATGTGGGGGAAGAAATGAGAAAAATTCAGTAAGTGCACATTGTCTCTATCACCTCTTAGAGACTGGAAATGTGTGTATGTGTGTGTATATGTATATATACACTGTCATATAAACTGTTGCAGCAACTGTACAAAACCTTATTTCATACTTGAATGTTAAGCATGCTGTACCCATTTCTATAATAGAATTTCAAAAATTTAAATTCTGATTGATTGAATTATAAAAATTAATCAGTATTTATTAATAATTGAAATTAATCATTTATGTTATTGTAATTCAATGTGTATGCAATGTATAGATAATCTTGAGAGACCTGCAGCCCAGAGAGTTGAACCATGACTTCGACATTGTGGTAACCTCGAAAAGGTATTTACCCTGTCAGGATATTCACATGGGCCATTTGATGTAACTGCTTGAATAGCTATATTTTTATGTTACAGGGATGGCTCAGTTCATGTTTCCTGTGTGGGACAAACCACAGGAAAGCAAGAGGTCATTACCATAGCAGCTACTTCTTGATAAGCTATGGTGATCTGCAGTCCACATACAGCAGCACAAAATCTTTTCATGTCTTTTTTTTTCTTTGTTTTTTTTTTTTCAATAAACATAATCAAAGTGAAATTATTTTCCTATCTGTATTACTATCTTTACAATCAATAATATAAATACAAAGTGTACCATCTTGAAATAGTACGTGCCTCAAAGTTATTTATTTACAGACTGTACAGAAGCTTCAGCTTGTGGTAAAATGCACATTGCACATACAGACACACACACACAAAGTATTTAACATAAAGTCTTAAGTAATGTTACATTCTGATGATGAACCATTTGATTTGTTTTAGAAGCAAATTTTGAGCATGTCATCTAAAAGCACAGTTGTCACACAATAAGTCTTCATATCAAGCTTAACAAGAGAGATAAACTATTGAAATAAAGACTATGTATTAATTGCTCTTGCAATTCACTGCAATTTCTTCAGGTCCAACTTAATACAGAGCTATAGTGCTCTAATATGAGCTAATGTGAGTTGTTGGTGATTCTGATTTGGTCTTTTCCATACTAGCTGTTAAGTGATCTTTTTCAAGAGTTGGGGGGGTTAACCTCCACCCGTGATAAAAAGTGAGAACTGTGTATGGACAAACTTCAGAAAATGTAAAACTATCCCTAATAGCTGAACTATGAGCTTTAAGTTGCCCACAATATATGTAAAGTTATTTAATCAGTGTAAAGGACCTGATCGTGACTTGAGTTTAAGAGCCATCTTTCAACATTTTTTTTGCACAATTTCTTCCACTAAGTATCATGCCCATAGCATGTCTGTTTCTTGAAATGTTTCCTGTGACACAGCTAGATTAAAGAGGTACACATTACACGGGAGTCTATCTTAACAATTACTACACTTATTCCATTCTGTCCAGAACAGTGTCAACTTATGTTTGTCTACACTTTGGCATGAAGCAGGGGGTAGGTAGTTCAGTCATCTCAGGAATAAACATACCTTGTCAAAATACCATACCCTGCAGTTACAAAAAAACCCCCCAAAAAACACAGCTTTATTCCTATAGTTTATAACTGTAGCTGAAAATACCTTTTTCATACCAATGTGCTGATATTCCAAAAGTTAAAAGCTCCCACTGTTTTCTGTTTTTTTTTAGCATCCATACTCTGGAACAATGCGACACTTAAGGATCATTAAGTAGTTCTGGACTTTGTTGGAATCTCGGCGAAAGCAGTAGAGGAGGTCATAGTCTTTCATCAGGTGCTGCTCACTGTCATTTTGGACTGAGGTCTCAGGAGAAGCAAGCCTTCTGATGGAGTTACTTATTATCCCCAACTTCTGCATCTGGAGCACAGAGGACACATTTTATCATCATAAAGTTATAACAATTACATTCACCAGAATTATTCCACAACAGTTGCCAAGATACTTTTGAATGAACCCAGTTAACACGTTCAATTAAACTTAGCCACCTACAATGGTGTTTTTGATCAAGCACAAATCCTGAAAATGAATAGGTCAGTTTTCTTATTAACCCCATTATCACAGATGGTGACAAAATTGTAGACAACAGAAAAGAAAAAAAACCCAAACTATATAAGAACTATGAAGTCACTTGAGACATTGTCGGTCTGAGTTTCCATGAAATAGATTTCTTTACAACTTTAAACTAAATTCATTTACCAACATTTAAAAAATTAAAAATCGTAACAATATTTTTACACAATTCACCTTGAATTATCAAGTTTTCTCCCTTTATCTACCCCCACTTCCCATGGAACATAGATGCATAACTGTTTATTATTTTGGATCAGACATGCCTCAATAACCGTGTGGGAGAACCAGCTGCACGAAGACGACGAAGTCCGCTCGCTGACTGCATGTCATATTGGAGACTCAGAAATGTTGGATTTTACTCAAAACTATAAGCACAATTACTTATATTACTGGTAATATATACAGCTTTTCATATTAACAGTATCATAAAAGCGATGCTCCTAGATCTGCCCTGTACAGATGAACAGCTACAGTCCAATAGAAAAGCTGTAATTTAATATGTATGCATCAAACACATTTATGGAAGTAAACTACTACAAAGGAAGGAAATACATGTGTATGTTTGAATAAACACGTTAAAAAACATGAAAAACTAATAGCATACAATTTAAAATCAAAATGAACATTGAATAGATTACAAAATATAAATTCAGAGAACAGTAATTGAAAATATCCTGATTGTCAAAAAATCTGTTACATACTTCCATAGACACACAATCCTCAATTTAACCAGAATAAATTGGAAATAATTTAACAGTCAAATAAAGTCAAGAAATAAACCATATTTTTGAACAAGTTTAATAACTAAATGAATAACCATTTACATAAGCTTGAAGGTGGAGGTGGGGTCTGTTGGATCACTGCCTGCCTCTTCCTCCAAAACATTTGCATTGGTAAACGGGGACCTTCTAGAGCCTGAGGAATGTGGTGATGGTGATGATGACTGTGGTGAAGCCAACGAGCCACTCCAAGCAGTCTGGAGACATTCTACGAAAAAGACTTGCAGCTGCAGTGTTTGCTCCAGATGTCAGAATCCATGTCCTGCAGGAACCTGATTGTTTTTCCTGAAAATCTAGGTTGGTTTAAATAATAGTTTATTTACATACAAACTATTGTGTCACATTGGTTAAATGACCATCAGCATCTCACAATCCTAATATAACTACACCCTTTAACGATATTCCCATTCTCTTGAACTGAGTAGGGAGTTAAGTGATTAAGTTAACTGATTAAGGGAAACCAGCAAAATAAAGTACAATATGGGATAAACAAGATGTACAGTACTTACTGTTTGGACATATTAATGCTATTTTCTAGAGCTGACTTTATTTTGAACAAAGCAAACATGTTTATTTTGCACTTAACATTACTGTATCCCTTTTCATACTTAAACTCACCTTGTACTTCAGCATAAATTCTTCCCTTTATATTTAACCCAACCAGCGAGCAATGAACTTGATAAGCGTGTATACACGCATAACGCTGAAAGAAAAAAATACATTACATACTAAAAAATGAGCAATTAAGTTGCACTAACCCTTAAACGTACATTTGTACAGATCAGGGGAGCAGATTAGTGAACCCGCATTTCAACACAAGGGACCACGCACACGGGAATCAAAATTTACAAATATTTTTCTTGCTCGAAGGGCTCCACTTCCCTGTTAACAGGGATTCGTGTTCAGTCCTCGTCTTTCAAGCTGCACGGGGTCTATCTAGTGTTATCAATCATCCTTACTAATCACGCATCCACAACAACAGCTGTATTTATCATTCACGTCATTGATAGTAGCAACTACAATGAGATTAGCAAATGTGCTCCATCTCTGGGATGTCACGCTATGACAGTAACGTTAGCCCAACAAGCTAGCCGGCAACTCGAGTTGTTACACCTTGTACTATTTCTATATATGATAATTTTGAATAAAAGAACATTAAAATAGTATTTGGTCACACGTAAAGTATACATTCTGCTTATTTACTTTGACTTAGTACTGGGTTGTCGCAATCTGGCATGTTGCCAAACATGTTGATGCCTGAGGAAACGCAATGCATCATGGGGCATTGAGTGAACGCAGTAAGCTCCAGCCGCTGCTCCAAAAATCTTCCCAGTGCAGTGTACATCTGGTTATTTCTCGCACACTCAACTGTTTCATACTATGCAGTTGAAATACCCGACGTACTCAAACTAGCGTCATGAATTGTACAAGTAGTGCGTTAGTCGGCGGTTTCAAACACAGGGAGAGAGAATGTAAACATAATCCAGGTTTAGAGGTGCAGCTGGCAAAAATCAATCACCTACTGTGCAAATGTGATAATTAAGAAGCATAAGAAATTCCTCCCTCATCATTAGGGCACGTATACATATTCAGTCATTCACACCACTGACAGCTGAGGTGATTAACATTAATCACCTTTCTACACTGCAAAGTTTTGCTGTGAGACCCTTGATCTTGGTGTAACAAACTTTGCTTCTACCTGTCAAGACACAATCACATGGCCTCTGGAGTGTGTTCCTGTAGTTCTGTGGTGTTTGAGTATTGAGTGTTGAGTATTAGTAGTAAAGTGTCTGAGTACTGTGGGTTACAAGGTGGGAC
This sequence comes from Mola mola, assembly GCA_001698575.1. Taxonomy (NCBI): domain Eukaryota; kingdom Metazoa; phylum Chordata; class Actinopteri; order Tetraodontiformes; family Molidae; genus Mola; species Mola mola. The sequence goes on from KV751390.1 coordinate 2,647,595, forward strand.
CTCCATGGAACATAATTTTTCAGGCATGGATGATCAGTTGGATTTGGTAAAATGTTGGATGTTATTATGCTAAATAACCCACAGAAATAGGTTTATCGTTTCATTTCGTTTCGTTTTGTTTTCTTCCACTTATAATAGGTTGTAATAAGATGAAGGTGACAATATTGGAATTCTTTGAAGATTAAGGTTTTATTTATTATTTAATTAATTACATTACTGTACAACATCCTTCAGGTGTTGTCCAGCAAACGATTTGGGCTTCATTGACAACTGGCAGACTTTCTGGGGAAGACCTGGTCTAATTAGGAGAGACGGCATCCATCCTACTTGGGAAGGAGCTGCTCTCATTTATAGAAATATGGCCAGATTTATTAGTCAGCAAAATTGACAATTTAGAGTTGAGGCCAGGAAGCAGAGTTGCAGTCTAATACGTTTTTCTGTGCTTCCTTTAGAGTCATCCACCCTCAACAACCTAGAGGTTGTATCTGTCCCCATCCACATAAATTCAGGAAATCTATAAAAATGGTGCACATACGAACTTAATAAAAATCAACACAACTAATGAAACAGTTCACAAAATAAAGAAAATGTGGAATCTTGAACATTAGCTCTCTATCATCCAAAGGTGTATTAATAAATGAACTTATATTAGATTGCAGTATTGATTTATTCTGCCTTACTGAAACCTGGGTGTATCAAGATGAATATGTAAGTCTTAATGAATCCACTCCTCCTGTCATATTAACAGTCACATTACTTGAGACACTGACAGAGGAGGTGGAGTCACAGCCATTTTCAATTCTGCCCTATTAATAAACCCTGAGCCCAAACAAAAATTTAGTTCATTTGAAAATCTCATTCTTAGCATTTTCGATCCAACCATGAAAACTGTGCAGCCAACTCTGTTTGTTATAGTGTATCGAGCACCTGGACTCTATACTGAATTTTTGTCAGCCTTGGTCCTGAAAACAGTTATCATTGTTCGTGACTTTAATATCCATGTGGATGTTGAAAACAACATTCTTGGAAATGCATTTCTGTCACTATTACTCAATTGGCTTCTATCAGTGAGTACATGAAATGACGCACATTTTTACACACCCTTTATCTTGTTGTGACATATGGCATTGAAAATGATCACTTAAGTCTTTCCGTAAAATCCTCTTTTACCAGATAATTATCTTATAACGTTTGAATTTCTGCACATTAACTATACGGCAAGAGTCATAATTTATAATAGCAGATGCATATCTGAGGACACTGTTGAAAAATTTAAAGAAATCATTCCCTCTGCAATAATTTCAGTGCCATATCCCAATATAACAGAGGAATTGTATGTAAATTATTGCCCCTCCCAGTTGAATCATCTGGCTGATGGCACTGCTGGCTCTCTACGTGCTTCACTTGATTCTATTTCCCCACTGAAAAAGAAAATAAAAAAGGACTAGAGACTACCTCCATAGTATAATCTCAATAATGGCAAATTAAAACAGAAAACTCGCAAACTACAAAGGAAATGACGTTCGATTAAACTGGAGGAGTCACACTTGGCCTGCATAATGGCCTTAAGACATACAGGAAGACATACACATGCAGTGCATGAAAAGATTATTATTCAGCGTTAATACACGAAAATAGGAATAAGCCCAGGATTCTTTTTAGCACCATAGCCAGGTCAACTAGGACCTAATTCTTTTGAGCCATGCATTCCTACAGCCCTCACCAGTAATAATTTTCTGAGCGTCTAAAATTGTACTCATCAGAGAAAATATACTTCACATTAAAGATTTCAGTTCAACAATGGGTACCATAAAGGCAGTTGCCGGTCCTGAGTTGTGTTTGGAGAGCTTCTACCTAATTGACCTTCATCTAAACCGTCAACTTTTCTATTAGACCCAATACCAACTAGGCCGTTCAAAGATGTTCTACCCTTAGTTAGCACTCCGATACTGAAAATAATCAATCTATCTCTTGGAACAGGTTATGTTCCCCAGTCTTTTAAATTCGCTGTAATTAAACCACTCCTCATAAAAAACCTATTCAGGATCCAGAAGTTTGAACCAACTATAGACCAATCTCCAACCTCCCTTTTCTTTCAAAAGCAGTAGCTAAACAGTTATTTGACTTTCTTCAGGATAATATTTGAGCGCTTCTGGTCAGGTTTTAGAGGGCATCACAGCACAGAAATAGCATTAGTGAACGTTACAAATGACCTGCTCACTGCCTCAGATGAGGGACTTATCTCTATACTTGTTTACAATACTACTACAACTACAATACTTGAGTTTTGTAAATGTACTCTTATGTTGTGTGTTTTACAGTTGTAACCCTTTCTCAGCTGCAACACGCCAGTGTCAGGTGGAATTTGAAACAAATAGAAAACAAATTATTAAACAGTAAATAAAAGTGATATATATACAGAAAATTCTAAGTGCAAAGAGTTCAAGATTTTTGTACTTTTATCAGCCATCTTGGTTTACACAAACACAATGAAGTAACTCTGACTCTTAAATAAAGAAGATAAGAAGGAGCTGTCCAACACACCTGTTATGACCCGTGCAGGTAAGCCTCTATGGCATGTCTATATATTATGTCGTTTTCCAGAGAGCAGATTGCTAAGCAGGTGTTTTTTTTTTTAATATATTGTGTATCTCTTATCTGGAACACGACCTGCTCTGGAGCAGGTTTTCTGTGCAGCTTGTTTTTATGACAATCATTTCATCCAGCCTCTGAAAACCCAGAGTTCAATACTGAAATTATCTCAATAACCACACATCCTGCATTGTAGTACAGGCTTCAGATGAACTTACATATTCTACTCCAAAAGAGCAGGAGGACCAAACTCTTAATTTTCTTACAAACATTCAAACAATACACAATGACACTGATGGTGTGGTTTACCATGACAGGGTTGGTGTGGACAAATTGTAACTCCATATGATCTATTGGTTTAAAGTCGTCATCTTACATTAGAATTAACATTTTGTAAATTCCGGACATAAATCAGGATTTCTCCTCTCATTGTACAGGCCTGGCAAGTTGCCAGGCCAACATCAGGCAAATTAAAAAAAATATATATTTAGATATTTAAGCATTTATATGCTAAATACTGTTAATTTTTCACTTACTCATAGGGCTAGGTGATATGACAATATATATTGTGGGATCAGGGAAAATGTTTATCAACAGATATTCTCCTCTGTCGTATATATTGACCAGTGGTGCAGTGGTTAGCACTGTGGCCTGACAGCAAGAAGGGCCAGGGTTCGATTCCAGGTCAGGGTGTTTCTGTGTGGAGTTTGCATGTTCTGTGTGGGTTCTCTCTGGGTACTCTGGCTTCCTCCCAGTCCAAAAACATGCAAACTGGGGGTTAGGTTAATTGGTCACGCTAAATTGTCCGTAGGTGTGAATGTGAGTGTGGATGGATGTGTGTCTCTATAGCAAAGGGGAGGTTGCGACCTCGTTCACGGCAACTTTTTACATCATTTAGCTCCCCAACTCGTCACTACACAAGATCTCATGTATATACCCGTCAACAATCCAAACTGTGTGATTTTTTTAAGGAAAACTATGATAAAAAAATTTCGTCAAGAACCTTTTTCACATGACGAAGATGAGACTTTGACAACTTAAATAGATAATTGATAACCAAAATTATGACAAAATGTAATTTATTGATGACTTAACTTGTTACTAAACATTTTAAAATGGTGTTAGACAGCTTATTAGCCGCTAACTGGTACTTCACTCTCACTCAACTTTGTTGATGCTCACTCACTCTTGCTCTATCAAACATGTTAGATGTATCACCGAGACAAGATGAAAACAAACTTGTACCTAACAGAGGGGGGACTTGATGAATGAATGACTTTCATCATTTCATACTTACTTACTTCATACTATTTATATTTTTATATTTTGGGGAGGGGTCAGTCATTACTTCCGTCAAAGATTTCATCCTGGAGAAAAGTCACTATACATTTTTATAACGCAATATGTAGAACTCATTCTTTGTATAAAAATGTCAAGATTTGGATCTAAACAACAACACAACCAAACACCCAAATTCATCAACTGAAACTGAAATTCAATGGAAAACTGCAGTTTTGGGGGGTTTAGATATTATTTAATCCACAGGGCTATTAGAATAATAAATTGTAATGAGGTACAATATATGGTCATTTTGTATAGACATTACTTAATGAAAACATACTACATTGTGATATATACTGTTATCGGAATATGAAATGAGCCATATCGTGATATAAGATTTTGTCCATATTGCCCAGCTCTACTTATGAGGAGGTAATCATTTGGTCATTTGGGAGATTCTCTGTTGGCTTTCTTCTCTGGGGCCAAACCAAAATACAAGTGGGGAAGAAGAGAGAGGGACAGATGTAGGGGAATAAATCCTCCATCAAAGACAAATTTGGTAAGTGCATCTCTATTGGCTCTTGCCACTGTGCCTAACATTTTTTTTAGAGGAAACACTGTAAATTAGGTTACAACAGCATTTTTGAAAAAATACCAATGTACTGTGTGTGATTGCATTAAATTTTACAATTACTGGCCATTAAAAATATGAACCAGAACATTAGTTATTTAAATTAAACATTTAAAAAAAAATAAAGATAATTATATAATATTATAATAATATTGCTTTATTAGATATCAAGGTACTATCCACTTGAATGTCTGCTGGGATGTATGTAATTTTCTATCAACTTCCTCTGCTAAGATACTTTTTTTGTGTGATTCTCTTTACTATGATATGATATTGTTATGAATTGGAGTTCATCTGAGGTTAAAGGATTTAGTTTGGATTTTTTTGTGTGACGTAAAGACTGAGGGATCCACCTTTCTTGTTAAGATTACATGGCATTGCACCACAGTTCCAAGCAAACCAAACTGCAAATTGGAGTATATTGTTTACCATTTTATTTGATTCAAAATACAACTTCAAACAATGTTGCTTTTGAATTAATTTAAGACTTACCTTCTCAGACACTTTCTCCACGCCTTTCCGTAGCTCATGCACCATATCACTCATCTCAAGAGCTTTATTGGAGCTGAAGTTGTTGAAGTCATGATGGTGAGCCATGCTTTGGTGAAACTGCCATAGAGGATCCCTCCATGCCAGCAAAAGTTTCAAAATCACCTCTGTCAACTCCTCTCTCTACAGTGACAACAAGACAAGTAAGCATTCCTTGTTAGGTTTATTAGTGAGTATGATACACAATAATACAAAAAAGACTTAAATTTTCCAATTTTTTAAGTGGTCAATGTGTGTATGTGTACACAAACACACCCACACACGCAGATGTGTACTAATATAGTCATGAAAACCTGTAGATATTTAGAAATATAGAAAATTGTATCTAATTTTAAAAAATCATGACCAAACTGACAGTCATACTGTCAAACCCAGGATAAGCCTGCGTCACTGACAAAATCCCATCAGAAGAGCTACTCGCAGATCTAACACAAGGGAGCGGTCCCCCACTGATCAAAGGATTGATGATTCTCCTTGACCCCTGCAGTCAGAATTATCCTTGGGATACTGAGATACTGAGCCTCAAATATCTCCCAAAAGCAAAATTATCAGGGTTTGAGTGTAAGCGTAAATGGTTTCTGTTCTTGTCACCTTAGATGGTAGTCTCTGCCTGTGTGTGTGGGTGAATTTTGCAAGCATTTTAAAGTGCTTTGAGGAGTCGATAGTCATCAAAGTTGCTATATGAATTTCAAGTCAATTTATTTTAATAACTATTACAACAATTGCTGTCATAGAAACCACTTAACTTAACCTAACTATGCCACTACAGTGTAGTATTCCGCAAAATACTTATGTATGAGTTTAAGAGTATAGCATGCAGAGACTGCCCTCCACAGAGAAATAAACTGGAAACCAATAACATAAAAGGCGGCAGAAATTGTAGCTGAAAGACTTAATAACCTCCCTTTAGAGATTATGTCAAATTTTGGAGCATTTGAATGGAAATGTTTGTTT
>KV751390.1:2653644-2671713 GCA_001698575.1 Mola mola
AGCTCCTCTTCCTCCTGAGGAAGGGTAGCTAACCAACTCAGATTTAAATTTAGATTTAAAGAAAAGTCAGGATTGACAAACAGAAAGCGAATACAAAGATGAAAAAGATGTTAGTAATTACAGGGAACAAGGAGATAACAAGTACCACTTTAAATTTTAGTCCCCGGATGTTCTATTTATACTGTAACAGGTGGCATTGAAACTGCAACTACTGTATTTTAAGTACAATATTAGTTACCATATAATAGCATTTCTTCCTGATCAATTTATATTTTTATGTGAGATCTCATTTATAAAATGGTGCATAGGATCCACACTAAAATTGTAGCCGCACAGTCAAAATGGTCAAAACTGTGCAAATTTTCAAAAATCTCATATAAACTTGGAAATGTTCATGCATGGATCAGCCTTATATTCCACCCCAAACATACTTACATTCATTCTTTAATGGTGAACGTGACATGCTCATGAATGTTTATGCAAATAAATGGTCCTGCTGATCAACGGTTTTAATTGAGAATCACAGCAAAGACACAGGGAGTTGAATAAAGGAGTTTTCCAGACACTGAAATCATGGATGGTTGTGGCTGAGGTGGAGATTAGACCATGTTGTTAATATTTCCACTCACATTGTTTAACTGTGGTAGGGAACAGCGCAAGTCTGATCCGTCATGCAGCATTAGGATTGTCGCAACATTTCTATCTATTCAGCAGCAAAATCATTCAAAAAAATCAATTGTGTCTCCCACCCTGATATGATTAGAAATTACAAATTTAAATCGTTGAATACAATTTATTTGTTTATTTAAATGATGTTATGTTAACTTGGCCTGCATGACTGGGACTCATAATGTGGACATGGAGTGTATTGGATGTATCGGAGCTGTGCTGTCATGTTTACTGTACTAAGTTACTCAGAAACCAACCTGTTCTCATCCCAGCCCATCATTTATCAATGTTTTGTCTCAGCCCCTCATAAAGTGAGATAAAACACTGATGGTTAAAATGTGGATAAGATAAAATGGCTCTATAGGCCTAATAAACGTGTAATGTTCACTGAAATTATACTTGTATGAGGCATAATTACCCCCTTCCAATAATTCAGTTGGTCACATGACATGGGTACTTGATATAAATTAGAAAAACATCTCCTAAACCATAATTATACATTGTTATGTGTTGTTCTACATTGATCTGATAAATGAAAAAGAAAATAACAAAATTTGTTTTTTCTTAATTTTCAGTGTTTTTTTTTTTCATTGTTTGTATGAAAAATTAAATTCAAAAGGCATACAGGGACTGTGGACTTATTTAAAAGTCAACTGAAGCCATCTTTTTGTCACGAGGGTTGTATATGCTGAGGATGAAATCTGCATCACAAAAATAATGGAATGTTTGGGATGACGTAAAAATTAAAATACTTTCACATACAAGGCATGTAAATAGGAAGTCTAAAAATACAAAAATACTACAAACAATATGAAGTGTTTCAAACATCTATGTAGTGATATGTTGTTCAAGGAAAGATAAGTGCTGCCAAAAATATGAAAGAACCCCACATTCTTATTGTAAATATGACGTGAACAGTGCATGCCAATGAGAGGACATAACTTTTATAAAGGTTAATTCACCGCCATACTCTGAGCGTTCTCTTTGCCATTTGGGGTGAGGATGGTGGAGGTGTGACAGTTGCGACTGACCCGGCCAATTTGATTCTTACCGGGCAGGAAGTATTGCTCCTGACAGGAAAAACATTAATGCAAGAATGAAATGTCAGAGGTCAAGTTTGAGCTAAATGTCAACTGTGACTAGAGTAGAGAAGTGATGAATGAAGACAAAGAAAGATCTGTCATTGCAAATAATCACAAATGGCTAAAGATACATGTAAATTTGTGCGTGTTTATTATCTTCACAGTTTATTAGGCATATCTAACTATAACTAACAGTCCTGTAATAAATCATACCCCTAAAAACCAGAATGTGCAGTTCTTGGTAAACCTATTATAGAGAGTTGTTCATTCCAAGTGTATCATCATTTTGGAGGCTGTAGTTTGAGCTTTATAATGTCTTACTGATGTTTTTAAATCACATTTTTTAATCAACAACTATGGTAGGCTAAATCACAGAATGTTGCAAAGTCCTACAGTACTATACCTGTTTTCTCCATGAATTATACAGTTGAATTAATCACCTCCTATAACAGTTTCTACAAAAAGTCAGAAAACAGCATTCTACATGGAGAAAGGATTTCTTGCAGGACATTGCATGTAGTTTCACATTTTAGGCAGGATGCTAATGAAGTATGATATGCATATGTACATTACTTAGTATCATTTGGGGCACTATGTATTAAAATGCTTATTGTCTAATTAAATGATCAAAGAAAAATAGATTATCCTTAGCATAATTTAAGCTTGTTGGAGCATCCACACAGTTTTCCAGTTTAAGGTAAAATTTCTATCAAACTTCTTCATTTAAAAACCATTTCAAAATGCATTCTTAAACTTTTGATAAAACTACAATAAATTAAGACTTACAAACTCAGAATGAAGGTAATTTGTAAAGCTTTGTATCTTGGCTGAATGTTGAATGACCCGGTCAAACAGGTTGGCCAAGGTGATGACATGGCACCCAGCTTGGGAATTGGTACAGATGGATGCTGCCCCCACGCTGGTCAGTCTGCTGCAGAACAATATACAGACCAACACCACCCACACAATGGACACTAGGAGAGACCATTGGAAAGATCAAAGGAAAATATAAGAAACTACATTGCTCTACTGAAATAAAAACCCAACAACACGATATCATATAGTGACAACCTGCATCATAACTGTTAAGAATCTGGCAGAGATAAGGTCATGTCAAACTCTTTTGAAGTGTATAAGTGTGTATTTTTAAAGATATTTTAAGTTTGAAAAAGAGCAAAAAATTAAGAACTGAATGCAATAAAAAGACAGACTGACTATGGTGAATAAGAAAAGAACAAGATGACATGCAGAAAGATGATTGATTGTTTTTTCTTTCAGTTCCTTCATGCAAAGTTCTGAATTAGCTACCTGATCTGATGTTTCCAGGCATCCTGCAGAGCATTGAGGAGTTCCTGTCTAAGAATAGAGGATGCAAAAGCTTTTGTATGCAAAGACCCGTGAAGCCTCCTAAGAGGGTCCCTTACTGACCATTTCCCTCTTACACTTTAATGTCAAAGAGGAAGATGGGGGTGGGGTAGTGTGGACAGGGACATGAATGAGCTGTTGCTGGCCATTTAAAAAAACAAAACAACCTAAATTATACTAAAAATATTTTAATGTTAATTTTGACAAATTTCCTATTTTGTTGGCTTTTTACACAACACTATTAAGCCTAATAAACCATTACTAAGCAGTTTCAAAGTAACTACAGTGTAATTCATTTCACTTGATATTTCCATGCACATACATGTCAATTGTTTGGGGTATCACAATATGCAGTATTTGTAGTGATAACTGTGATATAAAAAGAAATATATACAAGTATTTTTATACTTATAATAATAAACATATGGTGAAATTATTTAGATAGTCAAGTACAGATGTTTTAAATTTGTCAAGATACTTAATTTAAGATTTCTTTTAAAATGTTATATTGTGTAGACCTAGTGAAAATCTGGCATCATGGATTTATGGTACAAAACATCATGTTGTAAAAATCTGAACTCTTATCACCCATGATTCATAAATTCTTCACAAATATGATTATGTGATACTGATATGATCAGCTCAGATTTTGTGTTGCAAACTCAGTGGTTCTTAAAACTCTTAGGCTATTCTATGTTTTTTTGAGACACAGGTTCAGCCCTCTCTGGGAATCTATGGATACTACTCCCCTTCAATAATGAACCTTGAGCCTTACCTACGGGACAACCCACAATTGAGAGCATATATAAGTTAAAATACCATCAAACATCCTATTCTCTGCAGTGATGGCAAGCTTGCCCTCTGGATGTAAACTTGTCTCCTTGGACTAAGTCACAATTTCAGAATCTTTGGTTTTGTCCTTTCTGCCCAGGCATCATTTGCACTGGCAGGCCAGCATGAATACTGCTTCAAGTGCCTCAGCAAAAAGTATGTTGAGTGCAGCCGTCAACAGCTGCTGTCCTACACTGCCTGCTTGACGACGGTGTTGAAATCTATTCTATCTATTCCAAGAAGAGCAATCTAATCTATTCCATTGAGTATTGGCAGTATGTATAACATGAGTGGACACAAAATAGCAGAGTGGAGAGATCATCTTCAGTGGTTACTGAATAATGCCACTGATGATATGATGATGAGCAGGGATGCACAGAGGGAGACGCAAGCCACCAAGAAAGACCCAGCCCAGCGTCTTTGAGAAAAAAAACAAAAACAGTAAGCAGCAGCAACATAGGAAAAGAAGACAAAAACCAGGAGAAACCAACATTATGACAATACCCGCTCACATCTATCGGTGCCTTCTTACGTCCTGCCCGATTTATGTGGGAACTCATTATTAAAGTCTTGTAGGATGTCAGAGTACTAAATAAGAATAGGTTCCCTGGAGCAAGCTTGTTTTATTCAGAGGGACACTGAAAGTGTGGTGTACGTGCAGAGAGTCTGTAGGTTTTAAGCTGAGATACTGTGGGGAGGGTGTAAAATGGAGGTCAGCCAGATGTTAATTCCAGGCAGGGATGCGGCAGAGCACTGCATGGGTGGTCTTCGACACCTCATGGCAGCGTTGAAGATGGACTTTCACAGAATGGACCCCCTGAGATTGGAACGACAGGGGCTGGAACCTGAGAGCTGACATTAATGGAGATATAACTGTGGAGGAGCTTGTCAAGTCAATTTTCTTTTGTTTAGTGCCAAATTAAATCAAGAGTTGTCTTAAGACGCTTTTCAACACGCATGGCTCAAAGGCATCCTCTTCCAGGATATTTCAGCCAATATAATCCTGTCAGATTAAATAATGCAGCATGGAAGGAAGAGGAACAACCAAACTCACAAGAAAATATGATGGTGTATAAAAGCAATTCAAACACATGCTGTATTATATTTTAATTTATTAATCAACTTTTTTTTTCAGTTATGCTTAAAGGTGTTTTGTATTTAAATATGTAACCCTGAAACGCAGCGTTTAAAATAGGTACTTTACATGTAAACCTCAGGAGCGCAGAACAAGTTTGAAACTCTTTCTGGACAATGTCAAGTGACAAGTCCTACAACACAAGTTGATAAAGTAGTTTTTACATATTTTATGTGCAGTCAGTTATGTCTAAAACAGCTCTCTTGCCCACTTCAATAGATGCAACACCTACCCTTATTGGGTAATCTTGGAAGGGTATCCAAATTGGTCATGTGAGAGTACCCTAAATTCTTACCTGCTCTTCCAAGAGCAAAAACAGACCATTCCGCACTTGAATCGAAATTTATGGAGGACGAGGTACTCGCTGTTGTGTTATTGTAAGAGGAGCTAGTATTTTACAAAGCAAAACTAATTAATATCCGACCATATGTGTTCTGTGATTTGATAGAGTAAATATCTTACATATCCTTCCTTTAATGATGCTGTTTTGACCAAAGAAAGTAATTTGGTTTTCAGAATTAATGATCTCTTGGGCACTGTCTAAGGCACGGGCCTGCAGAATTCTCTGTACGTTTTTGAGCTTCCATAGTTATGAAAACAATAAGAAATGTAAAAGAAAAGAGTTCAAAACCCAGAGTGGCCAAGGTAACACGAAATGTCACTAGGTGCTGTTCTATTCTTGTTTATACCATTTCAACCCCTCACAGGCCCTCTCATTCAAGCACTCACCACATGATGTCAGTTAAATCTGTAATGTTTCAGGGCTTAAAGCCTTTGGTTGGACGTCAGGATTACGCTAGGGGAATCCAATATTATGACACTGGTACCTATAATCTGTTTCAGAGTGCATGGTGACATTAATGTTTTAACCATCAAAAGTCAATTTTTGAATAAATTCTACATAAATAAAAATAACTGTGTAGCTAAAACAGTGGGCGGGTTTATGTAAAAACTGAAAGAAACTAATTGAGTCCCACAGTGAGCTAAATACCCTTCTAAGGCTGTCATTATGAATGTCCATTTACACTTGCTCACAATAATTATTTAGCATTTTCAATAACTAAAATTACATCTTATGTTTGATTTGTTTTGTATGTCTGTGCATTTTTTGTTATTTCCTGTTTTTAGTAAGTGGTAGAAAATGGATGGATGGATGGATGGATTTTGTATTCACTAGACACTTTCGTATTCACTATATACTACTGTCTCTCATTTTGGGTCACTTCATTTCCTGCCCTCCTGTGTCTGTCTGTTTTACCCAGCTGAGTTGATATCTTGCTTCATATTGATTAGTTCAGCTGTGTCTAGTTAACCCTCTTTCAATTGTGAATTTTAGCTGTGTGTCTCTTTTAATCTCCTTTTATTTGAGATGATTTGATATAAATGGGATTAAGATAATTTAAGAAGGATTGACACAATATAACATATAGAACTGGCTTCAGTGTTTTATGGGTGGTGTGTGAGAGATTTAGAATAAGATTATCAGATGAGTTATGATTGACTTAAGTACTAGCTAGGACTGACCTTAATGGAAATAGCTGCCACTCCACCTCCTCAGCCAGTGCCTCAAAGAATGTGTTGTCATTCAGGCTAACATACTTGTAAGGGCTCATCCAGGTTTCAGTGAGACAAAAAAGCATTATTATTATCTAATATTAAATAGTATAGCTTTAGATGATAATGCTTTAATGTACATTTAATTTTTTGACTATTTTGAACTACTGCAGTACTGATGGTATTAATTTTTATTAGGTTTGTATCACACACTAAGCCATCCATACTGTGCACAATTACGTTTAACCCACAAAGTCCTGTCAAGTGTCAAGTGTGAGCGCTCCATCTTATGCTCACAGTACACTTCCTTGGCCCCAGCATGGTGGGAAGAGGTATGTTTCCAGACAATACAGGTGTACTTGGATGAGCACAAGCACGGGTACGTTTCATGGACAAGACGCCGCTTTGCATGTTCGATAAATCTGGGAACTTGTGATGGCTGCATCTGTACAAAAGGACTCCAAATAAGAAACTCAGCAAAGTTGCAGTCATTTTCTTTGTATTATTCTCCATTGTACTGGGATTGTGATTCACAACGCACATTTCCTGTGGACTAAAGGACGCTTGATGATGATATAATTGTGCTCAGTTCAGTAGGAGCAATGTTGGTGTAAGACAACAGAAAACTGGGGAAGATGGACAATTGTGCTTTGGCACAGTACTGAATCTGTGCTAAGTGTGAGTGAACCATAAAACTTGTATTTTTTTTATATTATTTAGTTATTATTTTATTGATATGAGAGCCTTTTCATCCAATGTACAGTGAATGTGGTTTCTCTTAATCAGACCACATCTGCCCCAGAAAGACTGACAAATATTTACAAAGCCCTCACTGTTTTTTAGACACCACCTCAACAACCAACAATTGACAGATAAGCAGCTAAACATATCATCACTGGCTAGATTAAGCAGGACCACAGAGGAAACTACAGTAGCCGACATTGTTTTTGCTTTTACTATATTTACTATATAGGTTTATCCTTTGGCAGCAGTTTTAAATTTGATTCTATATCCTCTGCTCTGGCCCCAGGAATGTATTTGACTATAATTGCTAGGCTGCAAATAACCAGAGTTTGTTTCTCAATGGGCATGTTTCTCAGTGGAAAAAATTGTTAGAATTGCAAAGAGATTGGTGGTGAACTGATGGCTTTGGCTTTGAGCTATGCCTCCCTCAGACAGTAACTCAGCCTCCCCATTTTCCTGGCGTTTTGCTCAGGAAATAATTTGCTTTCCATTATGCAGAGCCATGATTTTAAGTTACTAAGGTTCTCCTGCAACACAGACAAATAAATTACATTTAAAAACAATTCTTGCTAAAGGCAAAGGAACAACTAAATATTTGACACACTCAGAGAGAGAGAGAGAGTAGGAGAAACCATGATTAGTTGTGAGGCTAGAGTACTTAGGAAAACTGAGCAAAGTGTAAAAAACAAGTGTAGGCTTAGAGAAGATGTTGCTAAGATCAGAGAGAGATTTAAGTGCTTCAGGAGAACAAGTTTATGGTTTTAATGTAGCAGGTATGTTACCGTGCTAATAAAAATTAAACAAGATTGAGGAGACTTGAGTTAGAGCAATAAAGAATGTTTCCAGCAAGCACAACTGGCACAAGTGTAATGCAACACATTAGCACGTCCAAATGAGTATGGGGTTTCATTATTTTGTAAATTATCACATTCCGCTCTTATTCACATTTCACACGGTGTGCTAACTTTTTTTCGAGCAGGGTGCTTGTTGTACTGCAGTGGAAGTAGTAGCTTTCTGTTTGCAGACCATCTGAATGACTGATATAACAGGTGGAAAGCAAGAGTGTTTTAAAGAGGACGCATATAAAGTATATAATGCCTCGATGTAGCATTGCACCCTGAGCTGTGAGTCAAGGATCTCATCAGGGGATAGATGAGTTGAATTTGCTACATTTATTGGACAATTCTGGACCTGAGTCACAAATTTTGTTCTCTTCATGTGTCAAAACTGTACAGAATGACAATAAAGAAAGCTTGAAGGGTACATGAGGCTGATGAGCCACATCATTAGAACTCCCCTGGTGATGACTCACTTGGTGGATGGGGGTGCTAAGCCACATCCATCATTGTTGGTACTATGGTTTATTAATTTAGGAAAGGTTTATGTTTGTTCCTGATTTCCTTAATATAACCTAATTTGAAAAAATATATTTCAGTATGGCGGTTGCTGGTAAGCTGCCAGATAAGTTCTTGTGTTTTATAAATAGAGCTAAAGGCCATAGCCTTTGAGGTTCTTGGCCCGTGGGCGTGTACAGCTGAAGAATCACCCTGTTATTTAGCAGGGCAGCCTGGTTATGACAACGTTAGACCATCTGCCCAACAACACTATGTTTCACTGTTTATTTGAATGTGTGTGCGTGTGTGTGTGTGCGTATGTGTGTTTGTGTCTATGTGTGTAGAATCACATGGGGCATCAGTCTGTAGTTAATGAAAATTTTGTGTGAAATACTGTATGCATGTACACCTGACAGTATTGTTGTCTCTTTCTTAAACAAATTTTGTCATTTTCTTTTAATGATGTAAAACTATTTCTTTGTATAACAAGATTCTAAGACAAGGTGATAAATATGACTTTCCAATCTAGCCAATTAAAACATTTATAAAGAGTATATAGAAAGGTAGACATCCACACAAGAATATGGTAATACACAAATATACATATAATTAACTGCTCTAAGTTTACACTAAAAATGTCAATATAAATATCTGCCATCCAGTGTTTCTTTTTAAATACATTGTTTCTTGTGAATGAATGAATGAATGAATGACCCATTAACTGTGTACAAGATATGTGTTGGTATGTAGCTGGTGGAAGGTTGCTTTCTTATTTTATAGAAGCGACCTGATTATATTCATGGCACATGTGTGTATGAATAAGTTCTTCAGGGCTCAGTGAAATGGATGGCAAGCTGATTTTGTCGAGGTGGAAAAGATTTGATTATTATTGGCAGTGGTGTAAAAAGTACTTAAAAAGACCCAAAACTTAAAAATGTTTTCATTTTGAAAAATTATTTCATTAAACATCTTAAGTGTATAATATTAAATTCACATCTGATATTAAAAGTAATTTCTGGCAATAATTGTACTTTAGAATCAAAAGCAAAAGTAAATATACAATATATATATGCATATGCACTATACTGTATACTATCGGTCAAATGCTTTTCATGCTTGTATAATGTTTAACTGACAATCAATAGTAGTTTTCATATTCACTGCGTAGTCTAAGTATTTCCATTAAGAGTAACAGATTTGTGTATAAACCTGCTTAACATGTTTAATGTCATGAGATAAGATATCCTTGTAGCCATGACCACACAGGAAGTGGTGTCCAGCAGCCAACAGCCTATGGGGAGTACTGAACACTCTTCTGCAGAGACAAATATCAACAACACATCTTCAAGACCCAATTTTCCCATTATATTTGCTGAGACAACATGGTAATGGCAACTTCTGTGTCAGCAACCTCAGCATCAGCCAGAAGAGCTGTGCCTCCATCTGGTTGCCTTCTTCATTGTGTTTACCATGAGCCCTCCACTGACCCCACCACTTTGTAGTGTTGTGGAAACATGGACAAAACGGATGCAAAATAGAGAAAGAATACAAAAATTGGGGGTTTTGTACTTCACAAGCTAATTATGCCAATACAGGCGTTCGTGTATTCTGCTCAGTAGTGGCCCCTGTCGTTACATAACCCACAGTGCCTGCGATCACAATCTATTGTTGAAAACTGTCCATCAGACATGATCCACATAGCCTTTGGTCAATTGTTCCGACCACAACTTCTTTATTTGCGATCCACAGCTGCCGCTTGCCTTTCACCCGTTGTCCAAGTCAAGGCCAGGTACATATTGAACGAGTCTAATAATGGTCATGAATACCACGTAATATGCCACGTAATATGCCACGTAATCACGCATTCCTGACTGCTCGAGGTTAACTCATGGACTTTTTTTTTGAAGGATGGCGAAGCAGAGTCATATCCTTATTAAGTGTGACTCCTAGTGGTTGGATGAACAAACAACTAACGTTATACTAAGTACGCTTGGCTATGGTGCTTTACAGATGTACTTCACATTCATTTATTCTAGGATTAACCAAAAACAATACGAGCTTACTGTATCATAGACCATTATATATTTCAATCAGAGTTTGTTCATTTGTACGTTTGATCGCTGAGACTGGATGACGGCTTCACGCTGACTAGACGTTTCCTTCGCCATCCTATGAAATGCTATACTCCGGTACTCCGTTGGCGGCGTTGAAGAGTAAAGATGGCGGCGCCCGCAACAACAGAACAGACAAAAAATGAAGTACAAGATCGATTTGTAAACTTCGTTTACAAAACCATTCAAGATAGCGAATTTTATCCAACGGACTTGGGAAAACTACAGGACTATTTTTTGGATTACATTGGGAATGAGGTTGGCAGCGACCTGAAATCCTTGACGAAAGTTGGCGACCTGCTGGGAAACTTGAAAGAGGAAAACAACCTTCTGGGGGGGCAGGTGAATTAAATACTTGTATTTTAGTCCCACATAACAAAACAATTTTAACATTCAAGTTGTTTCCTTTTAGCACATCGACTGAACACAGCGACACAATGTGAACATAGCACGTAAGTCACCTAATGGCGCATAAAAACATTCAAACACGTAACAGCAGAGGTCGAACAAGTACTTAGATCTTGTAGCAATATCACAGTGTAGATACTCCGTAACAAGTTAAAATATTGTATCATAAACATAGGCCTTTTTAAGATGCCTACCGAAAAGAAATGTAATTCTCAGAATGGTCCACACCTAGACCTAATGTGTAATATCAGATTATAACGATTGACCTCTTCTGCTCCACCCCTAATTTGATGCAGGAACGCTTAAAAGTTCAATCTACTTTAGACTCTTTCTCTTCATTTTTTAAAAATTAGCACATTCCTCATAACGACTCAGACTGCGTAAGTCTACAGTGTTTTCAGTGTCATTAAATTGTGTACTTATATAAGATACATATAAGCTAAGCACAAATTGCAGTATTTATCTTTTTGTGTAAAGGTGAATTTAACAGTCAAAAGTAAGGTTTGCAATATGAATAGATGTACATGAATTTTCACTACAACTTAATCTTGATTAAAAATGCTAAAATACTGTATAATTGGAAGGGGTGGGAAAAAATAGACTCGTGGACGAATCACAGTTTTTTATGGGGTGATTTTAAAATAGATTTTCTTTACAGGAATCACATTATTTTCACAATTTTTTTTTAATGGTACTGTGGACAGTGACAATGTGATGACATATCTGTTTCTGGAAAATCAGCACACTTAGGTGAACTGAAACAGACTTCCAGGACAGTCAGAAGTAGACATGGCCAAAGCTGTATGCAAAATCTCCCATGAGCCCCATTTCTACAAAGCAGTAGGGATCAGTTTGTTTTAGTATGGTAAACATTATTTTGCATTTCCATTGTCAAAACCTGTGA
The DNA here is from genome assembly GCA_001698575.1 of Mola mola. Taxonomy (NCBI): domain Eukaryota; kingdom Metazoa; phylum Chordata; class Actinopteri; order Tetraodontiformes; family Molidae; genus Mola; species Mola mola. The sequence goes on from KV751390.1 coordinate 2,665,782, forward strand.
ATGGTACCCTTAAAGAGTGAACCCTTCTGTATCAGTTTTGCTACCTTGGGGTACCAACCATAGCTACCCCGTACCAAATAAGAGTGCTAGACCCTCTTTAATCGGCTGATTGTTTGACAGAATTATCACTTCCCTGGGACGGTTAGCCATCTTTCTATTTATGGCATACAGCCTTTTCTCAAACAGAGCCTGTCTACTTTGTGTGGTAAATAGCCATATACTGAGAAGAAACAACATGAAATGCTGGATGTCTTGGTCCAGAAGTCATTTTGCTCCATGGATCTAAAATTGAGTGTTGCTGATGAAGTCCATGAGTCCAAGAGTATTGCCCAATCCCAAACCACTCCATACCCACTACCACTTCACAAACAAGTGTCACTCTAAAACAAGTTACGGTCAAAGCTGTGGAGGACACTCCTCTTGAGGGGAGAGGGTGTCAAAATTATGGAACACCCTTGCCACTGTACCGGAAAAGGACGTAGCAGTAATCATAGGAATGGATAGAACTTGCGCCACAGCTGTCCAGAAGAAGATGTGCTTTACATAAATACAGAAAAGGCATCAGAACAACATGTAAAAGTAAAACATGGCAATAAAATATAAAACACACATTTAAATTGTGATTAGATTTAAATAAAAAAATAGAATAAGTTAGAACAGAATAAGACATAACAGTTACAGTGCAGTATAATCAAAAGAATTCACTTAATCATATTCTTTGGACAAACATGATTGGCACAATGACAGATGAATGTATTTAATTAATTTGGGCAGTTACTCCAATGCTTGTTTTGCAGCATTCCTCATTTTGGTCCAGGTGTTGCAGATTTATAAGTTGTGTTTTTTGTCCGCTTTCTCTGTCACGGTAAATGTATTTTAATTTGTTTATTTTTGTATACACCCATTTATATGTTTGCTACAAGTTAAGCAACATGAGGGACAATGTAATTTTCTGTGAGCTAGTTTGACTCGTCGAAGTTAGTGTGAGGGGACAAAAATTTCCGATTGTTTGAATTGATATATTTGAGTAAAAAGATGGATCTCTTACATTTGCACAGTGCTTCGTCCATTCTCTTGATGTTTGTGCACTTCCTGCGCAGAACATCGTGAGCTTGCACTAATGCAAACTCAGTGCTTAAGGGTTTAACAGACCACTTACATGCCACACTACTTGGTTTGGGATGGCCCTTATTATGGTGGACCATTGCGTGAGCGCACAAATGGACGGATGGAGTGAATAAAGCAAGTTGCGAAGGGCTGGTTTGGGATTGGGCCTCTGTGAAATCTGTAAATCCAGAGGTGTGTATGTATGGATAGTCTTTGCCTAAATAAAGGGAATCATGGTCAATATAAGTTGGCTTTTCTGACAGGAATGTACGAAAAGAAAGCCTTTGATGTCAAAGTGAAAACAGACTTCTACAAAGTAATGCAAAGTAACTAAAAATATATTATATAAAATAAATGGTTGCATAAGTATTGCCCCCTTTAAAGTGACAGACCTAATTCAATAGAGGTCTAGCCAATTGGTACAAATAGTCTCATAATTAGTGAAATATAGACCATCTGAATGCCCTTAATGCTCTGTGACTTAGCTCGCACTTATACTTGGACCAGTTGTTCCACGACATGCCTATGTATGGGCCAAGGAAGCGTGCCTTACTTAGGCACAGCATGGAGTGCTCACACTAGTCAAACAATCTGGACTTTGTGCATCAATTGTGCTTGGGCATGGTATGGATGGCCTAGTGCGAGTGCACCCATAAATTATTTTAGTATACAGACAAGTGTGTCTGGAAGGTTCAGTCAGTATTCCTGGCTATAGTTACACTATAAAGACAAAAGAACACTCCAAGCAACTCTGGGAAAAATTCTAAGTCACTGAACATCCCCTGGATTTCAGTTACATCCATCATTAAGGAATGGAAGGAATATGACATTTGCAAATCTGCTTAGAGCAGGCCATCCTCACAAACTGAGTGACTACGCACGACAGAGACTAATAAGGGATGCCACAAAGACACCTATGACCACTCTGAAGGAGTTTTAAGCTTCAACAGTTGAAATTGGAGAGACTCTGGATACAACTGCTGCTTGGGTGCTTTGCAAGTCAAGTCTTTATTGTTGAGTGACAAAGAGAAAGACAATTTTGAAGAAAGCTCATAATAGATCCTGACTAGAGTTTGCCCAGAGGCATGTTTGACACTGCAAGATCAACGGGAAGAGGGTTCTTTGGTCTGATGAGACCACAATTGAGCTTTTTGGTCACACTGTACATCAACTCTAACACACCATCCCGACTATGATACATGGCGTGGCAGCATCATGCTATGGGGATGCTTCTCAGCGGCCCCGGAAGGCTTGTAAAGGTGGATGAAAATGGAGGATGAAATGAACACAGCAAAAAATACGGAAATCCTGGACTACCCTATTTGGCAGTACCATCCATAGAGAAGAAGGCTGGAGGTAAAAACGGCACACGGATGGAAGTTAGCCAACTATTAAAGCTACAAAGGGGCATGGTTAAGAAAGAACTACCTAAGAAGTACAGTGTACTGTCCCTACCTGAGGCATTGGAGACTGCCAAATTAAAACTCACAGGCCTGGGTGCCCATCTGATAGAGATGGAATAAGAGGCCAGGAGGATGAACAGGATGTTTAAACAGTGTACTCTCTCAGTGGCAGCTTAATATGAGGAGACTGAACAGTACCCGTAGAGTGTATTGGAGAAAGAAGCATCATATGACACAAATGATAAGTGGATGGAGTAGTTGAGAGAGAACCACAGCAATCTCCCAAAACAGTACCCAGTGAGCATCACAAAGGCATGTCTGCCATTCTGTCCAAGAAACGGTCTCAAGGCCGAAGAGCTGGGCAGCACAGGCCCTGACATGATCCACACTTAATGGATAAAGAACCTAACTACACTCCATGAAAACCTGGCAGCACAAATGAACCAGCTGCTAATAGGTGGGACCAGTTAAGCCAGTTAGAGAAAATAAAAGATATCACACAAATACATAATGTTGGATCAAAAAATTCAACACTGACCAGCTGGGGGGTGCAACTTTGGTTAATGCCTCGCTTGCCTGGGGATGGGGTATATGGCACTACACGGTAGTGGAATTAACCCACAAAAAATGTCAGATGAATGGAACGATGTGTCAAAATGTTAATATCTCTTCGATTCCACAGCCTGCACCAGCATGCTGGTGACATCTGATCATGGTGATCTGATCACAGTGATATGATACTGCACCATGGCTGTTTGCAAAGTCCCCACAGACAGCACAAAAACAGCTTTGGTGTTCATGCTGCATGAATAATTGAAATTGCAGGCATACAGAGAAAATAAAAGATATCAAACAAATAAATAATTTTGGATTAAAGATCAAAACTGACCCACGGTCTACCACACTCAACAGGACCAGAGATGCAGACTGTAAAGATGCTCTGCAGACAGTATAGCACATAACGGCAGTTTGCAAGATATAAGCAATTATGACACACTTGGAGCCCCATAACCAAGTGGCTGGCATCGTATACAGGAAAGTCTGTGCTGTGTATGTGTTGGAAGTTCCAAAATGGTCGATCAAGCTAGGATCTTATTGGATAGATGTAGCAATCCCAAGTCGTAGCAACATCTTGTTGAAAGAACATGAGAAACTTGAAAATGTTAGAAATTAAAGAGGAGTTGTGGAAAGTAAAGCCATCACAGTTGACAGTGGTGATAGGAGTATCTGCCTTTCACTCTACAGATATGAGCAATACCGCTACAATTTGTGTTTTTCAGATTCTGACTGTATCCAGTTCGGTGCCCCTGAAAGTTTCTGCAGCTCTGTCTGCTGCTAAGGAGGCTGGATATTCCTTGGAGGACCTGCTGCAGAGAACAGGTGTAGACACAAAACATGAAGCAGATTAAATAACTAATACTTATAATACTAAATTAACAAACAAGGGAGTAGGATGTGGTTATTCATTGAAAATAAGCGGTATAATTAGAGATACTCCCGATGGCTTGAGTCTGATATCACTGCAAATACTACTGTCAGTAGTTGTAGTTCACTACCTGTATTTATGTGCAAATACCTGCAACTTTATTTGAGTAATTGTTTGTTGAAGTTAAACAATTATTCCATAAAATACTTTTCTTTTTATTTGACAAAGTAAAGCAAACATAGATTATGAATTATCCGCAGTTCATGTTGTAACATAAGTACCTGTGCTCTAGTTGAATGTTTATCGTTGACTCTGAATATGATAGTTGGACAACAAAAATATTATATTGTCCACTACAAGGTAACATCCATTACAAGTTCTGCACAATATATTGAATTACAGTAAATCAGAAATAAGATGAGTAGAGGTATGGATTAAAATTCTTTTCTAAATGAAAAGAATATCCAAGCCTGTTATATAATTGCTTTTGTAACCGTAATAGTTGCTAAAATATTCATTTAATGGTAACATACTAATTTCTACTTCAGTGTCATCCTCTAAGAAATAACATGTCAACATTTTTGTAACACTAACACTACAGACTTCGAATTACATGGCTAATTACATAAATGTGATCATGTTTAGAAAAAAAAAAAGAAAAAAGGTTCTCCAGCAAAAGTATTAGAATTAGATATTACATACAAGCCTTGGTCTTATTATTATGAAAGTAATGTCTTTATCATGATTATCCTGTTGTTATTATTATTTTTAGTAGTAAGTAAGTAAGGTTTTTTTTTTTCTTTGCCATGCCATTTTTACCCATCCTGTATGGGATTACAAGACGCCATCAAATTCAAAAAGAATTCTGTCAACTTTCAGCTATATATACAGCAGCGAAAATGTGAAATTTTACTTTTGCTGTTATTCTTTTGTCACAGATCATTCCTGATCCCACGCCACTGTGCCTGCACAAATTTCTTCACCTCTTTACCAGTTGAGAACTAATTGGAATAATACTCATTTATTCGTAGACATGTAACATTAGCCTTGTATTGTGCCAGTATAGCATTTTAGAATCTTCCATTTACCCTGAAGACTTCTTCATAATTCTTTTCATCAAAATCTGAGGTGTCACTGTTGAACAGTCCTTTAAATTCTCTCTCCCATCTATTAATTACCTCGGAAAACCTAGTCACAAGATTACCCTCTGGCCCACACTTGAGTATTTTCCAAACGTGCACTGGACCCAGTTTGATAACGAGAATTTTTAAGGGTTTGATATCTGGGTTTTCATAAAGTTAAACAGCTGTCCTGTTTGAAAATATCTTTTATAGAATCTATATCTTTTAGCAAATGTATGCTGTCTGCTCTTATAGGCTCAAGAGTGAATTTCTGTCACTATGACTACCTGAAGAATGTAAAAACATAATTTGATATGTATAATATAATAAATAAAGTTTTTATTCCATTAAGTTTTATTAAATAACATCTTCTTTGTAGAGTGGATGTGTCTTACTTTAAAATCAACTTATATCTCCTCTTTAAGCAATTTGCAAGAACTATCATACCAATCATTTTCCTAATAATTTTCATGTTCTTTGTGGCAGAATTGCACATCTGTCTCCAGTTTGAACAAAGTAGATTGTTTAAATTCAGAAGGTAAGAAGTTGGTGGGTAACATCCTCCTGACTTTCTGTGTCCCTGAGGTTATTAAATTACTTCTTCCAAGTGACTACATGAAAATTAATTTTTAACAACAACAGGGAGTGATCGGGAACTCTGCCTTTTTCTCTAACTAAATTCATACAGTTTACCATCTTAATCAAATAATTTGGAATTTATTCTTCAAAGACGTCACAGGTCTGTAAACAGTCATATGGTACCAATACACAGTCAATCACAGATTTAAACAAAACAACAAATCCTTTCCCCAAATTGATCACTGAGATGAAAAATAACTGAAAGTTATTTTTGTGAAAACAACAAAATAAAATCC